>SRMA01026891.1:0-10060 GCA_007224835.1 Danionella cerebrum
ATTATTATTATTATTCTTATTTTTGTAGCGTGTTTTTGCGGGCACTTTTGAGGGCCTAAACATGCGTAAAAAGTCACCAAATTTTGCACACATACCAGAACCTGCGAAAATTTACGTCCAATTGTGTTTCGAAAAGCAGATGTGGTAAAATGACTCTACAGCGCCACCTAACGCGTTGTAGCTTATGATGCGCTATGAGTTTGTCGTAGGTGAATGAAATTCGCCACGCATGTGTAGGGTCCTAAAACTTAAATATAAGTAAATGGGATCTCATTTCCAAAATCGACAGGAAGTCAGCTATTTCCAAAAAACCTCTAAAAATGGCCATTTTTGCTCACGTCGTACTTTAACGAACTCCTCCTAGAGATTTCATCTGTTCGTCTCAAAACTCGTTCAGCACTATCTTAAGGCATATGGGATGTTAAATTCCGAAGCTTTTTTGACTTCGATAAACTATGTGCGCACAGCGGTCATCCAAAGTCGAAATTTTGTCGTAAACAGGAAGTTGTTATAACTCGGCCAAGCAATGTCCGATCCAGTTCAAATTCGCCATGTAGGTTAAGAGTGAATATCTTAACAAATGCAAATAGCGATATACAGTGTCAGTTATAGCGCCACCTAGTGGCAACATGTAATAGACCCTGTTCTGTTGTTTTATACTTGTATTTCAGTCTGTATTCCGAGTACATGTTTGAAAATCACTACACTTATGTAGGGGATCAGGACCAACAAAAAAGTCAATAGGATTCAGTTTCCAAAACCGACAGGAAGTCGGTTATTTTTTACTTTTGTATGAAATTGAGCATAGTTTCAGGCTTTGTACTTTAACGAACTCCTCCTAGAGAATTCATCCGTTCATCTCCAAAGTTGTTCAGTATTCTCTCAAGGCATATGGGATGTTAAATTGCGAAGCTTTTTTGACTTAATTTTACGATGCGTGAATGGCAGTCCTCGAAAGTCGAACTTTTTCTATGAACAGGAAGTGGTTAATAACTCAGCAATGCAATGTCTGAACGGGTTAAAATTCGTCATGCGTGTTAAGAGTCCAGGTCTGAAGAATTTCATAAAGCGAAATACAGTGTCAGTTATAGCGCTACCTAATGGCAGCATGCAATATTGCAATTTCTGCTGTTTTTTACTGCTATTTCAGACTGTGTTTAAAAGACATCCTTGAAAATTGCCACACTTATGTTGCAGATCAAGACAAACAAAAAAGTCAATTGGAGCGAGTTTCCAAAATCAACAGGAAGTAAATTATTTAGCAAAAAACCTTTAAAATGGCACTTTTTCTTGTCTCCTACTTCAACGAACTCCTCCTAGAGATTTTATCTGCTCACCTTCAAACTCCAGAAATCGTCTCTTAAGGTACATGGGATGTTAAATTGCGAAGCTTTTATTACTTTGATAAACGATGTACGTACACCTGTCATCGAAATTTGACGTTTCGCTATGAACAGGAAGTTATTATAACTCAGCCATACAATGACTGATCGATCCCAAATTTACCAACTATACTAAAAGTCCCTGTCTGAACATATCTACAACATTAATCATCGGTTATAGCGCCACCAATAGATCACAGGAGGAACAGCATTTAAAACGTCATTTTACCAATTTTGACATAGGTTACCAGAATATTGGCCAAAACAGTCCCAAAAAATATTTCAACTGGTAAATATTTAGACTCGTTAGCGCTCCCTGGGGGTCATGATGTTTTGAGATGTGATTTTTTTTATTTGAGTTGCCTGTATGAATAGGTAATTTGAACAGATCTCACTTGAATACGTCTTCTAACTAAGGATCAGTCGTAGAGAGCATTGTAACGACTTGGCCACCGAGAGGCGATGGCGACGTAGGTGCTCGAGCCCTTGATCGCTGCTTGCAGCTTTAATTATTATTCTTTTTCTTCTAACGTGTTTTTGCGGGCACTTTTGAGGGCCTAAACATGCGTAAAAAGTCACCAAATTTTGCACACACATCAGAACCTGCGTAAATTTACGTCTATTTGTGGTTCGAAAAGCGGGTGTGGTAAAATGACTCTACAGCGCCACCTAACGCGTTGTAGCTTATGATGCGCTGTGAGTTTGTCGTAGGTGAATGAAATTCGCCACGCATGTGTAGGATACTAAAACTTAAATATAAGTAAATGGGATCTCATTTCCAAAATCGACAGGAAGTCAGCTATTTCCAAAAAACCTCTAAAAATGGCCATTTTTGCTCACGTCGTACTTTAACGAACTCCTCCTAGAGATTTCATCCGTTCATCTCAAATCTCGTTCAGCACTATCTTAAGGCATATGGGATGTTAAATTGCGAAGCTTTTTTGACTTCGATAAACTATGTGCGCACAGCGGTCATCCAAAGTCGAAATTTTGTCGTAAACAGGAAGTTGTTATAACTCGGCCAAGCAATGTCCGATCCAGTTCAAATTCGCTATGTAGGTTAAGAGTGAATATCTTAACAAATGCAAATAGCGATATCCAGTGACAGTTATAGCGCCACCTAGTGCCAACATGTAATAGACCATTTTCTGTTGTTTTATACTTGTATTTCAGGCTGTATTGGGAGTACATGTTTGAAAATCAGTACACGTATGTAGGGCATCAGGACCAACAAAAAAGTCAATAGGAATCAGTTTCCAAAACCGACAGGAAGTCGGTTATTTTTTATTATTTTATGTAATTGAGCATAGTTTCAGGGTTTGTACTTTAACGAACTCCTCCTAGAGAATTCATCTGTTCATCTCCAAAGTTGTTCAGTATTCTCTCAAGGCATATGGGATGTTAAATTGCGAAGCTTTTTTGATTTCATTTCACGATGCGTGAATGGCAGTCCTCGAAATTTGAACTTTTTCTACGAACAGGAAGTGGTTAATAACTCAGCAATGCAATGTCTGATCGGGTTAAAATTCGTCATGCGTGTAAAGAGCCCATGTCTGAAGGACTTAATAGAGCGAAATACAGTGTCAGTTATAGCGCTACCTAATGGCAGCATGCAATATAGCAATTTCTGCTGTTTTTTACTGCTATTTCAGACTGTGTTTAAAGGACATCCTTGAAAATTGCCACACTTATGTTGCAGATCAAGACAAACAAAAAAGTCAATTGGAGCGAGTTTCCAAAATCAACAGGAAGTTAATTATTTGCAAAAAACCCTTAAAATGGCACTTTTCCATGTCTCATACTTTAACAAACTCCTCCTAGAGAATTCATCTGTTCATCTCCAAAGTTGTTCAGTATTTTCGCAAGGCATATGGGATGTTAAATTGCGAAGATTTTTTGACTTCATTTTACGATGCGCGAATGGCAGTCCTCGAAAGTCAAACTTTTTATATGAACAGGAAGTGGTTAATAACTCAGCAATGCAATTTCTGATCGGGTTAAAATTTGTCAAGCGTGTTAAGAGTCCACGTCTGAAGGATTTCATAGAGCGAAATACAGTGTCAGTTATAGCGCCACCTAATGGCAGCATGCAATATAGCATTTTCTTCTGTTTTTTACTGCTATTTCAGACTGTGTTTAAAGGACATGCTTGAAAATTGCCACACTTATGTTACAGATCAAGACAAACAAAAAAGTCAATTGCAGCGATTTTCCAAAATCAAAAGGAAGTTAATTATTTTGCAAAAAACCCTTAAAATGGCTGTAGGGTTCTGTCGCTTTAAAGGGGAAACCCCGCTGGGGCCAGGGGGTGTACTGTGGCTTTAAGAGAGCACAAAACAAAAACTTGGTCATGAATTATACTCCGGACATGTTGTTGTTTATTTGCATGGCGTTAGAGCTGTGGTTAACGGATATGAAACTGAATTAGATTTTAAGAGGAGTTTGAGCTGAGCACAACGGTATGTGATATGTGTGGGGTCATTCTCAGGGTTAGTGAACTATGAGCGGAAATGTATTGCACAAGGGGGACTCTCGGGCTTAAAGGTACGTTCACATCGAACGCGGTTCGCGCGGAAATAAAGCGCAACTCGCGAGTGAATGCACGCGTGTTTACTTTGTGTTTGATCGGCAGAGCCGCTGAATGCACGCAAGACATTCAGGTGTTGACTGGAATGCGCGGATTTGTGGGAGAAGCTACAGAGGCGCAGCATTGGTTTGGAAAATGGCGGACGGGATTGTTAAGTTTCTATCTGCACCACCAAGCTTTAAATTGCTCCACAACATCAAAAACGTGTTCCGGGCTGTGGCTAGGAGCTTAGAATCCTACAAAGAGGCACCCTGCTCGGCGTGGTTCACCTACATTTCCACAGGAGCTTCAGTTTGAACCCCAGTCGCGTTCAGCGGGAGCTTCGACTGATCCAACCCCAGCTCCCTGACCTGTTGCACGGGCAGCTCCAGCAGGAAACCCGCGCGTCTGTCTCTGGTCAGTATTCATGATAAATTCTGTGTAAATAATGACCAAGAACCTCCTAACCTAACGAACGGACGGGACTTTAATAAAAAGATAAATAACTTTCGTTTTTAACAATTAAAGCAACATGTTAAAAATGCTGTAATCATATAATGTAATTACTGTATTTGTTTAATTTAGAAATTTCAGATTTATACAGTATATTGTTGTATTTCTAAGTAATCTTAAATTAACTAGATTAACTTGGTTCTAGTGAAGCAATAAACTGGTTTGCTTTAGTTTTTATTACAGTATACTCATATATTAAAGTAAAATATAACTTATAGTTGTACTTGTGGGGAATATATATTCCACAGCAATATCAAAATTACAAAGAAATGTTAACCTTCTTCACTGTAGTACAGTTAAAACAGTGCATATGTAAATGTTAGGGTTTTTTATTGCTAGAGTTTGAATAATAAAACTTGTTAAACAGTGGATTGAATGTAATACTGATGGTGAAACAAGTAAATCAGAGCAAATGCTAAATACAGGTAAAGTTAGAAAGTTTAAACAGTAATGATGTTGAAGACACCAGTGTAGTACAAACACATTTGCTGTCGTGGATCTGCAATCAGTTCTGCTACTAAATGTTTGTCTTCTCTCCTTTGAGATTGACGGTGGAGACTTCAACCTGGTCATCATCATCATCAGCAGCAGCAGCTTCATTGCTGGTATTTCCTGAGATTCCAAGATTGTCTCGGATACTGGGACTGTTGTAGCATGGAACTGTTTGGTGGAGGTGTTCATGGCTGTGCACTTCACTGATGAACGAAGGTCCATTACTGAAGGTTGTGAGAAGAGGAGTCTCTTTGGAGGTCCTGCTCTGCCTGGAAGCACTGGACGAATATATTAAAGGGTTTCTCTAGAGCCCAGCTGATGGTTTCATTAAAGCCTTGTTTGAACTCTCGTGATTTCCATGATTCATGTTATGTTCTTGTTTTCAAATAAAAAATGGAGTCAACCTTCAAATAAAATCCATGTCACGAAGCTTCTTTCTCATGACACAGCACCAGTCCAATCACGCATATTATATTTTATTATATATATTATAATTACTTCCAAGCAAGATAGTTTTATTTAGTCTTATTATTAAATCAACGAACTCCTCCTAAGATATTTTATCTGCTCACTTTCAAACTCCAGAAATCTTCTCTTAAGGTATGTGGGATGTTAAATTCCGAAGCTTTTATTACTTTGATAAACGATGTACGTACACCAGTCATCGAAATTTGACGTTTCGCCATAAACAGGAAGTTATTATAACTCAGCCATACAATGTCTGATCGATCCCAAATGTACCAAGTATACTAAAAGTCCCTGTCTAACACATCTACAACATTAATCATCGGTTATAGCGCCACCAAGTGATCACAGGTGGAACAGCATTTTTACCAATTTTGACAGGTTCCCAGAATATTGGCCAAAACAGTCCCAAAAAATATTTCAACTCATAAATATTTAGACTCGTTAGCACCACCTGGGGGTCATGACGCTTTGAGAAGGGATTTTTTTACTTGAGTTGCCTGTGTCATTAGGTATTTTGAACAGTTCTCGCTTGAATACGTATTCTAACTAAGGATCGGTCGTAGAGCGCATTGTAACCAATTGGCCACCCGAGGCGATGGCGACGTAGGTGCTCGAGCCCTTGATCGCTGCTTGCAGCTTTAATTAGGGCTCGAGCACCGTAGGTGCAAGAACCCTATTGTTTCTGTTAGGATTATTATTATTATTATTATTATTATTATTATTATTATTATTATTCTTCTGCCGTAAAACGGAACGTGCAGGGTAAACGGTAAGTCGTAGAAAGTTGAAACTTGGTAGGATGGTAGAGGACAATTGGGGGAGAGGCTATCAAAAGATGAAGCAAATCGGCCAATAGGTGGCGCTATAAAGATCAAAAACGCGTTTGGGGTCGTAACTCCAAGACCGTTTGTCGCACAGTCAAGTGCCTCACATCATTGGAATCTGTGGCTCAAGACTTAAAAAATGTATATCTCCGATTTCATTGCCGCCTATAAAATTTTTTCGCAAATTAGCATAATGTGCAAAATCAACTTTCGAATACTAGTCCTAGGTTTTCGCCCGATCGGAATAAAAACAAAGCTGTAAGACTCTATGGACACTGTTAAGCAATAATTATCAAAAAAAAAATACATTTTTGACTCAACGACGGAAAAGGGCAACAAAATGTTCGAAAAAGGCGGAGCTAGTTTTGCTTAGAGGACAATAACTCATGAACGAAAAAACATTAGGTCACCAAACTTGGGAATATTATGTAAGAGGTCACTTTGAGGTTATAGAAAAAAAATTGCACAGATTAGCCAGATGGTGGCGCTATAGATAAAAAAATGTCAAAAACAGCTCTAACTACGGCAAAGTTAATCCGATTGACTTGAAAATTGCCATGAATCATTTAGGTGTCCATATACACAAAGGACTAAAAGGATATGGGCGTATCTTAAAAAACATGGCCGCCATGAGCCACAAAATTTTAAGCATTTTTTTAGACAAGGTTAACAAAGGCGAAGAGGAATTAAACTCGATATCTCTGTTTCACTCATGGCCACAGAGCACTATAAAAAATTTCAAAAAAATAGGTCACTAGTTGGCGCTATAACATTTTTTGCCTCAGGGAGAACCTTCGGTTTCCCAAATCAACACAATATGCATATCACCAGACAGGTAGTCTTATAACAAGCAATTTTGCCTCAAGAAGTGGTCCTCTAAAATGAATAGTTTATTTTATATAAATTTTTATATAAAAAACAACTTTCGCAAACTATTCCTAGGTCTTAAGCCTGACCGGAATGAAAACACAGCAGGAAGAATCCAAGGACACTCTTTAGCAATAATTATCAAAAAAAAATTATATTTTTCACTCTCCCTTGAAATAGGGCATCAAGCTCTCTGAAATAGGCGGAGCTGGTTTAACATAAACACAAACAACTTATAAAGAAAATAAGCTAGCCTCACCAAACTCACAGATATGATGTGACAGGTCTTCCCCGAAAAAAAAAAAAAAAATTGTGATTATTGACCACATGGTGGCTCTATAACTTAAAAACCCAGCAAAGAAATATTTAGTAAACTTTAAATATACCATAATATGTGAAAAGCAAAAGTCCAGTAAAGAAGTGCAAGACATGTGCATATATAAAAACAAAATGGCTGCCCGTGAAGAGCTGCTCCCAATGATGAGGCGAGCTGAGCTGGTGTAAGAATGAGGGAACCCAAATGGAGGGAGGATATTACAATGAATATGTTTAACACATGAAACTTAAGCACCACAAAATGTCTACCTCGATAAAAAGAAGCCCGAAACAGGAGATGAGACTGATAGGAATAACAAAACACAGATCACATATAGACAATGAAAAGGATGGAGAAGCATTAACAAGGAGCAAACATTTGGCTGGAAAGAATTAAGTAATGAAAAGTCTCATATGTTCAGGATTAGAAAGCCAAAATAAAGGTTACAAAAGCAAAACTTAAACTTGTGACAAAAACTTAAGTACCAAAACACAACAGATGGCAAAACATGAGACATGTCAAGAGTTTTCAGTCATGGGTTGAAGGACAAGGAATGGGGAAGACAAACAGCTCTGACCACCATGGTATCAGAGACAGGATCTGGGTTAGATCAGGTGAGAACCTGTGGCAACCACTGGAAAGAGCATTGCAATAAAGCTGGCATTGACAAGAGCCCAAAAAATTAATTTATGTGAGTGGTTCACGCAGCACCAAGGTCTGCCATGAAGCAGGCAGAGCCAATAGTTGGGAAGTTGATGGCAGTGTGAAATGGAGGTGGCACTGGTGATGCATGGCATTGGGGGTATATCAAGCTAGATGATACCACTTTAAAAGTACCAGGTTAACCAATACGATAGCAAACTTAAAGTCGGGTGTCTCCCAGATGACAACTGTCTCAGAGTTGAGAACTTTAACAGTCTCAGCTCAGTTGGAGAATCAACAGAGCAACCTCTCTTTTTAGCTGCTTCTGGGCACCAAGAAACTAAAAAGAGTATCCTGGGGTGACCTCCAGCTCATGAGAAACTACACCAGGGTCAAACAGAAGCAAAGCTTTATCATTAGTGATTGGATTACAGTGAAGGAGCTATAATGGTCAAAATGTGTACAAAAAGTTATTAAAAGATGAAATTTTGCAAAATGTATGCATCGTGTTGCAAAATAGTCTTGAAATTTTCACCTCATTAGAACAGAACAAGTACACGAGAGCCTCTGGAGTCCTATGGTCATAAATGACGAAAGATGGCTAAAATACAAAGACAACCTTAAAGTGCTTAGGTGCTTAAACCCCGACCATTGCTGCTTGCAGCTATATTTATTATTATTATTCTTCTGCCGTAAAACGGAACGTGCAGGGTAAACGGTAAGTCGTAGAAAGTTGAAACTTGGTAGGATGGTAGAGGACAATTTGGGGAGAGGCTATCAAAAGATGAAGCAAATCGGCCAATAGGTGGCGCTATAGCGATCAAAAACGCGTTTGGGGTCGTAACTTCAAGACCGTTTGTCGCACAGTCAAGTGCCTTACATCATTGGAATCTGTGGCTCAAGACTTAAAAAATGTATATCTCCGATTTCATTTCCGCCTATAAATTTTTTTCGCAAATTAGCATAATGTGCAAAATCAACTTTCGAATACTAGTCTTAGGTTTTTCGCCCGATCGGAACAAAAACAAAGCTATAAGACTCTATGGACACTGATTAGCAATAATTATCAAAAAAAAATTACATTTTTGACTCAACGACGGAAAAGGGCAACAAAATGTTCGAAAAAGGCGGAGCTAGTTTTGCTTAGAGGACAATAACTCATGAACGAAAAAACATTAGGTCACCAAACTTGGGAATATTATGTAAGAGGTCACTTTGAGGTCATAGAAAAAAAATTGCACAGATTAGCCAGATGGTGGCGCTATAGATAAAAAATGTCAAAAACAGCTCTAACTACGGCAAAGTTAATCCGATTGGTTTGAAAATTGCCATGACTCATTTAGGTGGCAATATACAGAAAGGACTAAAAGGATATGGGCGTATCTTAAAAAACATGGCCTCCATGAGCCACAACATTTTAAGCACTTTTTAGACAAGGTTAACAAAGGCGGAGAGGAATGAAACTCGATATCTCTGTTTCACTCATGGCCACAGAGCACTATAAAAAAAAAAAAAAAAATTGGTCACTAGTTGGCGCTATAACATTTTTTGCCTCAGGGAGAACCTTCGGTTTCCCAAATCAACACAATATGCATCTCACCAGACAGGTAGTCTTATAACAAGCAATTTTGCCTCAAGAAGTGGTCCTCTAAAATGAATAGTTTATTTTATATAAATTTTTATATAAAAAAACAACTTTCGCAAACTATTCATAGGTCTTAAGCCTGACCGGAATGAAAACATAGCAGGAAGAATCCAAGGACACTCTTTAGCAATAATTATCAAAATAAAATTAGATTTTTCACTCTCCCTTGAAATAGGGCATCAAGCTCTCTGAAATAGGCGGAGCTGGTTTAACATAAACACAAACAACTTATAAAGAAAATAAGCTAGCCTCACCAAACTCACAGATATGATGTGACAGGTCTTCCCCAACACAGAAGAAAAAAATTGTGATTATTGACCACATGGTGGCTCTATAACTTAAAAA
>SRMA01026892.1:0-28455 GCA_007224835.1 Danionella cerebrum
AATGAAATCAATGGGAGCCGTATGAACCGTTTGCGGGAAAGTTATGAAATTTGGCCCACTTACTGCCAAGCCTCTGACCTATAAGCTGACCAAATTTGAAGTCTCCAAACTAAACCGTCTAGCGCCACCAATAGGCCAAAATTTCACCCACGTTTATGCTAATAACTTTTGAACCGTAAGAGGAATAAATGAAATTCCACTTCCCACTGATTCCTTGGCTCAAGACAAATCGACCTGACCCTATGACGTCATTTTCCGCCGTGCAAATTCTCCCGCCATTTTGAATTTTATGAAAAACCTACTTTTGCTAACTCCTCCATGGCCGTTTGTCTAAACTTCACGAAAATCGCTCCATATCATCTACTGACTATGCAAAACAAAAGTTATTCCTTGGATTTTTGAATAGTCAAACCGTTATCGAATTATTCACGAATGATCCTTACGCAAAACTCGCAAAAATGATTGTAAGGCTATAACTTCGCAACGCATTAGCCTACGTACACCAAACTTTGTTTATGTTGTAACACCTATAATCTGAGGCTGCATGCAGTGTTTCGTCATTCTGCCCCCTAGTGGTCCGGAGATATAAAAAATTGGCATTTCGGCCTGTATTTCCCAAACCGTTTGTCCAAAATTCATAAAATTGGTATCAGCGCGTTTGAAGCATCAAGTCGAGTCGAACCATGTCCATTTTTACTGTGTCGGTCATTTTGGGCGTCGGCCATTTTGAATTCTGCCAAAAAATGCTGTTTTTCAAACATGCATTACTTTAAAATTCTGAAAGTTGTTGTTCATGTTTGACACCATACCCTGAAGGGACTCAACAAATTTTACGCCAGTGCCACCTTGTGGTCAAAAGATATAAACGATTTTAGAAAAATGCTAATAACTTTTGCTAGCTTTAGCCTATTGTCAAAAATCTCATCCAGTTTTGTTCCTTAGGTCGAGCTGAAAACATAGATATAAAATTTTCCATAATTGATTGAACTTCCTGTCTGTCATGTTGAATTGGCTGAAAACCTTACTTTTTCTAACTCCACCCAGACCGTTTGTCAGATTCTCACCCAATTTGAATCGGAACATCCTTAGACCTTGCTGGCAAAAATTTATTCGTAGCCTGTTGATTGCTTTTACCATTTTCTATAAGAGCCATGACGATTGTGATGTCGTCGGGTCAAGTGGTTTCCGAAGCTGTATCTCTGCAACCATTTGCCATATTGACACCAAATTTGTTGTGTCATCAGTACCAAAGGCTGACCCCAAAACAAAAGTTACTAAGAGCGCCACCTTATGGTCAAATTTCATAAAATTGTAAATAGCGCTCAATTCAACTTGTTTTTTATGCTACCATGCCTTGTGGTGATTTCATATGTTTTTGGTTTACATTTTGATGGTGCTTCTGCTCACGTTTTGCCTACTGGAGGCTTGGCCCCGCATTACTGCTTGCAGTTATATTTCTTCCTTCTTCTTCTTCTTCTTCTTCCTCTTCCGTAATGAAATCAATGGGAGCCGTATGAACCGTTTGCGGGAAAGTTATGAAATTTGGTCCACTGACTGCCAAGCCTCTGACCTACAATCTGACCAAATTTGAAGTCTCCAAACCAAACCATCTAGCGCCACCAATAGGCCAAAGTTACACCCACATTTATGCTAATAACTTTTGAACCGTAAGTTGAATAAACGAAATTCCACTTCCCACTGATTCCTTGGCTCAAGACGAATCGACTTGACCCTATGACGTCATTTTCCGTCATGCAAATTTTTCCGCCATTTTGAATTTTATGAAAAACCTACTTTTGCTAACTCCTCCGTGGCCGTTTGTCCAAACTTCACGAAATTCGCTCCATATCATCTATTGACTATGCCAAACAAAAGATATTTCTTGGATTTTTGAATCGTTAAACCGTTATCGAATTATTCGCGAATGATCGTTACACAAAACTCGCAAAAATGATTGTAAGGCTTTAACTTTGCAACGCTTTAGCCTATGTACACCAAACTTTGTCTATGTTATAACACCTATAATCTGAGGCTGCTTGTAGTGTTTTGTCGCTCTGCCCCCTAGTGGTCCGGAGATATAAAAAATTGGCAATTCGGCCTGTATTTCCCAAACCATTTGTCCAAAATTCATAAAATTGGTATCAGCGCGACTGGAGCATCAAGGCCAGTCGAACCATGTCCATTTTTTACTGTGTCAGCTATTTTGGGCGTCTGCCATTTTGAATTATGCCAAAAAATGCTGTATTTCAAACATGCTTTACTTTAAAATTCTGAATGTTGTTGTGCATGTTTGACACCATGCCCTGAAGGGACTCAACAAATTTTACGCCAGCACCACCTTGTGGCCAAAAGATATAAACGATTTTAGAAAAATGCTAAACGAAGCTGTATCTCTGCAAGCGTTTGCCATAATGACACGAAATTTCTTGTGAGTCATCAGTACCAAAGGCTGACCCCTAAACAAACGTTACTAAGAGCGCCACCTAATGGTCAAAATTCATAAAATTTTAAATAGCGCTCGATTTCGATTTTTTTGAGTCGCTTTCATGTCTTTGGTTTACATTTTGATGGCGCTTCTGCTCACGTTTTGCCTACTGGATACTTGGCCCCGCATTACTGCTTGCAGTTATATTTTTGATTGCAGCTCAACAGCTGCCTTATAAATCGCTTAATTTATACACCATTAAATGCTTAACATATACAAAAAGAAATATTTCCAATGGATAACAGATGTAAGACCAGGGCATCATAATCTGAAATATTACTGTAAATAAATAAAGTTGAGGCAAATATGTTTCTAGATCAGTGGCTAAATATTAAACATGGAGCATTTGAACGTTGGCTGAAAATAACGACAGAATGGGGTTTTTTGTACAGGTGAAATATGTAACATACATAAGAACTAATGTTACATTATGGAAAGTTTTATGTTTGAAGGTAGCAAAAACAATTTAGCTAAAAAACAAAAAAGTGCTAAAGTAATTGTTACAAATAAAAAAGAAATATGGTGTTTGCATAAACGTGTGCGTGTATTGTTTAAATGTTGAATTGCATGGGTTTTATTTAAGATGAGAAATTAAAAGCAAGGGAATGGTTGAAGCAGTTTTGTTGACCTTGTTGTGTTCATGATGCCATCGTAAATGCAGCTCCCCAACACCACCAGCTCTCCTGCAGCCCCACATCAGGTCACTGCCACCACATTTCACTGTAGGCACCAGGCATTTCTTTCTGAAATCCTCACTGTAAAGGACCACACTAGTCCCTGTATGTTTGTATTTGAGCAAATTATAAATATGTCTAATTTCTAAATTTGATTTATTTGTAAATATTTTGTTTATGTGTGTGCTTTATTGTGGTTCGTGTGATCAGGAGTAAGCTGCTTTGTTTGGGCCTGGGTTGTTTGAATCTGTCTCCAAGTCTCATTTGCACAATAGAAGCAAACTTTGATGCCTGTTTGTAACAGAAGAAAAGGATCATCATATTAGACATTTGCATTCCTTCGTGAGCGCAGCAAGGTATGTTTGGTTGTTTGTTGTACTCATGGTCAGTGTATTGTATTTATGAAATGCATTGTTGTGTGTAGGTTTTGTATTTGATCTGTTCAACTTAATAAGGAGTTTGTGTTTGTTAGGAACTGTATTGTGAAATGTTTGTTTGAGTTTTCACATATTTTGAGTGCAGTTTTCACGGTGCTATGGTGTAATATGGAAAGGAGCTGATGCTGCTACGAATAAAATAAAACGAAACTTAGAGCACCTGTCGAGACTTTCTCTCTGAGATCCAAGGGGTTGCTACACTCACTTTTACCACGCCGTACAGTTTTAAAACATTCGTTCCAGAAACAGTGATCATCTCTCCAGAGTATAATCCCAGGACTCTTCATCTATTTTCAGAGTGGGCCCGAGGAAAATCTAGTCATACTTTGGTCTGAGAGCCTTCCCATGCATGTCGCTCCTCTGCGTGGTGCAGTGTATGGTGTCACTGCAAACACTCGCTTTACTGCTTTAGATAATGTAGTGGGAAAATTATTTCTTTGCCATCCATGTATACACTTTTATTGTGATTTTATTAGTCAAATGATTCTTGTGCCATATGATTTCTGTATACAGTTTTATTCTGGGTCTTCCTCTTGATTTTCCCTTGACTATGTCTCAATGCCACTCAGCCAATCTTATCATCTTGTACTGTGCCTTGAAGCTTATCCTCCTGTGCTCCATGATATGAAGAATATCTCTAGACCCCTAGGCACCACACCAACACGCCATAACATCTCTGACCAGAACGTAGGAATCAACTCTGGCACCCAACATCCTTCATACGTAAAGTGTCTAATCAGGACATGAATGACGCACAGGAGGGTGATCTCCACGTTACAAAAAGAGGGCTCCAGAAACTGTCCGACATGTTCACATTGAGAACGCTATTCTCTGTGTTTGTGGTCTTCTCACTGTGAATCATCAATAAAACTACAGCCTAGCTTGTTTTGTGGCAGTATTTTTTTGCTCCTGTAAAAAGGTGTTTTTTTCTGCCCCGTCTGCTCCTTGCAACAAAATGACACTGATAGTTAATGTACATCACGTCACATTTACTGGTCAGCGTTATTAACGTCGTGGTTTTTTTTTTTTCAATGAAACTCTCTTTAAAATAGTTACTATCACTACTTGCATTAATAGAAGCCCCTAAACTACTGTTCTGAAAGAAAAAAACAGTTACTTACATTTGAATGTGTTTGAGGCAGCACTGCTGCTTGGGTTTGTCGCCTTTTTTGTGTTTATTTTGTTTGGGAAGAAATTAGACCAAGATATTGCCGAGATCACAAAGTCGAGACTGATGCGATACCAAGACCATAGAAAATTGGTCTAGAGACTGGTCTTGAGCACTACAACACTAATACTGTATTCGGGAGGTTCCAATCTTAAACGTATGCTTAGACGTATGCTTCTCCGATGTTTTTATCCTCGTATTTAAACTGATATGAGAGAGTCACTTAAGTAATCAGAGCAAATGCTGCTATGCTGGGTGGGATGCGGGGTATTAAAGCTTAAAACGTTTAGAGACTTTTAAAGGAAATGTATAATACAACCTGGAGCCCAAAGAAAATGACCTCTGTATTTAATTTTTGTAAGTAAAGTCTTATTGGGATTCGATATGGTGCAATATACAGCGTCATGATTGCCTTCTTCTTCTTGTTTTATGGTGGGTTATCGCCACCTTCTGGAAACCTTCACCTTCCACCTTTCAGTAAAGTTGTGTAATCGCACATCCATTTAGTGCTGTAGCTGCTGGATAAGAGTGGTAACTAGGGGTGTAACGGTTCACGGTATGTATTGAACCGTTTCGGTATGGCCTGTTTGGTTCGGGACACTTGCGTACCGTTTCGGTATTCGGTATTTTTATAATAATTTAAATTTATTATTAGCGCGATATTAAGCGCAGCGGAACAATGTTCCAAGGCGAGTTTCCGCACGGACGCTATTGAGTGACGAGCACGAGCACGAGTAGGAAAATGGAATCATATCAAAAGCGAAAGAGAAGCCAGAGCTTGAAGACTCTCCCACCTCACTGCACTCTCCTGTTTGAGAACACTTTGGCTCCTCTGTTAAAATACGTAACGGGGATAGACGAGTGGATAAATTTAAAGTTGTTTGGCGACATTATTCCACGGAGATCGGGCAGGCAACACATCTAACATTTTCTACTGCTGGAGATATTGTCACTGAAACCAGATCTGTGCTCTCTTCAGAAAATGTGGATAGGTTAATCTATCCTATCTATCCTAACTAGTTGCAGTATTTCATTTTTTATTTAAAAAAATGTGTTTTTCTTTATAAAGAGTGCAATTTATTTAAAATATCACCCAAATGTGTCACTTTTATTTATTTTATGCAAGAATTCTACTGTGTATTGGCAGCTTTTCAAAATAAAGATTATGTAAGCTCTTATTGTTTTGTACCGAACCGAATGAACCGAACCGAACTCTTCAAGACACTGTACCGAACCGAATACGATTTTAGCGTACCATCACACCCCTAGTGGTAACGTAAACAAAACGGGATGTAAACTTTTAATTAATAATCCTTGTGTATTTGTTGGTTTCTATATTTGTATAGTTTTGATATGGAATTAATTTATGCATTCTTTATAACGTTATGTGAACTTTTATATTAATGTTATGTTATCACTCACTTTTTCCAGTTATATTCTTTTTAACCACCCACATTTGGGTATCCTTCTGTTTATATGGTGATGTAATAAAGTATTATCAGTTTCTTCATTTTTCAACAATTTACCATAATGGCAACATGGAGTGCAGTGTTCCTCTTGTTTCAAAAACAAGCCTATCACTACCTTGTCCTGCCCTTCGGCCTGTCCCTCTCCCCACGCACCTTCACAAAGGTGACCCGGGCTGCCCTCGCCCCGCTACGCCAGGCAGGCATCCGTGTCCTGGATTACCTGGACGACTGGCTGGTGCTAGCCTCGTCAAGGGACCAGTTGATCACACACCTGGACAGAGTGCTCACGCACCTCGGCCACCTAGGGTTTCAGGTCAACTGGGAAAAAGAGTCGTCTTGCTCTGGTCCAGGCGACTACTTGAGGGTGCGACTTATGGCAGAACACACCCAAGCCTTGCTGTCCGTCTCACTCTGTGTACTCTTGACGAACGGTCAAACTGAAATGGCTTCGTTCTCGGGTTCTAGAGCTCCGTGAACTTCCTTTGTGCGGGGGTCCCCCTGGGTGGGGTCTCCAGCCGTAAGGTCGTCACCACAGACGCCTCTATGACAGGTTGGGGCGCTGTGCGGTTCCCATCGAGCATCCGGCTCCTGGACCCGCCGTCTGTCTTGATGGCACATCAACCGTCTCGAGGGCACATCAACCGTCTCGAGCTAGTTGCAGTCATACTGGCGTTGCAGCCAAGAGGACAGCGTCTGCATATTATGTTAAAATAATATAATACGGTTTTCCCTTACGCAAATCGATATAGAGCAGGGGTGCTCATTACATCGGTCGATCGCGGAGCTGCTACCGGTCAATCGCGGCGTGAAATTGAAACAATATCAGCCGATCATCCATCCCGTCACAGTTCAGTAAAGTTAGCTGCAGATTCACAGATTCGGTTTTCTCTGCTCAATAGCTCGAGACCAGAATGTTCTTAGTAAACAAATAACACATATTTTTAATCTGTGTTATGTAGCGGACAAACTACAAAATGTTTTTAATCAAAACAAGGTTCCCTCGGCATTCGCAGAAACACATTACCGTCTATGAGTAACCCGCTGACATGGAATCGCTTAGGGACCGTTTGCAAATTACCAGATCCAAAATATGTTTTACCCAGAATATGCTTCATAACTTCATTCTAAATAACTCTATTACAACCAAAATCAAGCATCATTTTTGCTCATTTGCTCCCATAAAAAAAATCACTCTATTACCACCCAATTCAGGTCACACACAACTGTTCTAATGATTCAATTCAGTGAAAATCATCAAATTAAACTCACGTTATTACAAAAAAGTTAAAACAAAGAAGTTTAAACAAAGTTGAAAAAAAATTGTTTGTTGATTGATGTTTTACATTTTTGTAGCGGGTAGATCACTTTGACTTGGTCATTTTAAAAGTAGCTCAAAAGCTAAAAAAGTGTGAGCACCCCTGTTCTGGAGGGAGCATAAACATTTTGCTTATTTTCCAACAGGATTTTATGAACGTGTGGAAGTACATAGAGTATTTCTACTGATCTAATGAATATAACTGGTATTCTTTTTCCCATTAGCAGGAACTTGAGATGTCAAAATTGTCTATGCACAATGTTAACATTAATTCTAAATTTTAATGTATTTAATTTTTTCTATATTAACTAAGTGGTGGTGAAGGTTCTCTGAAGGAGAAACTGATGATCTAGAAACAACGGGGTCGAGTCCTTCTTCACAACGCATGGCAGTTGTGGCAAAGAGAGACCTACACACTAGTCACCACAGAAAGTTCCAGAGCTTGCTAAACGAACACAGCAGGCATAATCCATCGGACTCTGGAGGAGGTTTCTGCTTCTGTTATTCATGAAGGAGGTGGTGCTGGACAACTACCACCTCCAAGAGGGTAATGTGTTCCTAATTTCAACAAACGTAACATCTGGCCTTTGGTTCGTTCTTTCTATATATATCCTTGTGATCTAAAGAATTTAAAGGAGCTCTGTTTGGTGCAGTCCATTTCCCACATGCCCTGGGTTTTGGTAAGGTGGACGTTCATGGAGCAAATTATGATCATATTCTTTCTGGAAAACATAAACGAGGATGATCCGACGAGTTTTTAATGTTCAGATGATTTTCCCTTCCCCAGAGTTAAAAACTAATGACTCAAATCTGGATGAAAGTAATCATGTGTCTTATTACAAAGAGTAAATCACTTCTGTTCACTTTGGAGGGGGGGAGAGAGAGAGAGGTTTTTCATGCACTGTTAATAAAATTATCACATTTTCTTTCAGTGGCATTCATAATCTCTTATTTTCACCACATAAAAGAATTAGTGGATATTCTGATTGCCTGGTAACTTCAGAATGTTACCAAACACTTTAGCTGGTGATCAAAAGTTAATTTTGATCTCTCTTTATAATCTCCCGATATAATTTGTCCATAGCTCAGGCTCTCGTCGAAGGCTTGGGTAAGGCCTATGGTAGCTCACTTCAGCTCTGCATGCTCTTAACTTCCCACTTTTCACCAATCCACCTCGTCCCTAATGTGTTAAGTTCGTTAATCATAATTTGTGTTTATATAAACATTAATAGAACACTGTTAATGAACACGTTCTGTGACGCAGTCCCAAAATGAGGGCCTTCATCTCTTCACTTACTTTATTGCAATCTTAAGTGGAGTCTTCAACACACACTGAGGGGAATTACAGCATCAAACATAACATACACAGCTGCTTACATAGATACATAGAGTGATCCAATAATGGATGTGACTCCAAGGAAACATACAATGGCCCAACAATACGCAGCCACAAGAGAAATACAACTCAAAAAGATCAATTTGAGTGGAAAGTATGGCACTAGCAGTAATTAGCATCACATGGATGATGCAGTGTCTTGTAATGGAAAAATGATCTCTGTGCCATATGATATCTTTACTCTTCATGTAGTAGACACTTTCATCGTGATTTTGTAAGCCTGTTCATTCTTTTCTTAAACACATCTCAATGCCACTCAGCCCGATCTTAACATCTTGTACTGTGTCTTGAAGAGCTAGCCTCCTGTGCTCCATGATATGAAGATATGAGTATCTCTATGTCCCAAGGTGCCACCCCAAGCGTCATATAATTGGAGCCAATTCTGGAGACCAACATCCCATATGCGTAAGAATCTAATCTTAAGCACATGAATGACGCACAGGAGGATGGTCTTCAAGGTAAAAAAAAGAAGGCCTCAGAAACTGTCTGACGTTCACATTGAGAACGCTGTTCTCTGTGCTTGTGGTCTTCTCACTGTGAATCATAAATTAAAAAAGCTTCTTTTTACAATGGTTTTCTGTGCTGTTTGTTTCCTCAAGACGGTCTCTCTCTCTCTCTCGCTCTCTCTCTCTCATGCTAATGCTAGTGCTAGTGAACATGTCATTCTTCAGAAAAAAATAAAATAAATAAATCACAGAAGCACTCTCATGAAAGCAGACAGGAATTAACTGGTTACACAGGGGGAAGATTCGCTACATAGATCTACACTCAGATACACACTCAAAATAATAACAACACAACGTTAAGATAAACGATAAGCTTTGTGCATTAAACTCACAATCTTTATACAAAAGAAAGAACATTCATAGCATAGCACCGCCCCTTAATTTAAAAATCTGCGCTTTGTTTCTCTCGTGTGAATGCATCAAATGCTTATCAATGACACCAATCCCGTGGAAATAGAACTTTCTTTGTGTTGTCTCCACACGATCCTCCATGTGTCTTTTAAGACAGGGTGATGTTTTGAACTTAAGGTGTCTCTCCAGTATGAATCCTCTCATGAGATTTAAGAAAAAATGAAAGAGAGAAACTCTTGTCGCAGTGGGAACATTTGTATGGTTTCTCTCCTGTGTGAACCCTCTCATGACATTTAAGATGAACTGACTGTAAGAAACTCTTGTCACAGTATGAACATTTGTATGGTTTCTCTCCAGTGTGAATTCTCTCATGGAATTTAAGGTGAGCTGACTGAGAGAAACTCTTGTCACAGTATGAACATTTGTATGGTTTCTCTCCAGTGTGAATTCTCTCATGAAATTTAAGGTGAGTTGACTGAGAGAAACTCTTGTCGCAGTGTGAACATTGGTATGGTTTCTCTCCTGTGTGAATCCTCTCATGAGATTTAAGGTGAGTTGACTGAGAGAAACTCTTGTCGCAGTGTGAACATTTGTATGGTTTCTCTCCTGTGTGAGTCCTCTCATGAGATTTAAGAAAGGCTGACTGAGAGAAACTCTTTTCACAATGTGAACATTTGTGTGGTTTCTCTCCTGTGTGAATCCGATTATGTATCATTAGATTTGAAGGCCGTGAAAAACTCTTACCACAACCTGAACAGATGTGAGGATTCACATCACAATGAAGTTTAAGGTGTGTTTTAAAGTTTTTCTCATAAACAAACGTTTTATTGCACCGATCACAGCGGAACAGCTTCAATCCACTGTGAACCTGTCGATGTCTTATAAGTCCTCGTTTAGTTTTGAAGCCATACCCACATTCAGAGCAGCAGAAACCTTTATCGGCTCCAGTTTCTGGTTCTTCTTCTGTCCTCAAAATGATTTCTTCTTCCTTTAAGAAATCTGTTTTCTCACAGAGGTTCCTGGTTCTGGTCTCTTCTGCAGATTCTAAAGCTAAAAGACAAAAAACAGGTCGAGGAATAAAAATTAAACCAATCTATAAAGGTCTACTTCGTTTTGATTTTCCTCGTGAGCAGCTAAACACAGTGAAGGGAAACGCTCACCTATTTCTTCCTCCGTTTCCTCCTCTTTTACTCTGAAAGGTTCTTCTTTCACTCCGCATGGCTCTTCTTTAAACTCCATCTTTACTGTAGTATTTCTGCTGTCTGTGATTAGTTTCTCCTGCTCTAATTCCCACAGTTCGTCTCGTTGTGTGTGGAGGAAAAATATCTTCTTTCTCTTGGGTTTATCTGCGATATTGGCAGAGAGACCAGTGTTTGGGCGCCACCTACTGGGTTGGCGCTCAAAAACGAAACTATATTCCTTCGTTATTTAGTATTTTTAAACCACACTAGGATAAGGAAAAGGTATATGTGCAAAATGTAAAAATAAAAAGCACCATGGAATAAAAAAACAACAACGCTGTTACAAGACAAAAATGATTATTAAAAAGTTTGAAGACGTTTTCACAGCTTTTGCTTGTGAAAGGGAGAACTGGTTGACACAGAATTCTACTTCTTTTTGAAAACACAGAAGGTAGGACACTTTTTACACTTGTGTTTATAAAATTTGGCAAGTATAATTATTAAATTACAGATATAACACTTGTTTTCCATTTCTGGTTCATATTTTGTAACACCAAATAACAAATTTTGTAAACATAATGAGAAAGAGTCATGAACAAACCTCTGTATTAAATGAAAAATATTTCTCCACAAGTCCAGAAGAAACGGTGGAATGTCTCTGGGTGTGATTTATAGAAAAAAGATTTTTTTTTTCTCTTTGGTCTTT
The DNA here is from genome assembly GCA_007224835.1 of Danionella cerebrum. Classification (NCBI taxonomy): domain Eukaryota; kingdom Metazoa; phylum Chordata; class Actinopteri; order Cypriniformes; family Danionidae; genus Danionella; species Danionella cerebrum. The sequence goes on from SRMA01026892.1 coordinate 11,689, forward strand.
TCTAATAATGATTCCCAGATATTCGACATTCTCTTTAATAAGAATGTTATAGATGGAGGCGAGTTCACCGTTTTTACTGCCACTAGTTGACACTTGTTAAAATTTAAATAGCATCAAGGGCAATATAGATTTGAGTGGAGTTTTCTTAAGGAAGAGTGTTGTGCCATCAGCCAGTTAACTGATGATATCCTTATTTGAAACTATAATGCCTTTTAGGACACTTGTTTTTATATGAGTGGCTATTAACTGAGTAAAAAATGGAAATATCCTGAAATCTAGGACATATGCCATTTATTAATTTTATTATGCTGTTAGATTTTGGTGAAGCAGTCTTTGGGTGGCTCGCCAATATATTAGATTACCCTAATAGATAAACTATGTAAACTTGATCAGCGATCTTTTGCTTAAAAGCCACCACATAGGAGGGTAGGTTTTTCATTAGAGTTGGACAGTTTTGTATACTCCAGGGGAGTGAACATATGATGCAGGGTTTTCTCCTCTGGATGGAAGCCTTGAATTTGTGTATTTATTTACTTTTCCCATGGACCAGTTTGCATTATTTACATCAGGACAGGAGTGTTTTAAAATAAAAAAAGCTTTTTTGTTTTTCTTTTAAAAGAAAAAACAAACTGTAACAAACTGCTATGGTATGTTCAGGTAGGTATTCTTCTCACTCCTTACTCTTTCCCCCTCACATCTCTCATTCATTAGCCCTTTTTCTTTTAAAACACTCCTGTCCTGATGTAAATAATGCAAACTGGTCCATGGGAAAAGTAAATAAATAAATACACAAATTATCTCATCGAAGGACTGTCATGAGAAGTGCGTGGAGTGTTTGGGCTTCAAACACACCTGCATTGCTCTCGTGAGGCGTGAGTGCTTGCACTGCAATGCTCTGCCGAGCCACACGCTGAGGTACAGGAGGTCCTTTTTTTTTCGAAGAGGAGGACACAGAGGATTCGGCTTCGGGTGCTCCGCTAACTCGGGCTAGCTCCTCCCAGGCCCCAGACGGCTGCGCAGAGTTAATTACATCAGGCAATCCCTCATGTCATCCTGTCTGCACCGGCTTCACCGGTTTCCCCGTATGACCCTGTTGACGATCTGCTATCCATCACAGCATCGGAAGGGGCGCTTTCTTCGGCTTCAGATCTGCCACCCTCCGGGGTCGTGGCTGAACCAGTGCCCAAAGTCAAAGCGATGCTTTCCAAAGCCGCGGTTGCTAACAGTTATGAGGTGCCTTCGCCCTCTGAATCGGCTCCATCACGGCTGGATGATTGGTACTTAGGCAAGCGCCGGGACGCTGCTCCCCGCCCACAGCTGGTACCATTCTTCTCGAAGGTGCATGACGAGCTTACGAGATTCTGGCAGGCTCCCCCGTCTGCAAGGGTCAGTAGCTCCTCCCCCTTCGCCACTCTGGCGCAGGCTGCAGCTAGGGGTTACACCGTGATTCCGCAAGTGGAGCAGGCTGTCGTGGTGCACCTGTGCCTGAACAGCGCTGCTGTTTGGGGATCGCGCCAGGTGTCCCCTCCAAAGCCGGAAACTTCTCGTCAGACCTGATGATGAAGGCTTACTCGGCTGCGGGTCAAGCCGCATCTGCCCTGCACGCTATGTCGACTTTTCAGGTCTATCAGGCCAAAGTCCTCCATGACTTGCACTTTACATGCACTTTTGATGTCCTCTTTACAACACTTGCGCTCTGCTACGGATCTCGCTCTCCGAGTGACGAAATTCGCAGCACAGAGCATCGGCCGCACGATGTCCACGCTTGTGGTCCAGTAACGCCATCTATGGCTAGAAGAGGATTCAATGCTCACCGAGAACCGTAACAGGTTCCTCGACACGCCTATTTCCCCAGATGGCCTCTTTAGCATCGCCGTGGATGACTTTGCATCGAAGGTCTCCATGATCAGGAAGCAGGCGGGGGGGTCTGGGCGAGCTCATGGTTCCGTGCCGTAACAAGCGCGGTTCCACAATGCTCGGTGTGGAACCCTCTCCACCTGACAAATGATCTTTCAGGGTCCTCCGTTACACGATTGTTACATGATTCAGTTCGTGAAACCCCCCAGGTTTCAAGGCATTTTAGAGACCCCTGTCCCCCGGTCAGGCGCCTCACTCCTGCAAGAGGAGATCGCTGCCTTTTTGTGCAAAGGAGCAGTTGAGCCGGTCCCTCCAGCCGATGCAGAAAGAAGCTTCTACAGCTGGTACTTTCTGGTCCCAAAAAAATCAGGAGGGTTGCGACCAATCCTGTTTCTGACACTTCTGAATCGGGGCCTGGCCGAGTTCCGATTTAAGATGTTGACGATCAGCAGCCCTCTGCCGTGCCTTCGTCCTGGGGATTGGATCGCAAGCATAGACCTGAAGGACGCGTACTTCTACGTGGCGATATCGCTGCAGCACAGACCTTTTCTCAGGTTCTGTTACGACGGCAAAGCCTATCAGTACTGTGTCCTGCCCTTCGGCCTGTCCCTCTCCCCGCGCTCCTTCATGAAGGTGACCCGGGCTGCCCTTGCCCCGCTACGCCGGGCAGGTATCCGTGTCCTGGATTACCTGGATGACTGGCTGGTGCATGCCTTGTCCAGGGACCAGTTGATCATATACAGGGACAGAGTGCTAACACACCTCGGCTACCTAGGGTTTCAGGTCAACTGGGAAAAGAGTTGTCTTGCTCTGGTCCAGGCGACTACTTTTCTCGGTTTGGAGCTGAACTCCGAGAACATGAGAGTGCGACTTACGGCAGAACGCACCCGAGCCTTGCTGTCCACTTTCACAGCTGCATACTCTCGATGGACAGTCAAACTGAAAGGATTTCGGAGGCTCCTAGGGCATATGGCAGCGACAGCCCCGGTGATTCCGCTCGGGCTCCTGCATATGCGACCGTTTCAGCTATGGCTTCGTTCTTGGGTTCCATATTGGGCATGGCGCATAGGTCAGCTTCGAGTGCCAGTGACACCTCGCTGCCTCTGGACCCTGAAGATCTGGAGCTCAGTGACCTTCCTTCATGCGGAGGTCCCCCTGGGTGGGGTCTCCAGCCTCAAGGTCGTCACCACGGATGCCTTCATGACAGGTTGGGGCGCTGTGTACGGTTCCCATCGAGCATCTGGCTCCTGGACCCGGCGTCTGTCATGATGGCACATCAACCGTCTCGAGCTAGTTGCAGTTATACTGGGGTTGCGGCGCTTCCGCCCGCTTCTCTACCAGTGTCACATGCTGGTTGGTCAGGACGGACATCACTACGGTGGTTGCTTACATCAACTCCCAAAGAGGTATTCGCTCCCGGCACCTGCACTACCTCGCCCAACTACTGCTCCTGTGGAGTCAGAGCAGACTCTTGTCGCTCAAGGCATTATTATATTTTCAAGGCTTTAATTTTTCTCATAATTTTTAACATATACATTTTTTAAATACAGTGCACATTTAAGATGTCAGTTATATAAAAAAATAATGTTTAAATCATATTATACATTGTTTACTGCTCTCATTCAGCTGATTTACTTTAATGAAGTTCATTAAAGTTGTTAAATTTTAATATTTGGTTGTGGTTCGTTCATAGAATATTATTTATCCTAGATTTTTTTGTAGTATCAAAATCGGTATCCAAAAAATATGGTATCGCCCATCCCTAATCAGGATGTGACACATCAACACAGCTGCTCAGCCTGTCTACACATTGCTCACACAAGCTTCTGTTGCACCATTTATTAACATATATAAAGTCTCTCGGTGTGTGCAGTTTATTTAAACTGAAAACACAGAACAATGGGCACAGTGTGACAATGATCAAAGCACCTTTTACCATTGATTGTCAATGGGAGAGTGGAGAGCCAGGACCCAGAACTGCAGCGTGTACTTTAAAAACGGATCTTGAGGTACTACTGTACTGATAATAATTACATTAGCATTTTTGAGGACTGCACTATGTAAATGCGTACATACATTTTCAAACTGAATATAAGTTAAACACTGCACTCATACAAGTGAACTATTCACGGTGCCATTTTGGTCTCCTGGGCTTTATAATCTCTCAATATAATTAGTCTAGGGGCACCACAGTGGCGCAGTGGGTAACACTGTGTCCTTCCAGTTAGAAGGTTGTCGGTTCAAGGCTTGACGGTGACCTTCCTGGAAGGAGTTTGCATGTTCTCCCCATGCTTGCACCAGGACTATTCCTCTGGGTACTTTGGTCCCCCACCCCACAATCCCCCTAGGTGTGAATTTTGCTCTGCGATAGACTGGCGACCTGTTGTAAGCAAATTCAATACATCATTATGTTAATATTAAAGAATTGAGAGACAGGATTGTGAACAGAAAGGAAACAGGTTTATTGATGCACCAGGATAAACACAAAAGCATTTCAGTCACCTCAGGCCCCCGAGGTGCCCACAGGAAGCACGTCATTCCAGGAGTCACAGCGACAGGCCAGCACATCATATTTTTGGCAGAATTCAATAACATTATTAGTATTGCCATTATATGCAATGTTTACAATTTTCTATCAAACTGTCCAGGGTGTACCCCCGCCTCTCACCCAATGTGCGCTGGAGACATAACACACGCAGCTGCTTACATGGATTCAGAGTGATCCAATAATGGATGTGACTCCAATGAAACATACAATGGCCCAACAATACACAGCCACAAGAGAAATACAACTCAAAAAGATCAATTTGAGTGGAAAGTATGGCACTAGCAGTAATTAGCATCACATGGATGATGCAGAGTCTCTCGCCTGCTAATGCTAGTGAACGTCATTCTTCAGAAAAAAATAAAATAAATAAATCACAGAAGCACTCTCATGAAAGCAGACAGAAATTAACTGGTTACACAGGGGGAAGATTCGCTACATAGATCTACACTCAGATACACACTCAAAATAATAACAACACAACGTTAAGATAAACGATAAGCTTTGTGCATTAAACACACAATCTTTATACAGAAGAAAGAACATTCATAGCATAGCACCGCCCCCTAATTTAAACGTGTGAATGCATCAAAGGCTTATCAATGACACCAATCCCATGGAAATAGAACTTTCTCTGCGTTGCCTCCACACGATCCTCCATGTGTCTTTTAAGACAGGGTAATGTTTGGAACTTAAGGTGTCTCTCCAGTATGAATCCTCTCATGAGATTTAAGAAAAAATGAATGAAAGAAACTCTTGTCGCAGTGGGAACATTTGTATGGTTTCTCTCTTGTGTGAATCCTCTCATGACATTTAAGAGAAGATGTACGACTGAAACTCTTGTCACAGTATGAACATTTGTATGGTTTCTCTCCTGCGTGAAACCATTCATGAACATTCAAATTATGTAACCTAGAGAAACTTTTCTCACAATATGAACATTTGTGTGGTTTCTCTCCTGTGTGAGCCATCTCATGAGATTTGAGAGAAGATGAATGAGAGAAACTCTTGTCGCAGTATGAACATTTGTATGGTTTCTCTCCTGTGTGAATTCTCTCATGACATTTAAGATGAACTGACTGTAAGAAACTCTTGTCACAGTATGAACATTTGTATGATTTCTTTCCTATGTGAATTTTCTCATGGAATTTCAGGTGAGTTGACTGATAGAAACTCTTCTCACAATGTGAACATTTGTATGGTTTCTCTCCAGTGTGAATCCTCTCATGAGATTTAAGGTGAGTTGACTGATAGAAACTCTTGTCACAGTGTGAACATTTAAATGGTTTCTCTCCTGTGTGAATCCGATTATGTATGATTAGATATGAGGGCCGTGTGAAACTCTTACCACAATATGAACAAACGTGAGAATTCGCGGCACAATGAAGTTTAAGGTGTGTTTTAAAGTTTTTCTCATAAACAAACGTTTTATTGCACCGATCACAGCGGAACAGCTTCAATCCACTGTGAACCTGTCGATGTCTTATAAGTCCTCGTTTAGTTTTGAAGCCATACCCACATTCAGAGCAGCAGAAACCTTTATCGGCTCCAGTTTCTGGTTCTTCTTCTGTCCTCAAAATTATTTCTTCTTCCTTTAAGAAATCTGTTTTCTCACAGAGGTTCCTGGTTCTGGTCTCTTCTGCAGATTCTAAAGCTAACAGACAAAAAACAGGTCGAGGAATAAAAATTAAACCAATTCGTTTTGATTTTCCTCGTGAGCAGCTAAACACAGTGAAGGGAAACGCTCACCTATTTCTTCCTCCGTTTTCTCCTCTTTTACTCTGAAAGGTTCTTCTTTCACTCCGCAGGGCTCTTCTTTAACCTCCATCTTTACTGTAGTATTTCTGCTGTCTGTGATTATTTTCTCCTACTGTAATTCAAACAGTTCGTCTTGTTGTGTGTGGAGGAAAAATATCTTCTTTCTCTTGGGTTTATTTTGTGGTTGGCAGAGACCGGTGTTTGGGTGCGCCTACTGGATTGGAGTTCAAAACGAAACTTCTGCTGGGTCTAAATCCAGAAGTGTGCATCCTCCGTCACAACTGTGCGCCAAGACCATCTCGTTTCGCCAAAATTCGAAGAATCCTTAAAAAGCACCCTTCAAATGCGTCCTGGTTTTCCACAAAATGGCAAAATGACAGATTTTTTTTGCGCATGCTCACAATTTACGTGCTTCCGGTCTTTTTTGGACGAATCGGCTGTGTCCAAATCCAGAAGTGTGCGTCCTCCCGAGTGCGCATTTTAAGACCACTTACGTCACAACGGTGCGCCAAGTTCGTCTCAATTCGGCAAAACCCGAAGGGTTCTTAAAATGCACCCTTGAAATGCGTCCTACTTTCCCCTGAATTCGGAGAATGCGACCATCCTTAGTGGCCTCAGATATCCCACAATGCTTTGCACTGGTTTTTATTTTCATTTGAATCAAAACAAAACACACTTGAATTTGTATTTACATGTAAGTAACACGTTTGTTGGTTTTGTTTCTCAACAAGATAACAGTATATTCAAGTATTAAATGATGCTAACGATAGGCAAATTGTAAAATATATTTTTATTTTTAATATTTATTGTAAACATTGCCACACACAGCCAAATTATTGTTAACTAAGTATTGGTGAATGCTTTTATGTTTAAGAAGCAGATGAAGGAGTTTATAAAACTTCTGCTAAAACAACATACTGGTTTAAATTACACACAACATAAAATAGAAAATAAATGTGGGAAATGTGACAAATGTAATCAAAACGAAAACAATTAATACAATGTATTCAAAATAAAAAAGACAAAATTAGTTTCCCAGGGAAACTAAATCCCAGGGAAATTAGAATCCCAGGGAAAGCAAGAACTGACAGAAAAAATATGTTCATTCAAACGTAAGTCGCTTTGGATAAAAGCGTCTGTCAAATGCATAAATGTAAATGTAATGTAAATGTAAAATCAAAGAAATTAGAACAATTAAAAATAAACCCTAAAACCCTAGAAAATAAATTAAGCAACGAGAGAACTTACAGTGATCTTACAAAAGTATTATAAACAAAACATAAATATGAATAAATACTTAAAGAAAACTAATTATAATACAAGAACTTTTCATTCAGCCTTCGGAGGATCTTCTCAAGCCATAGCCTTAAAGGCTGGGTCGGCAGGACTCTTCGGAGGCTTTTTGAACCTGGATTGGGACACAACCGTCGATTTACGACTGATCTAGGACAGATTCTGTTTGCGCATGGGCATTCAAATGCTTAGATTTACGGCAAGCTTTATTTTGTACCGTTTTTTTATTTGTAATTCATTTAGAAAACTGATTTAATTTTGACATGAATTTGACATTTTCTATTTTGTTTGTTAATCAATGTAATTGTGACAATACATTTTTAATTTGCAACTAATTTCTCTTCAATTGTTGTCCCCCTTCTTAATAAACTTCTGGTCAGACTTTTGCTCCTATAATAGAAATCATATTTTGTCCAGCTTCCAAATTTGCTTTAAAAATGTATTCTTTGGATATTTTTAAATTTGATTCTTCTCTTCAAAAAAAACAAAACAAAAAAAACCATCTTCTAAAAACAGTAAAGCAAGAAAGCAATCAATTTTCAAATACATTAACAAATTGCAATATATTTAAACACAGAATAAGTAATTCATTCATTTGTATGTATTTATGGACGCACGCATGCACGCACGCTCACACACACACACACACACAAAAACGCACGCACGCACGCACGCGCACACACACACACACACACACACAGACACAAACAGAAGAATTGCTATGGCAATAGATTTGTAGTAAATTTCTGCTACAAAGGAGCATAAGTGTAATCTGAAAATGTACCCTTCACAGCAAAACAACCAACTCTCCATTAACTGTATGCACCACCACTTTCTTATTAAGGGAACATCCTTCTTGTAGAAACGCAAAAAAATTTACAGAACAGCAACACCTGTGTGAAAAACCAGTGGCTTACCTCTGTAAACTTTAATGGACATGAGGTGCAGATGCTGAGAGCATGCTACAAAAAATAAGCACAATCTAAAACGTCTAGGTTACTTTCGTAACCCCCGTTCCCTGAAGGAGGGAGCACAGACAGTAATGTCGAAGTATCGACTGTAGGAAATCCCACCTGGAAAGGGTAGAGCCGAATCTATAACAAAATTTAGAGATTAATCAGCTCTTATGAGCGTAGCTCTACACTCATTCTACTTCTTCCGAGGAGCCGAACCTACTTACCTCTACGGCACCTCAGGTTCAGCTGACTCAAGGTGCATGGCAAGGGAATGTCTGCTTTCTCTCCTTCAGGGAACGGGGGTTACGAAAGTAACCTAGATGTTCCCTATCAGTCGAACGCAGATAGTATTGTCAAAGTATCGACTGTGGAAACCCCTTGTAAAGCGCCATGCACCGAGTCCATCTAGTCAGGCCAACTCTAAGCTGTGAAGGTTAGGTGTTAGTCAAGGCGCCTGACTGGGAACTCCTTCTGCACCTTAGCCCGGACGTAGTCTATTACGGAGTGAGTTACGCTCCAGCAATGAGCAGGGCAACCAGAAGGAGTGCACCCCTGATGTGGAACATCAGTGCACCCCTGATGTGGACCGCATCGAGACCTGATAAGGGCTACCCGCGAGCAAAGCGTTCCGCCAGCCATAAAAGGGAGGTGGAATCGAAGGTCATCGTTCCCTGCCCAGGTAGGGGAGGGAACGGAAAGGGGTAATACAAACTCACCTGAAAGGGGATTTGTATAGAATATTCAGACCGGGCCACCCAAGCTTCGGGAGTCCCTAAGTCCTGACCCAAGTTCTGTAAGGATCAGGGCCAATGGCAAAACTTTACTACAGAACCTAGCAGAGCTGACTACTCCGCTCAGTCAGTTGCCGCGTGGGGGGAGGATAGAGTTCACAGAACCACCATAAGGCAGTCGTGAAAAAAGGTTCCTTCCCGTAGGACTAGGAACCTGCAGGCGCAGCACATCCTTGATCCAGGGGTACTAATGATGCTGTAGGCCCCGGACCAGAGCCCTCATTGGTGTTGGAGTTAGTGATGAGGGAAAGGATGTTCGACAGACCCATGGGGATGGTACTTCCATGGGTATTGCCCCCAACTGTGCCTACAGGTTAACTGCCACCACTCAGTAGCGCAGAAGGCACAGCGCCGACGTCGAGGCAGTAGGGGTAAGGGGTAAGGGGTGTCGACCAGCCCACAGCCCTACATATGTCAGCGAGTGAGACCCCCTTGGCTAGAGCCCAGGAGTTGGTGATGCCGCGGGTGGAGTGCGCCCTAAGCTTTGCTAGAGCTTGCCTGGTAAGACAGCTGGATAGCCTCCACAATCCAATGAGCTAGCCGCTGCTTGGCCACAGCGTACCCCTTGCAATGGCCGCCAAAGCATATGAAGATGCTGGGAGATACAGAACTCCCAGGTTCTGTCTAGATAGAGCCGAAGGGTGCGGACTGGACAGAATGTACCCTGAGCTGGATCTGCCTCCTCCTGGGGCAGGGCCTGCAACGTCACTGTCTGGTCCTGGAAGGGGACGAACGGGACCTTGGGGATGAATCCGGGCCTGGGCCTGATTCTCACCAGGGAATCCTCAGAGCCGAATTCCAGGCAGGTTTCGTCGGTGGACAAGGCCTGGTGATATAGATAGATGCCAAGGCTAATAGAAGGGCCGTCCTTATAGAGAAAGCCTTAAGGTCTGTAGAGGCCAAGGGCTCGAAAGGGGGTATCCTCAGTCCTTGTAGGACGGTGGAGAGGTCCCAAGAGAGTACAGAGGGGGGCCTAGAGGGACGTAGCTGTCTGGCCCCTTGGAGAAATCTCAGCATCAATTCGTGGCTGCCGACCGATTTTCCTTCGACCCGTAGGTGGAAGGAGATCGCTGCAACATAGAGCTTCAGGGACGAAGGGGACAGACCCCGATACCGATATAGGGGAAGGTCAGTGTTGGAATAATTAGTATACTTATTAGTGTTTATCATTTAACTATTAGAAAAACCTTAGACTAAATAGGCCTAAATGTATATACCTCATCTAACTAACAAACAAGCTCAATGTAAATACCTCATCTAACTAACAAATAAGCTTCAGTCTAAATATGTCTAGACATACAACAAAAACCCTCTCAAGGCAGCTAATCAAAATGTAAAGCTTCTAGACTAATCCCATGACTCGCAGCCTAAACATATACCTTGAACGCAGAAACTGATCTACATAATAATTAAACCAATATACATCCAAATAGAAAACATTAGTCTTGCAGTGAAGTTCGGTGGGAAAGATTCTCTCTCTGGCAGGTGCTTTCCACTGCGTGGCTCTTGTGGATTACAAGGTCACGTATCTGGGCGGTCCGGTCCGGGTTCTGACCGTCTCGGAAAAGGGAAGTGCCTACGTGCGAGGAATCAGGTTCCCCATTTCTATTGTGTGACCAGCTTAAACCTGTATCACTGCCGGGTATAAATAAAGCAAGGAAGCAGCGGAGTTTGGTGGAGTTCATCTGGTTGACACCCAGTCAGCAACACGAGCGCTCGCTTGCCGACTTTAAAACTTCATACTTGCCTCGTCTCCATTATTTCAAAGTCCTTGCAGGTGGTTGCCTTCCTAGGCTGATCGAACGGGTCATTGTCTGGGCCCGTCGACCCAACAGTCAGCACGATACCGATAGGCCAAGTCCTTAGATCTACCCGTGGGAAAAGCACCATTTGACGAACCGACCTCATTTCCCCCGTGTAGCACACTCTAGTGGGTCTCAGGGGGATCGGCCAAGGAGGGACTGTCACTAGCGACGAGAGTTCTCTGAACCATGCTTTGTTGGGCCACATGGGCGCAACAAGAAGCAGTTCGTGCTTGTCCTCACTGACCTTGCACAGAACCTGTGCTAGTAGGCTCACTGGGGGGAACGCGTATAAGCGCATCTTCCTGGGCCAGCTGTGTGCCAGAGCATCTGTCCCGAGAGGAGCCAGGGACAGGGAATAAAAGAGCTGGCAGTGAGCGTTCTCCTGGGAGGCAAACAAATCTATGTGTGCCTCCTTGAACACATCCCATATCTGCTGGACAGCCAGGGGGTGGAGTCACCATTCCCCTGCAGCAGGTTTGAACCTCGACAGGGATATGAACGGCCCTGAGCTCCAAACCAAGAAAAAGAGTCGCCTTGACTGGAGTGAGACAATTTTTTTCCCAGTTGACCTGAAACCTGATGTGCAACAGCACTCTGTCCCTGTGTGCAATCAACTGGTCTCTGGACTTGGCTACTAGGAGCCAGTCGTCCTGATAATCCAGGATGCGGATGCCAGCCCGGCGTAGCGGGGCGAGGGCAGCCCGGACCACCTTTGTGAAGGTCCGCGGTGAGAGGGACAGGCCGAAGGGCAGGACCTTGTACTGGTAGGCTTGGCCTTCGAAACAAAACCTTAGAAAAGGTCTGTGTCGTTGGGCCACCGCCACATGGAAGTATGTGTCCTTCAGGTCGATGGTGGCGAACCACTCCCCAGGGCGAACGCAGGGCAGAAGGCTGTGGACCGTCAACATCTGGAATCAGAGCTTGGCCAGGCCCCGATTCAGACGTCTCAGGTCCAGGAATGGTCGCAACCCGCCAGATTTTTTGGCGGGGCCGTGGGGACAAGTCGGAGGAGAATAGGGGGCTGGTGCTGCCAACTCCATGGACTGGGCCTTCGGAGCTCATGCCAGTGTCGGGGTCTTTGTCAAAGTATGAGGAAGAGGTACCCCCGATGGGTGGGCAGACGAGTCTGTTATACTCTGGACAAATGCTAGATCTTTCTTTAACACATGAGGTGCCGCCACCCCGAGGGGCGGCAGCGAGGTGGGTGTGGTGGCCTCCCCGCCCTCCAGGGGGAATTGGGTCGCTGGACTGACCCTGAAAGATCTCACATCTTCCCAAGTTGTCATCCTCAGGGGCGCATCTTATGTGAAGAAGCTCTCGTCTGCTTCCGAGAACCCTCTGAGGATGACTGTGCCTGACGCCGTGCAGGGGCCCTCCTCGGGCTCTTGGCCGGAGGTTTGGGCCGTGGAGGGGGGCACTCTCTTTGGGGTCTCCGCGGCGACACCAAAGAGGCCATCTGTCAAAATAGGCGCGTCAAGACCTAAAGAGTCGCCATGGCATGCAGGGCAGCTGAACCTTGACCTGCGGCCGAGTAAGCCTTCATCATCAGGTCTGACGAGAACTTGCTGGCTTTGGAGGGGACACCGGTACAAGACCGCCAAGCGGCAGCACTGTCGGGTCACAAATGTACGGCGACAGCCTGCTCCACTGGCGGAATTGAGGTGACCCTTGCAGACAGGGGAGGTGCAGCGATAAGATGGCTTTGCTATCTGGGCTAGCGACAGCACATCAAGCGCAGAGGTAAGCAACCGAGGCATCAAAATGGAGAGCTTCCACCATTCGCTCCAAGGAAGAAAGCAGAATGAGTGTAGAGCTACGCTCTGCTCTTATAGAGCAGCTGATTAATTTCTCTATATTAATCATCTACACTCGCAATTAAATTTGCCCGTTATAGATTCGGCTCCACCCCTTCCAGGTGGATTTCCCACAGTCGATACTTCGACATACTGTCTGTGTTCAACTGATAGGGAACAGAAATTTTACAATCCAATTGTCTTGACACATAAAACATTTTTATCAACACGTGGATACCACAGGAATTCCCTGAAAACTGCTGGGGAAAACTCTGTAAAATCAATAAGATTCACAGCTAATTTTAAATGTAGCTTAGCATTAACATTTTATCAATAACATATATTATCTTAAATTATAACAATCGATACCAGTCAAAAAGTTAACATACACAAACTAAAATACCTCCAAGTCTTTCCCTATTGTTTTGACCCATACAGCTGGGTTCAGATAGTCAGCAATGCGCCTGGCATTAAACACAAAGTACATTTGGTGAAAATTATATACACCACAAGAATCTGCAGCCAGAGAACATGGCTTAGAATGGTAAGATGCAGTAAGAATCTGCAGCCAGAGATTGTTTTAGTACAGATAAAATACATCTCTCCTAACATACCTGTAAACACTGATAATAAACCACGTAGCGGCACGATCACAAAAAAAAACTTCACAGAACGAAGAGCTCATGCACTATAGAAATTCTGTCCACTTTTACAGATTGTGGGTTAACTAATTAGTTGTGTCCCAATCCAGGTTTTAAAACCCTTTGAGGGTCCTGCCTACCCAGCCTCCAAGGCTGCGGCTTAGGAGGATCCTGCGAAGGCTGGATAAACCCTTGGTAAATGGGACGGTCTTGCCTGGCCTCTTCTTCTTCTGTTGTTCTTTGTCAGTTTGCTTGTAGTACATTAGCGCCACCAGCTGGATCATTTTCGTGTGTTTCAAAAAAAAAATCAGCTTTTTTTTTTTTTTACTCACAGCAACGTCATTACGTCATTTATTTCAGGGTAAATAAATGAACATGCCAGACAGGACCACTGTCAATAAGTGGCGCCAAAGTTTTGGCTGTAGTAACGTTTTTTTATTGCATTTTTCTGACCCCTATATTATTGTTGCCAATACATGGAGTTGTCTTTCATTTACATTTATCCATTTAGCAGACGCTTTTAACCAAAGCGACTTACAGTTCGGCTGTAAACATAAGCAGTTCGTTTGGATAAATCACATAGACATACACATAGAAGACGTTTGTGATGATACACAAAAAAAATTCAGTGCTTCAGAGTTTTTTTTTATATTAGTTAAGTTAGTAAGACCATGATTTCGAAAGAATAGAGGTTTTTTTGTTGATTTTTAAAGGTTTAAAGAGACTTAGCTTTCCGGACTGGGACTGCAAGAGAATTCCACTAGCCAGGAACTGTGAAGGAGAAAGTCCTGGTGAGTTTTTTTCCCCCACTCTGAGATGGGACCACCATGAAGATCAGTAGAGCTGCTGAGTTCTGTATCATCTAAAGGGGTCTGACTGCACAGGAAGGAAGTCCCTTGTGGAAGAGCATTGTAGATGTAGTTGAATGTTCTGTAAGGAGGTGTCTGTTGTTAAACAGAGAGAATGTAAAGGCTTGAGCGGTTTTACCAATGTCACTCCAAGATCACTCCAAGGTTACGGACAGAGGTGGACAGAGTGATGTCGACGACTCTAGTTGTATGGTAAAGTCATGCTGCACAGTGTGGTTGGCAGGGATAACCATTAGTTCAGTCTTTGCCATGTTGAGCTGTAGGTGATGGTGCTTCATCCACGTTGGAATGTCATTCAGACAATCAGTTATGCAGGTTGTAATAGTAGAATCATCAGGATGGAGTTGAGTGTCGTCGGCATTACAATGGTAGGAGAAGCCGTGTCGGTGGATGATGAAACCCCAGAGGCCAAGAACTGAACCCTGTGGAACTCCTTTGAGCAGCTGCTGCAGCTTAGACACCTTGTCCCTCCGGACACCTTGTCCCTCCAGACATCTCTGAAGGATCTGGCAGTGAGGTAAGACTTCAGCCATTCCAGGGTAGTGCCAGAAATACCCTTAGTCGCGAATGTGGACAAGAGGATCTGATGGTTCCTTGTGTCGAAGGCTGCAGAGATCTAGCAGAATGAGAACTGATTCTTCTGAGTTTGCTCTGGCGAGACTGTGTGCCTCCGTCACTGATAGAAGAGCAGTTTCTGTTGAATGGCCGTTCTTGAATCCTGATTGGTTCTTGTCGAGTTTTCTACTATCTGTGAGGAAAGAAGACAGTTGATTAAAAACAAACTTTTTGGCAGTGAAAGGTAGAAGTGAGATGGGTCTATAGTTTTTTACTTGAGAAATGTCAAGAGTTGGCTTTTTGAGTAAAGGGGTTTCCTGAGCTTCTTCGAAGGTGTCTGGGAAGGTGCCGGAGGTGAAAGATGAGTTGATGATGTGAGTGAGAGCTGGTACAATGGTAAGTGAGATGGCCTGGAAAAGGGGAGACTGTACAGGATCTCGCGGACAGGTGTTTGGAAGAGATGAGAGGAGAAGTTTAGGGACTTGAATGAGGAGAGTAGAGCTGTGGCTGGTTCGAGCGGAGCGGTGAACTGGTTGCTGACGGTGAGAGTCATGGGTGACTGGCTCTGCAAATTCATCAGCTGTCAGAGAGGTGGCAGCAGAGAGTTTGGGAGGATGTAGAACAGAGATGAAGGTTCTGATGAGTTTTTGATTTTCTCGTGGTAGCATGCATTCTTGGGTTCGCAGTCATATTGTGTAAATTATCATGCAGGGCCGCGGCATGACCTAAAAGGCCAGGGGCATTATTTTGGTAACATACCAGCCCAACTTTGACACAGACCCTGGTAACATTTTATGCTTTTTTGGCACATGGCTAAGAAGTAACCTGAGATAGATATGTCATATTGGTTGCTAAGGAGGGAACACTGATGTAATATAATGCTCCTCATGTCAATATGAATAAAATAACCCAACCCCCGTGTCTCTATGAGATTCCTTAGCTGAGTTAGAGATGAGTCTAATTGGTTGCTCTGGTAACCAGCCTGGTTGCTATGGAGGCATCAGTGACCTAATATATTGTTCCCCATGTTAATACTAGTACAATAACACAACCCCCATGTCTCTTTGACTTTCCTACGCTGAGAAAGAGAGATGCCATATTGGTTGCTATGGATGGGACATTGACAATATAATGTTTGAGCGGTCACCATGGGTGAAACTTACCAACCCCCAAGTCTCTAGCATTTTCCTAAGCTGAGACAGAGATATAGCAATTTGGTTGCTATGGAGGAGTCAGTGACATCATGTAATCTACGTTCCATTTAGAATAATATAAAGCAACCCCCATGACTCAACTGTGTTCTGTTTAGAAAATATTTGACCGAAAAAGTGGATTGCTTCCTTAATGCTAGTATGACTTTCCAGTGTTAACCAACCAAAGAAACTCTTTCACAATAGGACCCTATGGGATTCATACTCCATTCATTTTAATGGGCCGTGTAAAGTCAATTACACTGTTGACCTACTTATTATGCAAATCAGTGACACCTGGACCAACTGTCAGTTTTTGAGTCAATGAGACATGAGTGAAGCAGTTGAAACCACTCCTTGTGGTTTAGGCCACCTGGAGTAAAAACCATATCTTTTTAATAAATGAAAACAGCACCAACTGAAATAAGACAAAATAACTTACCATTTAGATATAAAATGTGTGTGTAAAGGTTAATGTTTCGTTATGGAAAGTTTGAAAGTATCAAAATTACTGAGCTTACTCTACGTTAGAGTGGGTGATGTCAGCATCACTCTAGGGCTCTCATAGGGAATGACTTGGCAGATTTTTGCGATTTTTAGGGAAACCGCTGGTCCAATTGGTCCGACAAGCCAAGATAATAAGTTTAGGTACAATAACGATATGTTGGCTTTGACAAGCAAGAAGTATATATATATATATATATATATATATAT
>SRMA01026893.1:0-53839 GCA_007224835.1 Danionella cerebrum
CAGAGTGCTTCTGCTGTACCACAAACGCCATCTTCAGGCAGGAAGCGAGTTTTCATCAATATTTCCATGACCTAGATGAAGAGCACACTGCTAAGAAGTCATCCAAAAATTGATCTCAATTCATATCGGTGTGTAGAGACCTTTATGTAGAATATTTAAAGGTCATCCTTTGTGACCATTTATCAGCATCCACAGAACATAACCCCCATGAAATCTGGTGGGGTAATAGTATCTTATTACTTTGAAAGTAACTTAAATTGACAAAAATCTTTCTGGGAATATGTCCAGCCCTGTGATGTAGCTGAGGGTGGGCTGGACAAATATGTGCAGATGCGCAGGGCGGCGCGGGTTCGAATACCAAACCCATTGTCATCCCCCCCCCCCTTCTCTCCATCCAACTTTCTTCCAGGCTAGCTACTGTCCTGTCTCTTCAAAATAAAGGCTAAAATGACAAAATTATATCTGGAGTTGCAAAATGTGAAATTTGAACATCCATTTCACGCAAAGAACATTTCTTGTAAAATCTGATACCACAATACAAATCAAAACATGAGGCATAAAGGGTATAGACGATGAAAATGAAACACTTACCTAATAACTGGGCAGAGCCAGCCTTTCTGGTTGCCCCTTCCAGAATTACGAACAGAGAGTGTGGAGGTTGAACTGTAGTGGGGGCGTACTATAATTGAATACAGTGCACACTTAACTGAATACAGTATGAGACAAAAATTATCAGGCGTTCCACAGGCTCAGAGGACATTTTGAACCATTGTGAAACCACGTCAAACATCTAGGAGAATGTACATGCTTTAAACTAGATTACCTCCTAGAGTGTTGCTTCCACAGAATGATGCTTTAGGCCAAAATGTAAAAACATTGACAAAGTCACATGTTCAATTCTATGAGCAGGACAAAAAAGCTTTTCCCTGATGAAAGCATCTTTCTGTGTATGTTTTATATAGTGTGGCTTGTTTAAAGTTGCCATTCAGAAAGCCATCTTTTGGACTGAATTATAGCTCTACAACAAATAGACACAGTTGATCAAGAGTTTGATCTCTGACTTGATTCCAAGCACAATGTTTATGAACATTATAATAAAGAGTGACAAAGGCACATCTGTGTGCTTTCTAAAGGCCTCATGAATGTCAATTTTGGCCCATCTGTCCTTTACAAACCCCTAACAGCTGTCCAGGGGATGCGTTCAAAGTGAGCAAGAAGAATAAATGTCACTCACACACTTATCCTTTCTTTCATTCTGCTTTGAAAAGCACCTCACCCTTGTATCCTCCCGCCTCTCCCCTTCTCTATATCTCCTCCCACTTTCCAACAAGTTTCTTCGATCCTCCTTTTCTGAAGACACATTGCAACATATATGAGGAAGAGAGGTAAAATTAACCAAGATTTTTTCAGAAATACACTGAAAAGTCTGGAAAAGGTTTGAGATAGGCCTGAAAACAATGGAAATACAATGAGTGACAATCAATAATTGAAAGGGAAATTACAAAAGTGGAGATGTTGAGATCTCCTGCTGTGTGGTCAGAGTGGACAGTGAGTGACCATCTGGAGACTCCCATTCACTCCTGCTTTGTTGGGGGGAAAAAAAAAATATCACAAGTCCCACTGACAATTCCACTGCGTTAGGGGAGAGGGAGAGAAACCAAGACAAGGGGGAAGACTTTCTGACATCCAAGAAGAGTAGGATTGACCTTAGAATTTGTTCATTCTCCATTCTTAACAGTTTTTTTTGTCTTCTACTTCCAAATAAATTCCAGTATTCCAACACTACTACGTCCCTCTTTAACTAAAAAAATTGCATAATCTGCCATTTAAAACTCCTCTTTCAACAATCCTCAAATCCATATACCAGGCAGAGAATCAGCTCAGTTATGCTAGAAAAGTAAAAATAATGAAAACTAGTCTAATTAGTTTCACAAAATCAGTTCTGCATTTTTGAATCCAAGTGTCAAGCTCAACACAACACACAGGAACATTTTTTCTTCTATTTACTGAAACAATGACCCTATACAATAAACAAGGATACAAAAAAAAAGTCAGCAGCAGAAAGAACCACGAGAGACATGCACAAAGGCAGTGAAGCAAAATGTCAGAGCTCATTTATATCCACAAAGATGAAATGAGCAAATTGAGTAAAATAAATGACATACTGCCGTAGTTCAACGAGGCATTCATTCACTCTGGTTTAAAGAGACACTGGGCAAAACAAAAGCTCTAAAAATAAATCCTCTCTGAGTCATGAATTTCCTAAACCCCACTCAAAAACCACACCAAAATATACACACAGGGCTTGAGAGGAGCTCATGGCCAATCAAACAGACACTCAGCTGCTCAGAGTGGGTGGATGAAAGACCATATGTACACTAATAACAAGGTGCTGTGTCCAATTAGTGCTTCAAAGAGTGGGGGGGGGGGGGTTCCCTCTTCCTCCACCCTCCAACAAATCATCTGCAATCAACACACCCAATCGAAGCTTGACAACCTGCTCACACAGCCGATACCACAATCTGACAACCTGCCAGCACTTTATGCCCAGGAGTTTACCAGCTGCTGCTTGCTGCCTGTGATGATGTGTCCTCCACTTGTTCAAACTTTCTTTCAGTTGTAATGCTATAATCTTTAAAGATTTTTCTAAATCATTTCATTAAAGTTAAGCTACTCTTACTTTATTCTTTGGGAACATTAAATGTTGATGGCATGCTTTGATTAAAGGTCTTCCATATCATACTTTCGCACCACTTCTGAATAAGATGAACAAAATATATATACACCGGGAATGTATTGAACCATTTCGGTGAGGCCTGTTCGGTTCGGTACACTTGCGTTACGTTTCGGTATATTTTTTAATTAAACAATATAAATTTGTTATTAGCGCGATATTAAGAGCAGTGGAACAATGTTCCAAGGCGAGTTTCCACACAGACGCTATTGAGTGACGCACAGTAGAGCTGCACGGGTAGTTGTGAGAAATGGCAACAGCGAAAAGGAAGCCAGAGCTTGAAGACCCTCCCACCTCACTACGGTCTCCTGTTTGGGAACACTTTGGCTTCTCTGTTAAAATACATACAGGGATAGACGAGTGGATAAATTTAAAGATGTATGCCGACATTGTTCCACGGAGATCGGGTTTGTGGCAGGCAACACACCAACATTTTCTACTGCTGGAGATATTGTCACTGCAACCAGATCTGTGCTCTCTTCAGAAAATGTGGATAGGTTAATCTTTTTAGCAAAAACTTAAAACTTGAATAGTTAATTTTGTTGATATACAAGCTGAAGCTGTTGCTAGTGTTAAAAGTTTTCAGGTCCTAACTAGTTGTAGTATTTCTTATTGTTTTGTACTGAAAATTAACCGAACCGAGATCTCCAAGACACTGTACCAAACCGAATACGATTTCAGCGTACCGTTACACCCTTAGTCATTACCATTTAGTTGAAAACAGCTGCTGTGATTGGCACATGCACGGATGCTTGTAGACACAAGGGATAATGCATGTCATCTAAAATACTTCAATCAAAAAATAATATAAAGCACTTTCCTTTTTTTGAACTGAGAATCTGTTTACAATTTGTAAAATAGACAGTTTGTATTCATTGAGCACACAAGGATGTTATTCATCTAATTTATGAAAACAATATTGAAATCAATCAATTGATTATGGTAAGGGTCGGCAAGTTTGGTCCCGGGTGGTCAGTTTTTCACCCTACCAGCTTCTATGGCAGAGCAAGTCTAAATCAAAGTATTACATTAGATAAGAAAATCTTTATAACTGCATTTGGATTACTCGACTTAAAATAAGTTTCCTGAGAGGAACTTATTATGCAAATACTACTTTATTGAGCTTTATGTAGTGTTATAATGTCAGTCCCTCATTAAAAACACACCTGATACGTGACTGAATCATTCATGCATATTTGAGTAATCCTTGGATCTCCTGCGGTACCCATTGTGGGGTGCTAAAACACTCTGTTTTGCAAAGCCCCAGCCCTTTTGCATAGCTCCGTCTCTGTCCCCCCGTCTGCTGCTGCACCGCTCCTCCCCCTCCAGCTCCAGCAAAGACTCGTGTCTACGGCTGAAGGAGCTACTGTTAGCAACAGCTGGTCTCACTACGTGTCAACGAAGCTCCTCGTTCAGAGTGCTTTTCTCTGTAGTTCTCCGGATTACAAAATGACTTCTACAAGGAGACGTATGTTTGGATGCCAAGGAGAGATGACACACTTCGTCAAAAATGGTTAAAAAGCGTATTATTTCACAGCAAAACATAGTTTCATTATGATGCATATTTTTAATTTCCTAGTAAAATTCTGCCACAAAATGGTGTAAATATTCAAAAGGATATTTACCAAGTAGACACGTCTTGAAAAAGTCTCTGTACTTGCTCCGGTTCTGCCGAAAACTCACTTTCTGGGTCCGACGTAGGATCGTGTGCATAACCTTGTACAATATCCTCCGTTGCCATTTTACAAAAACACAATTTTAATGTTTTTACTATGAAAATGTAGCAGCGCTCTGAAAATGAAAACAAACGGTGGCAGCGCGCATGGAATGTGACGCACTGAAGAGGGTGGGTCGGAAAGAAGGAGGGGGCTCTTAAAGAGACAGGTGAATATCAGGGCGTTACGCGCAGCCAAGATGCCAAGTCAAATTTCTATGAGGTTGTTTATGACAAATACAGCAATTACAATCCAGTTGTAGGTAAAATTGTTATTTGAGTGTGCTATAAAATGACACTATATGCCTGAAGGCCTTAAATATGCCTCAAATGATGTGCCTTAAATTTATTCACTCGTCTATCCCCATTATCCCCGTAATAAAATCTGCTTAATAGCTACACTAGATTAGTGGCATTCAGCTGGACTATCTCCAGTTACCGAAACTGGTGTGCACGAGCCTGGAATGTACAATCCTGTACCTCATAAAATAACTTTGTATCGATTGTTAGAGTGCCAGGGTGCTGCAGAGTTTAGCTACAACTTGCCTCAAAACACCCACCTGGAGGTTTCTAGTATACCTAGTAAGACCAAACTGCTTCTGATGCGTTTGATTAGGGTTTACACTAAACTCTGCAGCCCTCCAGGACAAAACTTGATGATTCCTAATGAACCCGATAAGAAATCACAAAAGTGTTAATAAAATTAAGAATTCCATTTAAACTGTGCGTCCACCCTCACCGTTTTCCTTCTCATCTCCTGCTTTGCTGATAGACTCGGACAGGCCCAAACTGGCTGCTGTGGGCAGCGCTCCAAGAAGTAGTTCCAACGAGGGTCGTTTGGTTGGAGATGCTCTCTCTCCATCTCGCTCCAGTTCACTGCCAGATCTATCCTCTCCACTTTCGGTTCTGCACAGGTGAGACGCTGCAGCCCTTAGCTCCTCGTCCTCTTCAGCATCATCAACTAGGAGGCTTGAAGATGCCAAGGAGATGACATCATCTGAGAAAAGCATATCAAGATATGATAAATCTAAAAAACACTGTCTGGTGCTTTAAGGCCCAGCTGATATGAGTAGAGAAGCATCAGACAAACACACTGTGTGGCAACATGTAATCTGGAACACGGAGAGCTGTACACAAAGTCAAGAACACAAACACTTCCTTAATTAGTCCCCCTCTGTAATAACTCCATTTGAGAGAGCTGTATCATGCACGGGGAACCTTTTAGTCCGAGTGAGGATGCAGCTGCTCAAGATGAAATTTGGACAGCAAAAAAAATAAAAAAAACAGTTCTTACCAAACATTCAGAAACAATAGGATTATAATTAGTCAAAAAAAAACAAAACAGCTATGATTCTCATGGATAATTTTTCTGCCAAAGTGGGACTGAAACAGCCTCCTGGATTTGCTGACCACCACATAAGTCTCTGTGATCATTCTCAAAGTCTAGCTTAAATTTGACACATTGAAACACAGATGGCCTTGACTGAAGAAAAAAAAAAATCACAGAACATTCTAGTCTGGACTACTCTAGATATGGATATGTAGATTTATAAATAGAGGGTATCAGGGTTTTCCCCAAAAATACCATAACTACATACATTGAGTAAAAATGTGTTTTCTTTAGCACAAAGTGATCTGATGAAAATCCAAATGTTCTGTTACAAATGTTCATAAAGCACCTCATCAAGTCATTTCACAAAACATTTCAAAATACAGATTTTAATATATAAAGAATGCTAAAACTCCTTGGCCCTTATTTCACAAAATGCTATAAATTCAAAGCATCAATTTAAAGGTTTTCTTTTTTTTTTTAAAATACAATAACAATCATTGAAATTGTAGTTAGTTCCACCAACTCATCTTTTACAAATGATGTTTAGCATGTTTTGAAACCAAATTCCTCAAATATTCATAATGGTAACTAAATAAATATGCATACACTTAAGTGTATAGTCTCATTTGGCCGCTAGCATTTTAAAAAGCCTTCCTCACCCCGAAAACACCATCCTTTGATAAAATCACATATTTTATTTATTTATTTTTTATTTTTTTGCGTTCCTGAATTTAATCCTTGTTAAAAGAAGAAATACTAGAAACAATACTCAAAGTTCTTAAAAGATGCTTTAACAAATCGAAATCTATAAGAAGTTTCCACATTAAGTTTACCTTCTCTGGCATAGGATGCATAAATCCCCCTTGGTTTAGGTCTGCAGCTCTCCAGCTCAAATTCAATATCATCCTGATAGCCACAGATTTCACCTGAAGGTCCCAGAAAAGAACATGAACACAATTCATCTTGTTGGTTAAACCTCATCAGGAAAATGAGTCAAACCGCTGTCAAATACTTTACCTTCAATATCATCAACTTTCTTTTCAAGCTCCAGTTCAATCTGTTAGATGATGCCTTTGTGGATTAGATTTGCTGCAAAAATTAAATTTCAAAATGGTAACATTTCAATTAAAAAATTACCTCTTTTAGTCTTTTCTTCCTGAGTCCGGCCGTAAAAGAGGGTGGATCACACTCCTGCTCCAGATCCACCTTCATGAACTCTGCAATAGTCAGCTCACTGGTGGGTGTATCCTCAAATTCATTCAACCTGTCAATCAAAAAAATTGGGGTCAAATGACACTAATTGAACAGCAAACTCCATATATGGAAGCAGTTATATAAGTGAAACAACCTTTTCCTCAAAGTGGCTTCACAGACTTTCACCACACTGATTATTTCCTTTAGAGTTCGACGAAACTCATGCATTCGAGCAGCAACCAAGAGAGCTTTAAGGAACAAAACAAAAACAAACATGTGAAAAAACTTTGGCCCAATCGCTAAAGGAACCAAGAATGTGAAAAAGCTACGGAAAAGGGGATGCATCATCAAATATGAAAGATTAACGAGGCTTCAGAAAAGCACGTCTGCTCTACCTGCCTCCTACTGTCTCACCTCAGGCAGAACAAACAGACATTAAATGCACCTGAAGTACAGTGGAGGCCCTCATGCCTGATTCACTCAGATCCATTAAAGAAACATGAAGAGGCAGATGCACTTCTGGACAACTCAGTGCCCTACAGTGTAATACAAGCAAAGACCCAATATGTTGAAAAGTTTTTGGGCATTTTCAGGTATTATAAGGTACAGCATGCAAAAAAAAAAATATTTTAAATGCATCAAATAGTTTTGGGTTTTTTTTCCATTGTGTTTTTTCTAAATAAACATGCTTCTTGAAGAGTAAACAAGCAATTAAAAATTGTACAGGTTGTCAGTGCATGCTTTTAATGAACAATCTGTGTGCTAACATCAAGAAATGGAAATTGAAAATATAAGTTTTTGTGTTGGTAGCAAAGTTCTCCCTGACTTCTCTTCAGTTAAGTGGATTTTCAACATGCAGGAAGTTTATGGCATTTGATCAAATTACCAATGTCTAATGTAAATCAAATTAATTTAAATTAAGGACTTAAAATAAATCTATTATTTCAATGAAGTAAAATGACTTTTTGCAGAGCAACTATCATACACAGAGTCATTTTGCTCTCTGTATTAGGTTACTGTTCTTCCAGAACAGTTAACACTGGTTTATTTTAAAAGCAATAAGTAATTATTTTTGCCATCAAATTAAAGTTAAGAATGGCATACACTGTAATTGAGTATTAGACCCTAATTATAGATCATTGCTTCTTTTCAAAGTGGATAATACAAACTTACAATAATGGCAGATATTTCAAATGTTAGAAAAACACATTTTCTTACACATGAAGACTACAAGACTACTTAAAATTTGAGAATAAAAGTTACATCAAGAAAACAGACTCCACTTATCAAAATGTCAAAATAAGCAAAAAGCAGTTCTGAAGCTTTATAAAGTTCAAATAAAGCTTAAACATCTAATGGATCTACAGAAAATTGTTGCGTATAATTGTAGACAGCTAATTTCTAAAATAATAATTTGTAACCATCCTAGATATCAAACCAATCTCTGTTGAACCTTCTAAAGACCTTTCAACAAGTTTTCCACACTTTTCTTTTCCCATGCAGTCCTCTCTGCCACACCGTTCATCTTGATTCAAGCTCGTTCACACTTTCATTCTGCCTCTGAAATTGCCTGACTTTCTTTCTCTAGTGTCTGATCTCTCACTGCGAAACCAACTCTTAGGCTCAAGCTTCCTCTTTTCTCGGTGCTGCTTCTTGAAAGATTAATGGGAGATTAATTATTCAGGTTATGCAGTGGAGGAGTGTGATCACAGCAGCAGCAGTCAGTTTTAAAAAAACTTGATTATTAAAACTCTGTTAACACACAATCAAGTTAACACAAGAAAAGGCTTGAGAGAAAATAATTAGCATCTCTGAGCTACAAACATCTCTGAGGCCGTTCACATGAACCAGAATTAGAATGAGTGTTGAAAGTTTAACTTCTCTCAAAAAATTTACTTCTCATTAAGATGAGAAAATATGAGAAACACCAAACCTGATTTCATCATGCAATTTAGATTGCAAACAATTTAAATTGCAATAAATAAACTTCGGTGAAAGGAGCACACCATTCCGTGGTTGAGGTGCGCTTTGCTCATGTGACAAAGCAGGGCTTCTCTAGCTCAACTCGTTAAAGAGGTCGCTGCCTTACATGAGGGTTGCCATGGTTACCTGCTCCGCATAGGCCCGAAGGTCTTCGTCCGGTGTGCATCCAGTCTCTCTTCATTCTCTGCAGGAGACGCAGTGCTGTCATTGATACCTCATGACTCTTTTCTCCAAATTCAAGCAATTGGGCAAAGCGTGGGATATAGAGACATGGATCTATGGGCGACATTTTCATTACATTAGCAATACATTTAATTTCAATGACAAATATCAAACCTTCAAAGTATGTTAGAAGTAAAATTCCACCTGACCACAAGCTAAAACTGTAGCTTCGCAACATTGATGTGAGTGCATTAAACTCACGTGAATGCTAAAATATACCATTATTGAGCTTATCGCAAAGCAACACGTATATAAATGAAAATTAGGAAGTGAAGACATTTGACCAAATGTTTAGTACAGAAATCATTTGATCCATCAATTTCCACTCAGTTACTGATCACTTGAAGCAAGTCATCCTGGAATGACATCAAAATTATTATTTTTTTTATTACCATAAAATTAAGCCTTCTTATATAAAATTTACTTCCGTACTTCCAGCTTTATTATCTATAGCAGTAAAATATATTTTCCTAAAAAAAGACCAAATACAGCAGTGACAAGTCAAAGAAGATCAAAGTACAGTGTACAACAGGAAACCAAATAAATGGGCAACAAGTGCCACGAACAGACATATCAACTTGGCACCTAAGATTTAACCAATTCACATTTGATATTATATTGCTGTGACAAAACAACACATTGCATGATGGAGAAGTGCGCCACCTCCCAAATAACCTTCAGCTACCCCGAGCTCGGTGAAAGACGTAGTCACAATATTGATCATGCAATCTCTAGTAGCTAATTGTATTACAATGATACCAATCATATGGGTCTCTTGAATGTGCCAAGGTAAATTAATGTTATAATCGTCATACTGGGTGTGAGTGAATGATGCTGTTTAGGAGTATATTACTTGGTAATTCCCTGCAATGTCAGCTGGCTCTTCTTTTGAGAATTACATACTGAAATGAGTTGCTGCTGCTGCTATGCGAACATAGTCTTTTGAACTTCTTTGTTAGCCTCAATGGTAGATATGACTTCGCATCAAACAGCAAACTGAAGTGAGGGCATCTGCCAATCAATCAATTTTGGCAGGTGGGTCGAGATCACCTTATTAAAAATCATAATGCTGTGTAAATAAAATTTGGTACATTAAATCTACAAATTTACTTCATGAATTAAAAAAACTGAGTTGTTTTGTGAATACTCATGCACAGATATGTGCAAAAGCAGCTTTTGAAAGTACCCTTTAAAGAACCACGATACCCTGGATGTAAACATTATGTGATTTACTGATTTACAGTGTATTCATTTATAATGAAGTTAAACATCGCTTTTAAAGGATTTATCTACGGAGTTGCCACCCGTCCCTTAAAATTTGTAAGTTACGTTTTTGAAATAGGAACAGGCCATTTTCGTTTGTTGAATCTTCTTCCTCGTGTATATGGAGGAGACAAACAGATATGACGTTACGCACCACCAGAAATGACTAAACTGACCAATCACAGAGTCTTCGATGCTCGTCTATGTGCGTAACGTTACAAATTTTTGGTAGGTTCATGTCTGCGGCAGAGGCCGTGCAATGGCTTGACAGGAAGCATAATCACATATTTAAAGTTCTTTGTGCACTAAGCATCTCCTGCAGCTGACATTGCAAGATCTCTGAACTCTCAAAAACGTAGTTTTATGCATTGACAAATTTTGTTATTAGGTACTTTGACCAAAACTAAATTTTATTTATTTACAGGTGAAACATAAAATAAGTTGTCAATTTGTCACCCGTATATTTTATACTCAGTACAGAGATAGACAGACAGACAGACATTGTATACAATCAGGATTCAATTTTTTGTTGTTAGTTTAAGAGCTGTTCATAAAATCTCCACATTTTAAAGGATTTTTCAAAAATCGTCATTTAAAGAATTACAATATAAGAAATCCCCATTAATCTACAGATTCACAGAAACTCGACACTCAAATGGCTACAGCTAAGCGGTTTGTATAATTTTGCAACTCCAAAAGATTATGTGTTTAGTTCGTGTTAAATGTAGCTGCAGGGCTTAATAAAATCAAGAGAGATTCGGAAACACCGATTTAATTCCACCTGCATATGTTTCCTCGATAAGCCGCTTATACCGGTTGTGAGGGGGAGGGGGTGCTGAGTTCGGATATCACTGGGAAGCAGAGCAGCGTTGGGCGCATCATATTTACACCGGGTTCAGACTCCATTGGGTCCGAGAGGGAGAACCGGAGCAATACATTACAACTTTTGTAGAAAGCAAACGAATGCGCACATCCCGAGGTAAGCCAGCGCATTGTATTTTCTTGTGTGGTCGAGGAAAGCGAACAGTTCTGTAACATGAAAACGCAATGTTTTAGTAAAGGATTGTTAGGATCCATGTCAAATTTGAGATTGGGACATTGTTTAATAACAGTCTAACGGTTTATTAAAAGCAGTATCTCTAGGCGTGTAGTCGTTATATATCGAAGGCTAGTGGTTCAATAGAAGAAACATAAAACGAAAACAAACGAGGTGTCCGTAACTTTGTGTTTTAAGACGACACAATGCTCTAAGAACTACTTTCATTTGATCTGGACTATAACAGGAGACGTCATGATCACTAATATACAAGTAAAAACATGTGTACTGACAAAACAAAAATAAATCCCAGCTACTGCGCCGAAATTCTCTTGATTTGTTTTCGAAGGGTTGCCAGATTCTGCAGAGTAAATGGTTTGTGGCGTATTTTAGGGATAAATAATAAACTTTTGGTAAAAACACCACGTTGGTTGCCACACAAACGTGTACTAAAACACATAAAATGTTCTAAAAGTTGATAAACATGGTAGATATTCGAGAAAAATACGTTTCACCGCGAACACTTGGCAACACCGAACGCAGTAGAGCGATGGAGAGACAACCCCTCTTGCTCTGACGTCAAGTGAAAGAGAGAGAACGAGAGGGAGCTCATAATAAACTCAAACTATCATTTCTTTCGGGGCCACAGTGGAGGAAGCAACTTCTGGCTTTTCGTTAGACTTTAATAATCGCCCACAACGGGTTTGGAGATGATGGAATAGAAGACCATTTAAGAAACAACCGCTGTGATTCTTTAAACACGTTTTGTTTGCATTACTGGAATATCGCTGAAGCTGGAATTTTCTCTGCTAAGATTGGACTGAACTGTTTTAGTTCTGATGCCCTCTACTCCGGAATGCAAACTGTCCAATCATGGTCGGGTCATGAAATGTGTGACTTTTTTACTTTTGCTCCCCGAGACGTTGAAGAAGTTGAAGCGGACGAGCAAGCACCCTGGAAGGCTGTCTGTTTGCTATAACATCTTAACTCTCTCCCTGAACAAAAGGATGGCAGCGGAACTGTACCCAGTAAACGACCACGGCGCCGTACAGAAGAACGGGGCCGTGATGCTGAGTGTGCCGGAGAAGAAGAGATGCGCGGAGCCTGTAACGCAGACCCCCGCGACCATCGCCACCTCACCGACCACAGAGCAAAACACCAACAATAACAACGAGGAGATCCCCAGTTGGCACTCTGCGCACCCCACTTTGAGAGAAAGGCATGGCATAAATCAGTATTTTTAACTTCACAGCTCTAATACTCTGTTGTTGAAGTTTTCCATGACAGTCTTGAGACGTTTCTCTTGTCTAACTCAATGAAATTAACTATATATTTGTCCAACAATGTTGTGGAAAATTGTATGATACTAAAACTTACGTTAAATCCCTTTATTTACAGTTACCAACTTAGTGTCCTTTTTAAAATGACATTTCTTATCCTTAAAACTTCGAACTTGGGTTTGGTTTCTTTAGACATTTGTCAAATATGGGATGTTAACTATAAAGTGTATTCATTGTATGTGCAATACAGATTGTACTCAGCTTTACTGGTGAGTAACAAGGTTCTGCTATTGAAAATTTGAGGCTGCTTTCCAGAAAATTGCATATAACATAATAAAATGTCATTTTTACATGGTCTTACTGAAAACAGGATCCTGATTGGCTGATAAAACATTTTAAATCACTTCAATTAATTTACAAGACAACTGCCACTTTCATCAGTCACATATTTCTGCCAAGATATTATTAATAACGTGTGGATATTGGCAGTTGACCATGGCATTAGGAGGATAACCAACAGCCAATTGTGCAATTGACCATTTTATTCACTTTGTGTGGAGTGGTTTCTAGTTTCCAGTGTTATGGGGGGGGGGGGAATAAAAAGAGTTAACTACACAGTTTACTGTTCAATATCCCTTATTCATATTTAAGTCATTTTTTATTGCCAAAACTAATCAAATCACAGTTTGCTATATAGGTATTTATATGCATTTTATTTGGTTTGTTATAGTACCATAGTGATATATATTTTTAATACTGGTTTCTTTTTACAGAAATGCAATGATGTTCAATAATGAACACATGGCAGATGTTCATTTCATCGTTGGCCCACCTGGTGAATCAGAGAGGGTCCCAGCTCACAAGGTAAGCCCTCTCTTGAAGCTTTTTCACCAAAAATTTGAGGCTAAACTCAGTTTGGTACACTTTTGGGTTCTTTTCCACCACATTTCTATTTGGATGAGGTTCTAGAAACCAGAGTATAGTCATGGACACCCTGGGAATTCCAGCATGAGAAGCTCCCCACATCCCACATGCATATGCATCAGCAAGAGATCGATAGTGCAACAAGAAAGGAAAAGGTTTTACAAGAGATTGCACAGCAGTCATCACATTTGCTATGACATCCCCTTGAGGAACTAGAATGATGTAGCGGAGGGTCATAATCTAATAATTCTTAGAAAATCTGTCAACATTTCAAAATGTAAGAAACAAATAAGGATAATTTTAGAATCAGCATATGATAATGAATGGTGTGAGAAAGAAATGCTTTGGTATGTGTGTCTCATTTTATTTCTATTTTTGACTCTAAAAGCTATTAAAATGAACATTCCCAATTGTTTTTTTCCCATAATGTGAATGGATCTATATAGCTTTTTATTTTATATCAACGATTTTTTACTTTGTTTAATACTTCTTTTTACTTTAAATGTTAATTATTCTAATGAATACGCAAATAAAATATAAAAATCTAAAGTTTGTATAATGCTGTACATTCATAAATTATTACAATATTCACTGCTGTAAGCAACTTGCTTTAGGCGATTGCATTCTTTTAAACTTTTTAAATAATATTTATAGTTGAACATTGTGTCCCAAGTAAATTTGACATCTACGCGGCATATAAGCAAAATAAAAATGAAAACGTCTTCACGAGCAAACATTTTATTTGAACTCTCATTGGCTTAGTCTGTGTAATCACGTGATTTAATGCGCGTTCACGCAGAGGGATGCTTCCTCTTTAAGTGCTTCAACATGCACGTTGTGCTCCCGTGAAAAGCAAGTTCCGCCTCGCATGTATTGCACACGACAGCATTTTTGGTTAAGTTTAGTAAAACTTTCCCAAACCTTACTCGGTCGGATTCGTTTGCACTCCATCATAATTCGCGCTGAGTTTTCTTCTACTGCAGTAGCATCACACTCTAGCGCTACAGGCTCAAATCGCGACACGTGACCCTTACATTAGGTCACATGACATCAAACGACAACACAAATATTAGTCGACAATTTTTTTATTGTTGATGTTGTCAACAATGTCGACTAATCGTTTCAGCCCTAGTGTATAGAAAGGAAATGAACCTCTGACAGATTGTCTCTTCTCCCTCCCATAGTATGTGCTGGCAGTGGGAAGCTCTGTATTCTGTGCCATGTTTTATGGGGATCTCGCAGAAGGAGACTCTGATATCCATATTCCAGATGTGGAACCCGCTGCTTTTCTCATCCTTCTCAAGTAAGACTCACTATTCACATCCGGACATTAATATCAGGGCTACGCAACCTTTTATATCAGGTTCACTGAGGGCATGTCTTGTCATCCCCTATTACAATGCTATTAAGGATAGTTTATTAAATTTGTGAATGAGGTAGTTTTCCTTGGAAAGTTTGAGGTAACTATGTAAAGAAGCAGCAATGGAATATGAGAATATGATGGGAAAATAAATCTGATTATTTCTGCAGAAGTACAAACCATCTATTTTAGTAGATGACCTCAGAACTAAAAGTTACCAAAAGTCACAATGAACATATCACACTGATGAATCAAAAATCGTTGCAGGACGATCAATTAACAAAATGTCCAATTTTTCACGAACCTCTTCATCTCTTCTTCCGCCAGGTACATGTACAGTGATGAAATAGATCTGGCACCCGACACCGTGCTAGCAACACTCTATGCTGCAAAGAAATACCTGGTTTCTGCTCTGGCTCGTGCCTGTGTGGGTTTCCTTGAGACGAGTTTGGAGGCGAGAAACGCATGCGTCCTGCTATCTCAGAGTCGACTGTTTGAGGAGCCAGACCTTACACTGAGGTGCTGGGAAGTCATAGACGCCCAGGCAGAGCTTGCGCTTCGATCTGAAGGTTTCTCTGAGATTGACCTGCCAACACTGGAAAGTATCTTACAAAGGGAAACTCTGAACGTTAAGGAGACCGTTGTGTTCCAGGCTGTCCTGGGATGGGCTGACGCTGAGTGTCGGAGACAAGGTTTAAGTCTTACATCACAGAACCAGCGCTCCGTGCTGGGGAAGGCATTGCATCTCGTACGTCTCCCTTCAATGGCACTTCAAGAGTTTGCAGATGGAGCTGCACAGTCGAATATATTAACCCTTGAGGAAACACACAGCATCTTTCTGTGGTACACAGCAGCAACAAAACCTTCAGTTGGATTCCCTGTTACATCCAGAAAGGGGTTGATGCCACAACGCTGCCACCGCTTCCAATCCTCTGCCTATCGAAGCAACCAATGGCGGTACCGTGGGCGTTGTGACAGCATACAGTTCGCTGTGGACAAGCGGGTATTTGTTGCTGGACTTGGTTTGTATGGCTCCAGTGGAGGGAAGGCAGAATATAGTGTGAAAATTGAACTAAAGAGACAAGGAGTGCTTCTGGCACAAAACCTGACGAAATTTGTGTCTGACGGATCAAGCTCAACATTCCCGGTGTGGTTCGAGCACCCTGTACAGGTGGAACAGGATACATTCTACACAGTCAGCGCTGTTCTAGATGGGAGTGAGCTAAGTTACTTTGGACAAGAAGGGATGACAGAAGTCCAGTGTGGGAAAGTCACATTCCAGTTTCAGTGTTCGTCCGATAGTACTAATGGGACGGGGGTACAGGGGGGGCAGATTCCAGAACTGATCTTTTATGCATGAATACTTGGACTAATCCATTAATGAAATGACAAAGGTGGGTTCACCCCCCTCTCATAAATGCCTTTTTCCTCACAATTAGCTGGATACCAGGCTATTTTTATGTGATAAGGAATGTGCCCGTTTTTATTTATTTCTTTAAACTTATTTTTAAAGCACATGCATTTATTTAAATGTATTTTACTTCAAATTACTATTAAGCTGCCAAAAGTAGATGGGCAGATCTTGCACTTGAAAGTAGGCAGCTCCTACACTGTCTTTTAATTTAATGTCTGTTGTCCATAGCCTGGTGCTGAGTGACCTAAAATGGTTTGAAAGGCCTGTAAATCATAAAGTGTTTTTTTTCCTATTCATTCTGTTTCACTTTTGCTCTATGCACAGATTATTTAGGCTAAGTGTCACACAGCCTCATGCCTTCGCCCTTTAATAACCATTCGCCCCTTGATATAGAGTTCTAGGGTAGTGCAGAATATACATGTTGTAGCCTCTGTGTAGATGCAGACCCCCTACTAAATAGCCTTACACGCACCTGCCAAAAATTATAACTTTATGCAGTGTAGATGCAGAACGTAAGGAATGACATCATACATATGCGAGCATCTCCGCCATGAACACACAGACCATTTAACTGGGCGATTGATCAAATAATTTCAGCATTGTGACCATCAAAGCATGTCAGATGGCAGCTAAATAATCAGATTTACATCAGCAAATCAAAACACAAGAGAAAAAGTAAACAATGGAAGTCCACATAGAGCATTTATGAAGTGCAATCACAAGTAGGCTACACCCAGAAGTTATGGCGTAGGTTTCAATGTATATCGATGCAGAAGTTGCTAAAGAGTTGGGACACATCAAAGAAGGTT
Source organism: Danionella cerebrum (assembly GCA_007224835.1). Lineage (NCBI taxonomy): Eukaryota > Metazoa > Chordata > Actinopteri > Cypriniformes > Danionidae > Danionella > Danionella cerebrum. Next base: position 17,267 of record SRMA01026893.1, read on the forward strand.
ATTGATTGATTGATTTAGATAATGAACCTTTTAATGGTAATATGTTGTGTAACACTAACGTTACTAGCTGTGATTAACATCAGTGAAGGAAAAATAATCATGTATCCTGTGATTTAAATTCTCTTGCTGACCTATATATGCACATATGGCATGAAAACTGAGCATAAACCTTTTAGTCACTTAAAATAATTTAAGAGTGAAATGGTTCCTCTATGGTTGAAAACTCATCTTGGCCCTTCATTTGAAATACAGGTTTGATCGACACAACCTTTTCTTTTTAAAAGAGAATTAACATTCGTGCCACCTGAACCATCAAACCAAGAAGGGGGAAGATCTTTGGGTTAAGGTGTACCTTCATCAATTCATGTTGCTCACATCCTTTGTATTTAAAAGCAAAATAATGTGAGGGAAAAGAATGTTTTGAAAGAATCCAAATACCGTCAAACAGGTTGCAATGACCAGATTAATCCCAGAAATAGATTGTTTCTGCAAAAACTGAAACTGACCATCGCCATGAGTGTTAATCATGTTAAATGATTCACAGGGCAAGCAAAGCTTAAATTTCAGTTGGATGGCACTCTATGGGTATTAAAGGAGCACTTTACCTCAGCACTGTAAAGTGGATTAACAGCTTAGCATTACAGGAATGCAATGTAATTAATTTGATGCTTACCAATAGCTGGTGCACTGATGCATAGTTCTCTGGATAATGCAAGGAAGGTTCTTCCTAGAACATACACATTTACCTATGGAGACAAACACAAATGTGTAGATAAGATCAGGGCAATGTGAACACTTGGATTGTCTGAATATGTGGGAAAGACTGTAAAAACTCAAGATGGCGTAGAGATAAATGCACTATAATGGCCCAATGTGTTTTAACAGATGCTGAAGGTTACAGAGTTCACCACTCTGGGGTTTGGATGCATACCAGCATCGCCACAGTCTTCACGTTCTCACAAACGTTCTATCCAACCATTGAGAATGTACCAATATAAACGGTTTAATGAAACAAATATTAAACAATATGCAACACAATGTTTCTTGGCTAATGGTGACTGTAGAAGTATGCCATTCCACTGATAAAGGCTCCCTGTTTCTTCCATCTGGGACCCCCACATTAAAGAAGGTCTTTTTTGGGTTGATGTCAGAGGTCATGATCAATGAAAAGTAGGGCGGTCCTCACACACTCCTGACCTGAGAGGGGTGGCACCAGCCTTATGCCCCAAAAGAGTTTCTCTGTTTGGAGCAGACTAAAGGAATTTATAGCTCCTTTCTCTGGTAAAATCCCCCAATGACTCAGATACACTGCAGTGGACAGAGTCTACGTGTTAAGATGTAGGATAGGAGGGGGTTTATAGTGCAGCTGTGAGGGTATTGATATAAAATGGACAGACCATCTGGAGGATGCTTGTCTTTCATAAACCAAAATAAACTGGTCTTGAACACAAATTCTGCAAGAATTCCATAACTTGTGATTCTTTATTAGAATCATTGCAGCAAATAAAAGAAAAATCTATCTTATTTCTAGCCTTTTCATAGTTAGAGATTGACAAACAGCAGAACTTACCTGAAGGAGGTCACTTAAATCAAGCAGCATATCTGAGAAAGTGCACTAAAGAAATCAAACAGATTGCATTCATGTACTCTATATATAATGGACAATCTGAGTCTTGATTTAATGTCATGGAAAATATCATGGAATACTGACTTTAGAAGAGGGGCTGAGTAAATAGAAGCTGGCCAGTTTCTATGTCCCTGACATTTTTTTTTATATCTTTGAGCAAAACAGCACTGAACCCCCACCCCATGAACTTTAGAATTTCCCCATCTCCTGGCAACCTTGTACTTTGTGCCCATGGAAACAAGAAAACAGAATCCCATTAAAATGTCAGTGTGGGGTTTTTAGTTAACACAGCAAAAAATACAAAAGATAATACAAAAATTACAAGATTGAACACTGATCATGTCAAACTGCTGGACATTTCTATGATATCGTTTGTGAGTAAATAGGTGAAATATGCAACAATTATTAACCAATTCGGAACCTACATGGTGTTAAAACGTTACAGTTGAGTGCAAGCCATTTAGAAAAAAATAAAGAATAAAATGAGCGGAACACAGCGTCTCACATATGCCACCTTTTCCCTCCTGGGTAGAAAGTAAAGAGCTCTAATGAGTTGTTGCATAATGCTACCAGACGTTTGAATGAAGGCATACATTATATAATCTCAAAGAAAAGGAAAGATGCGCTCTGTCAACTTCCATTTTCTGCATTTGCCTGAAGTGAAAGTGAGCTGAAGAATCTAGATTCTCCGTGGTAACAAACTACAAGAGCAGAATAACACTTAAAAAAAAACATGCTCTTTCACAGTTCAAAAGCTTTTAACATGAGGCAATTCCACCATTAAATATGAAAACAACCGTAAAATACTATAAAATACAATGTTTATTTAGTAATCATTACACCTTATACAATATCATCTATTCTCATTATCTTACACACTAAAGACGTTCTTCTTCTAAAATTGACATGGTATTGAGATATGAAAGTAACTGGTTTGTAGATGAGCAGATTATTAATCCCCAACTTGACGTTTGGCTAATACCTGAGCAAAGTATGCAGAAAGGGACATAATATTGAACTTTGGAGCTTTATTCGGGAAAATCAATATTATAAAATGTTACTTCGTCATCAATAACATTTGAAAAGTCTAATTTATGCAACCCTCTATTTATACGTGTATTTTTATTATTATAGTTCTGTCCAAAATAAATATATTTGCTCAGAAAAATGTAATTAGGACCAAATGTGCTTCATTGAAGAGACACAACTTTTTCAGGAAACATTAGCACATTTAGTTTCCTACCATAACAAAAACTTTATGCAACTTTACCAGTGATCGATCTATGGAGAGGAAAAAAATGTGAGGATTACCACTTTCATCACCAATTCTACAATATTTATAACAAAGCCAAAAGTTTGTACCATTCATTTTTTAACATGGTCCTAATGTAGTCTCCTGAGAGACACACCCTGCCTCATTTCCTGCATCGCTTTGATCAGCATGAAAAAAGCCAAACTCCCAGAAGCCAGATCCAAGTCTTCTAGAGCGAAATCAAGCCCCAAACAGGAAATAAATTAGTGGACAAACATATAAACAACTGGATTCAGACAATGTGAGTCAGTGCAAGAGTTTAGGATGGCAACTACTCAAACACACTCAGGAGATCCAGGACTACATGACTAAGCTTCAGACGCTGTGAGGCATGGAATGCAGACACAGACTTACGTGAGGAGAACAAATCAAGCTGACTGACTAACATCTTTGATGATGACCCCCTCTAGCTCAAATCCTTTTACAGTAATGCTTTGGCTCAAAAATAAAGCGAGTCAATCGGTTTCAGATAGATCATGCTGTTTGCAATTCGTCTCAAACCTAAATCAGAAACGTTTTAAGATTGTCATAAAACACCAGTTAAGAGGAGGTAGTGATGACTGAACTACAATATACAATTAGCAAGCACTTCAGTATTCATATCACATTGATATTGCTTACAAACTGTTACGGGCTATACTAGACATAAAAAACAAATGCTCCTACCATGAAATTTTGCCGTTTCCTCATCATAAACATATGTGAAGTTGTAATAACATTTATTGGTCTTCCACCACTCACCCAACTCTATTAAGACCTAACGCACAGATCCGGGAGGGAATCTCATGCTGTACACTCACTGGCCACTTTATTGGGTACACCGTACAAATACCAGGTTGGTCCCCATTGTTGCCTCAGTTTCCTGTTCTTAGTTGAAAGGAGCAGGATGGGGGAATTATCAAAAGTATGAAAGCTGATCGGCCCAAAATTCATTCTAAAGTCTTGAAAATGGCAACATTATAGCATATGGCAACTTGTGCCAGAGATTGCCAGTTTCCATACATACCCATTAAACGAATATGGCAAAGTAATATATATATAAAAAAAATAGTTTTTGGTATATAATATACTATAATAGCAGGTAAGTTGTTTGAAATCCATATTTTATAAACCATCCATTGAACCATGTCAGTTTCTTTAAACTTAAACCAACTTTACATAACAATGAATTGATCAATTAACAACGAAACAATCCAATGAATCACTGTTGGTGGAAATTACTCAAAAACTTAATAATTGACTGCTCCTAGGCCAAAGGATACGAGGTGTTCCCTCAGTTCTGCAGACGAGGTAGAGACAAGCAGCGATGACATGGGAGGATTTGCGTCCTCTGGTAAGCTTCTTGCAGAGCGCCATCTTGTAAAAGTTGAAGGCAGTGTCCAGACAGTGATGATTCATCTGGAGCTGATGGCCAAGGTGATTTATTTGTCGCTTAGCTGAACGATAAACAAAATCAAGATCTCAGAATCATGTTACTCAGAGACAAATGGTGAAAAATGCAAAACTTTAAGTACAGTGTGATAGAGGAACGGAGTGAAATTTCCCAGGGGGTATTTCACTTTTGACTTTTTAACAGAAATTTTGAAATTAAATGAAGAATACAATTATAAAAAACAAAATTTTCCCATTCAAGGCATTTTCCACATTTTGGCATTATACGTTTTTTTTCACTGCATTCGGTCCTTGGTGGTAATATTTTTTTTTAACACATTATGATGAGATTTACAGAATTTAAAGAAACATAGGAACCAGAAATATTGCAGATTTCTGGCTTCTAGGTGATTATCACTCAATCATTTTCATCCGGATCTGTGGTGTGGACTGTTCCTGTTTCTGATGACTTCGTCATTCACTGTCACATTTGCTTCAAAAAATGGGTTTTTCTGCAATGTTGTTTTAATGAACCTGCAGTGATTTTTTTGTCAGTGGCAAACATTCAAGATAAGTGGGGAGCCAAATACTTCTCATGGCATAAAAGTATGTAAAAAAAAATGGTTTGACAAATATACAATAGCTATACAATATTTCACTTAGCAACACTACAAGTATTTTGTTGCATTAAAGAAAACAGACCATATCTTACATGGAAATACAAAAAGTACCTTTATTCTGAAATGTATACCTTCTTTTACATTACAAAGTAAAAGTTCATTTTGAGATTTGATACAAGAAAACTTTTTTATCTTTCTTCACATTAAACAAGCACCTGCTCAGGACTGCCATTTGAAGAGAGTTATGAGCTCTTGAGAAAGGGAGGAGGAAACCATATTTAGCATCTTCCAGCTCAAAGCAAGTCAGTTTAAAGCAAGTCAAGCATCTTTTGTTCTCTCACTACACTGAAACAGTATAAATCTTGATGCAGACACGAGGTCATTAATCACACGTGTACATTCCCACACATGCAGACAAATAAAGTGGCCTCCACATTACCCTCCCAGTACACTCACAGACCATACGCTCGTCTGGCCCAACTGATTCATCTGCTACTACACAAAAGCACACAATCCCACCACACCTTCTGACTTCAGGCGTATTATACCGCCTTCAAAAACAACCATTACCATCTGTCTGAAACCAACTTCACACACTGAACATGGAACCACAACACAGGAACACAGCCTCCAGAGAATCCCTTGTTCTTTAGAACACACAAGACACGCACTTTGCTCAACAATAACTATTTTTGGCATCTTGACTTTTACAGAATGAGATATTTTACATGTGAAGAAAAAAATAGTGAAGCATCAGAGTACATTTTAAGTGTTGCTAAAGCAACCTACACCAGTCTTTTGAAAAAGCATGGTGATGTTTATTGGTCATAGATGTGATTCAAGCAAAACAAAAAAATAGCTTCAGACTGTGAAACAGATGATCGAGGTTAACAAAGGGCTAAGAGACGAGCTCAACAAAACGGCTCCAAAACATGTCTTTAGTGGTATGAACTCTGGATTCTGAGATCCAGGGGCATCAAACTCTGCAGCATCTCTCACATTCACTTACAAAATGTTGTCTGGGGCTTCAGTTTTTCTATCTGCTTAGCTTTATTGTAGACGATACTGCACTGATATAAACTTATACTGACTGCTTTGTTAAGATCCTGCTTAAAATTCAACTGTAGTACAAGAACACAAGCCTGAAACAAATCAGTCATTTCGATTATTTTATTATTAATAAACTAAGCAAAATGATGATTATTTGAGTTTGACACAAAGCCAAAAATTAGACTTTATTATGCTTTTCTGCTGTGTGCCTGGGAGCCATATTTATAGACTTAAGGACAAACACTTGCAGACTTTTTTTTATTACAATAAGCCTGAAAGACAGCCATTAAGTGTGCCGTTTTTGTGATTAGGCAGATTTTATTACTAAAAAATGTATTGCAATTTATTGCCCATATTGCCAAGCTACAGCTAAAATTATGAATGTTCTGCTTTTTTTCAGTCTGTGAACTGAAGTGTTCTAGTAATGGTTGTCATTTTTTAATTTTCTCAAAATCAATTGTGGCATTTACATTTGAAAACAGAAAGAGATACATGTGGCAAATATTGTTTTGCAAAGACAGGAAGAAAACTATGTCTGAAATCTCACCATTCTGTAGAGTAGCAGCTCTGGACTCTCTCCCAACACCTGGTTGAAAGTTTCCTCCAAGTGATGGTGTAATTCCAGACGCTAGAACATTACACCAAATTCACACACATAACAATGAGAATGATTAAAAGCCAAACATTAAGTTACGTTACCTCATATATACAATTAAAAAAAAAAACATACACATTACATACACAAAATTTACCATATTTTTTTTTTTTTTTTAAGTTGTGTTTTCTTTCCCATTTAAATTTTTACAAATTAATTCTTGAACAAACTTCTATGGAATCTATGCTATTACATTACATTCATGTATTCTAGGCTAGACGTTATTTAAAACATCAATAGAGAACAGTGTACATCAGTTTAAACCAAGACTGCCATCTGCTGTTAAATTTGAGCATTGAAGTTCAAAAGAAAGATATAATTGTTACATTTTTAATTTTCTCACAAAACTATATACGGAGTTGGCCGGGATTCTGAGCTGTACACAGTGTTCAGTCCATAGCAAGGCTACCATTACTCACTCTGGGCTATTAAATATGTGCATTCCTGGTCTTAAACAAATGTCTTGTGTCTTCACTTAATGTACTGCAGAATAGTGGCACAGTTATGCGTTGTTGAAGCAAAGCTCATGTGATTGGCCGAAAAGGAGATGCCCTGAAGAATATGGGGGTTATACAACCAGACGTGGCAAACAAGTGTCAAAATCATTACATTTAATTTCACAGAGATTCATATATTTGTGAAATTCACATTAAGCAATCCATGAATAACTCACACGTTAATGAAATCAGAACTCTGTAAATGTAATTGCAAATATGATTTTTGTACATTTGAATTGTGCTACGCATTTATGAAATAACATATCATTGAGATTCCTTTGGCTCCATAATTGAACAACACGAATACCTTAGTCACAATAAGTTTTTTAGTATTATCTGTAGTTTTCCTTTTTTTTTTCAAATTTAAAGGGGTAATGACATATTGAACCTTTTAGTGGCTTTCATGGTTATTTATAAGAGCAGATTGAATCAAAAATCCAAACATGGAGGTTCAAAGCAAAAAACAATTTTGTAACTTTCAAAAACTGGTATTATTCGCGCAATTGATGACATCCCCTTCATCCGGAAACAAATGTGCAAGGGTCAAACAGAGCGAAAGACAGAGCACTCACCTGCAAAGTACATTTGGCGCAGCCTATAAAAACACTGATGTCGTGACACGGTTACATTCTTGACAACACTTCGAATTCCGGCAATTTCAATTTTTTGAATTATTTACAGAGTTCTTTTTTTTCATTTTGCTTTCATTGTTTTCACTCACAAAATAAATCAAGATGGTACTTCATTGATAATTGTTTATTAAACTTGTGTTAAAGTGCGTTACATGGAGGAATCAGCTGACGTTCACATCTGGGCCACAAAAATAACAAAAATTCATTTCAATTATTCATTTACCGTATTTTTCGGCTCATAAGACGCACTTTTCCTTCCCCAAAACTGAGGGAGAAAAGTTGGTGCGTCTTATCGACCAAATGCAGAGCGCCGCGAAGTCCGGTCACGGCCGTATGAGAGGCGTAAGAGCTCCGGACGTCATCGCCCATCTCCGCCATCTCGCGGTCGTAACGAAAACGAGAAAAAAAACTACATTTCCCACAATGCCTTTGGCTACAGTAGCCGCAGCAGTGCTTCCGCATCCATACTCACGAGCTACAGAGCTGCCGTTTCTCACACATTAAACGTAAAAGAGCTCCGGAGCTAGGCCGAAGCCGCGGTCATATTTGTACACCCAGCGCTGCGCGCTGACGTCATCGCCCATCTCTGCCATAGCGCGGTCGTAACGAAAACGAGGAAAAAAAAACTACATTTCCCACAATGCCTTGGCTACGGTAGCCGCAGCGGTGCTTCCACATCCATACTCACGAGCGGAACTGCTGCCGTGAGCTCTCTCTCTTGCTCGCGTGAGGAAAACAAAACGCTCTCAATGACTGAAACTCTTCTTTAATAAACTCAAACTCAAATCATCTCTCAACGGTACATCTCACACATGTACATACGAGATAACAAACGTAAGTAACGTGCTCTGCAATTAGGCAGTGTTGCTAACCAGGTAAGAGCGCATAAGGATCATATCTTAACACCATGCAACCGAATTGTCACTTGAATAAGCTATAAATAATGAGTTATTTAACATTAAGGAGTAGTTACATTTATTTTACATTAAAATAATTATTAAGTATTATTTTACATCATGGGTTGCCCAGATTCTTTTAAAGGTTTAAAGGGGGGCTCGACTAAAAAAGTTTGAGAAACACTGTATTATTAGTAATGTAGTGACAATGTTACTAGCTATTATTAGTAATGTAGTGACAATGTTACTGGCTATTATGGTATTACTAATGTTGGGGGCAATGTTGCACTGGAACAGTGATGGTGATAACGAATGGTGGACTTTAGAGTGATGAGTGGGGGCAAAGAAAAACATTACAGCCTTTTTTTTGTTACTTTTACTGTTTACTGTCTGTTCATGTTACATGTTTGGCTGTTAACTTCTACACAGTTGATATAACATATTTTACAAAAGTATTTGGTTCAGAATCTTTTTTTTCTAGATCTTCCTCTTTTAAAATTGGGTGCGTCTTATGTGCCGGTGCGTCTTATGAGCCGAAAAATATGGTACTTGTTTCTGCCGGCGGCTTCCTGGAAACGTGAGCCTCTGTCAAGGCTTTAATTAGCTGTAAAGCATCTAACCGTCCATCACTTTTCTCTCTCAAAGCGTCTCTCTCCCAGCACAGTGCAATCAGTTCAGATCAGATTCTGACTCACTGCGGTAATGACAGCGTTGCTTTAAAAGCCGCTGACCACTCAGTATTGAAGTCTGCTAGGTCACGTGAGTGTGAGCCACGATCATGCAGTACTTGCTTCAACTGGTCCCAGACGTGTTCTATGGGGTTAAGATCAGGAGACATTGATGGACATCTTACTTAAGGCCCTCCAACTTCCTGAATCAAGCTGTGACAATTCTGCAATGATGTGGTCGCCAATTATCGTCCATAAACAGGAAGTTGGGGGTGTGTTGGCAGAACTGGGGGAAGTATGATTGTCTCTGAGGTAGGATCGGTCAATGAGTGAGCCATCTACGATAACCCAATCAGTTTGGACTGGTGATGCCTGGCCAGACTGTTGCACTACCTCCACCAAAGCTAACCCTGGGAACCATGACGACCTCAAAGTATTGCTCCCCTCGACTTCACCAGCGACAATGACCAGACACTCATCGGTCAAAAAAATGGTAGCCCACTGCTTTATTGTCCGTTTCACATGGACTTGAGCCCACTGCAAATGATCACGGCAGTGTCTTGGTGTCAGTGGATTCACCTGCAATATCTTCTGGCATTCAAGTCAAATGGTGGACAATCAAAACCAATACATTTCAAATACGTTTCGATAAAAGAAAAACAAAATGACCATTGTGTATAGTAGATGAATCACTTACCGTCTCCAGCAACAAACTGGCCAACAGCAGACATTCCTCCTCCACTGTTTTCCACAAAGGTGACATCAGAGACAATGATGTTGTCCTCCAGCACAGAGCCACAGCCCATGCAGACGGCATCACCTCGGGCCTGATCGACATCAATGTCGGTTCCACCACAGTTCTTACACTTCCTCATGTTTACAGCTCATGCAGCACAGGGAAACTGCTCTGAACACAACAAACACGACAATCAGATCGGTGTTTGGTTACAACATGCGTTGGGTTCAGTTTTGTGCTGCTTTATCTATAAAACCTAAAAAGACAAAACGTACGTTTTTGGAGAGTCCAACCATGCATAAAATTTCCAACTGAAGATCAGCATCAGTGAACAAAGAGATCTACTTTGACATGCTTTGATAGTCTATTTGAATGCACTTTTCTATGCAATTCTAAAAAAAAAAATTGTAATGGCAACAAAAGCAACATTAAATCACAAGAAAAATTAAAAATTCAACAATGATAGAGCTAGCCACATTTTAACACAATTCTAGTTACAATTATATTTACAAATACACATTTGGTTGAACCGTTTGTCCAAAGTGAGACTTATTGTACTTACATAAACACACCTTTACCCAGGATTTCAACCCATGGTCTTGGCGTGGCTAGTCATGCTAAACTGAGTCATGGAAAGTATAATAAAATGTGATGAAACTTGTGATAGTTCATGTGAGATTGCATCCCAACCAAACACTGCTTCTGTCACTCCACATAAAAGATTTCCACCAGACCTAGGTTAAACTGAGGTGAGCAGTGTAAATGCCACGGGTGGAAATTTTTATTTTACATTGTTCAACAATTGTAAGAAGCCAATTTATTGCTTAGAACACAAAATCTAAGGTAATAAAATTAAGTATTTTTGTCTGCTGCTACGTCATATTTTAGATACTATTTATAAAACCACATTTATTTTGTATTCTGTATTTAAACGAGTTAAAGGGGGTATGAACTGCATTTTCTTTTTCTTTGTACCGTTCAGATATGGCAAAATAAATGGCCAGTTGGGCACGGACAGTTTTACATTAAAAATCATTTCAGATTTTAAGAAATAAAAAAATTTGGGCTATGAAATCCGTTCACCAGATTCTGGAAATGGGCAAGTATCATTTGGCTACCTTCTGCTCTGGCAGTGTGTAATGGTTAACACTGTGGCTTTCCAGTTAGAAGGTTGACGGTTCGAGGCTCGCCAGTGACGTTCTTGGAAGGAGTTTGCATGTAATTGCATGGGTACTGGGTACTTCGATTTCCCCCACAATCCCAAAAAACATGTGTCTGGTTAATCAAATAATCTAAATTCCCCTTTGGTGTGAAAGTGTGTGTTTCATGCTCTCAGGTAAGACATGCTCTTCTGTTCAATTGCTTGACCGTTTGAAACTTATATTAGTGTATATATTAATGTGCTTTAGAAATTAGAAAGACAAATGTGAAATATTTTAAATTTAACTTTTTCAGCAGTTGGAGTAGTGGTGGAACCTTTTCAAAGTCTGGTGCTTCTACAGATGTCAGTCTCTTCATCCACGAATTAATCAAATACCCAGTAGTTTCAGGCTGTACAATTGTAAAAATAACTGAGTTATTTGTGAATAATGATGGGTAGAAATATGGTGGCCAAGAGAAGCCAAATGTGCAGCAACTTATGCCACGTTCAGACAGCACTATTTTCAGAACAGTCATGTTACAGATGCTTTCACACTGTATGACTGTCTGGTGTAGTATTTAGTTGTTGCTGAATTCATACAGTCAATGTGACAACGACACTGGATCTTATACTGCATGAAGAATTAAACATCAATTCATCTTCCTGAATACAAGATCCATTTTGACTCTTGTATGTCTCCTGGCTGGTCATTCCTGCTTAGACTGACCAAGTAACAGAGATCCGTATCTCAGGTCACTTTATTGTTGGCTGTAATAGCACTTTGAGACCTCAAACTCTCATTGACAACCTATTGTTCCATAATCTCTTATGTAGTTATTTTCGTGTCCCACTTCATGTACCATATTTTTAGCCCAAAACTATATGTTTGGATATTGTGTACAACATGCTTCTCAATTCAATACACATTAAGCTAAATGAGTCAAACCCGAAAAGCGCCTTGTTTAACATCAATTCATCTTCCTGAACACAAGATACATTTAGTCTTCTGAATAAACACCAAAATACAAATTCTGTGTAGTTATTGGAAGCCAAATGTGCAAAAACAAAATCTATGCTGTTTAGGTATTGTATCCAACATGCATCGCAATAAAATACACATTCAGCTCATTTTTATACAACAGCGCTACTATGAGGGGACCAGGAAAACTGCACCTCATAAAAGAGCAACGTTGTATTATGGCACCCAGTGGATTTAACTCCCTGTTCTCCTTTAAAAACAGATCAATGAGCTATTCTCTCTGAGAAGGCCCTTCGTTTAATCACAGCTGTAAAAAAGATTGTGTTTCTAGGAAATTTAGCAGGAAATTTTACCAGCAATCAAGGAGATTCTGGTAAAATCTGGACATAACTGTACGTTATAGTAACACTTGGATTAAAAGGATTCCATTGACATTACCTCTGTAAAACGAAATCCCAGTAAAGACCTTCAGTACCAGGGAAAGTAAGTTTTCTTCTGGTTTCCAAGCAGTTTAAGAATGATATTTGCCTAACAGCAACTCTTTATGTGTCTTTTCATGACACGCCGGTGATTCCGCTGCTATCAAACGCCACATGTGTTTGCACTTTGCCGTCAGCGTGCAAGTCGGCACATACCATCCTGAATTTAGAGGGGGGCACTTGCACCTTTGTAAAAATGTCACTCGATGTACTGCTCCTCTGCATTTTCAGAAACATAAATGACTTTAATTATTCAGCTACAGAAAAAAATACTGAGTCTTTTACCATGTTCCATATACGATTTAGTAGCTTAATCACAAATGGTATATTCTCCCTGTTACTTGAAATAGTCTGAACGTCTGTGATTGGGCATGTTGTAAACGCTACTTTTTTTTGCAACTTTTTTTTCGACTTTGGCTGTTATCAGAAAAAAAACCCTGTAAAACCTGGACAAAAAATTAAAATGTATGGAAATAAACATTGCGTTTAGCGTCTTTTTAGCCTTATCGTGTTCTGCTCAAAAGCCACCACATGGGGGAGTAGATGCTTCGTTTGAGTTGGACAGTTTTGTTCCCTGGGACCTGTTTCAGTATAGAGGTTTAACCAACTCGGAGTTTAAACTTGAAACTTGACTTGATTTACCAGGGGATTGAATACTCAGAGTTTTCGGTTTTAGAACAGCTGAAAATAAAAACAAAAGAAGTAAAACACGTTATCCTAAATGCATTATAAACATACAAATATTCGCTCTTTGCCTTGAGGTATTGACTTGATGAGCATCGAAGAGTTGCTAAATGCTACACGCTAAGCCCTGGTACAGTAATCTTAAGCTGTTTATTTCAATACATCACATTTAATTCATTAATTCAATGCAACACCAATGAGATGAGTACAACCTGAGCGGAGGGCTGAGGTGCAAGTTCAGTGGGGATGGCTAAACTAGTCTGAGAGTGTTCTATATAGGGCAAGCGGTTTTAACATTTAAACATCTGACCTGACTCCTCAAATGCTTTTAAAGATAGGAATAAATGTTTTCTGGCTAGTAATAAATATATTTTGACTAGGCGTAAAGCCGATTAGATTGAGAGATTAAATTGGAGATAATTTGAGATATCTCCAATTATATGTTGACTAGTCAAAACTCATTTTGAGATATCTGCAATATAATTAGAGATATCTCGAAATCATTTACATTAGTTATAAGTCTCCATTGACTTCCATTGAAAAATATTTGCAGATATCTTCAAATGGTTTTTGACTAGTCGCAAAAGTATTTAGAGATATCTCTAAATATATTTTTACTAGGCGTGACTCTTTCAAAGACATCTGTGTATGGCAAGCCGTTTTATCATTTAAACATTTGACCTGACTCTATAATATATTTACGACTAGTCGTAAATCATTTAGTGATCTCTCTAATTATACCACATATTATGGCAAGCCGTTTTATCATTTAAACATTTGACCTGACTATCCGTAAATACATTTTAAGATAGGAATAAATCTTTTGTGACTAGTACTAAATATATTTTGACTAGGCGTAAATACATTTAGAGATATCTCCAATTATATTCCGACTAGTCGAAACTCATTTGAAGACATCCGCTAAACTATTTGGAGATATCTCTAAATCATTTACGACTAGTCATAAATGTATTTGTAGATATCTACGATTATAATTTGACTAGCCACAAATTAATTAGAGATATCTCTAAATGAATTACGGCTAGGTAAAATATAATTGGAGATATCTCTGATTAATTTTATTTAAAGATATCTGCAAAACAGTTAGAGATATCTCTAAATAATTTGTGGCTAGTCAAATTATAATTGTAGATATCTCCAAATACATTTATGACTAGTCGTAAATGATTTAGAGATATCTCTAAATAGTTTAGCGGATCTCTTCAAATGAATTTTGACTAGTCAAAATATAATTATAGATATCTCTAAATGTATTTACGCCTAGTGAAAATATATTTAGAGATATCTGTAAATACATTTGTGACTAGGCACAAATCAATTGAAGATATCTGCAATTAATTTTCAATGGAAGTCAATGGAGAATAATGACTAGTCGTAAATGATTTAGAGATATCTCCAAATACATTTATGACTAGTCATAAATGATTTAGAGATATCTCCAAATACATTTATGACTAGTCGTAAATGATTTAGAGATATCTCTAAATAGTTTGCGGATGTCTTCAAATGAGTTTCGACTAGTCGGAATATAATTGGAGATATCACTAAATGTATTTACGCCTAGTCAAAATATATTTAGTACTAGTCACAAAAGATGTATTCCTATCTTAAAATGTATTTACGGATAGTCAGGTCAAATGTTTAAATGATAAAACGGCTTGCCATAATATGTGGTATAATTAGAGAGATCACTAAATGATTTACGACTAGTCGTAAATATATTTGCAGATATCTCTAAATCCTTTGCGACTAGTCATTAATCTAATTGCAGATATCTACAATTGTATTTTGGCTAGTCATAAATCAATTAGAGATATCTCCAAATGTATTGTGACGAGCAGCTAATTGAGGTCGTGGCTAACTAGCTAACTATGCAGCTACGCTATGCTGAGCGCCTATACCGGTGGAGATCCCTGTGTCCCATACACCGCACGACCCCAGGGAATCCCAGAGTTCTTAGAAGAACTGTTGTTAGCGCTTAAAAGTGCTGTTAAGAAATTGCCCGGAGAGACTGTCTGCAGTAATGCTGTTTATTGTAAACCAATTCAAAATCAACCATAACTCAGCGGCCACCTGTAGCCGCACCCATTACACTGTGTGTATCATGGACGGTTAGTCCGACAATGTGAAACAAATCACACATTAACATACACAAACCATAAACTGTTATCACATACATATTCAAAATAATAAAGGCTTTAAACATAAACGCATAACATCAGAGTAATTGCTTTAAAACTAATTTCTAAGCGCTTCCCATGATGCACCGCGGCGACGACGCTACGCAGGGTCGTCACACTGCCCCCCTCTCAAGAGGGTAAGTGCCCTCACACCCTCAAAACCCCTTTAACAGTCGGCGCAACACAGCATTAACATTCAGTGAACAACAACAGTGTAGAAAATAAGCAAGAACAAACTCACATTTGAAAACGATGCAATGGAACTCAAAAATCCAGTTCAAAATTATTTAAATGTTCTGGCCGACGGCGCTCGCGCCGTGGCCGGGTGCCAGGTTCGCCCGAGGGGCTACGGCGAGGACTGTGCCTCTGAAGGTCCACATCACTTCTTAGATGCATAGAATCCGGATCGCTCGCAGTTTCGCTCGGTCCCAGGTGCGGAGCGCGCGGATGATACGGGGCTATACGGTCCTGATGGAGCACAACACGGCGGCCCCGTCCCGGAAGCTTCACTCGGAACACAACATCCGACACCTTCTCCAAGATCTCCCCCGGCCCTTGCCAATGGTGTGTCAGTTTTGGAGAAAGTCCCCGCTTACGCTGCGGACAGTAAATCCATACGCGGTCCCCGGCCGAAAACGTAGGTCCATGTGCCCGAGTGTCGTACGCGCGCTTTTGACGCGCACTCGCATCTGTCAGAGTCTCTCGCGCCAGATGGTGTACCGTGTCCAGGCGTTGACGCAACCGTCGAAAATAATCCAGCTCTTGGCCGCCAGGTATCTCAGGCTCCGGTGGTGCCCCAAACACTAAATCCACCGGCGTTCGGAGCTCACGACCAAACATAAGCGCAGCAGGGGTGCACTGGCTTGACTCTTGTACTGCAGTCCGATATGCCCACAAAACGATTGGCAATTGAGTATCCCAGTCCCGCTGGTGCTGGCTCGTTAAAATAGCCAGTTGTGTGGCAAGTGTTCGGTTGAACCGCTCAACCAGCCCGTCGCTCTGGGGGTGTAAAGGGGTGGTACGGGTCTTCTTCACTCCCAGAAGTAGACAAACCTCGGCAAAGAGTCTGCTTTCAAAGTTTCGTCCCTGATCACTGTGCAGCTCACTGGGCACCCCAAAGCGCGCGAACATCTCATCCACCAATCGTCTAGCGGTGGTCTCTGCGCTTTGATCAGGCACCGCATACGCCTCTGGCCACTTCGTAAAGTAATCCATGGCGACCAGGACGTACCGGTTGCCTGCCTCGGTCTCCGGAAAAGGGCCAAGGATGTCCACACCCACTCGCTCCATAGGGGCCCCTACGAGGTACTGCTGTAATGGGGCTTGTGATCGCTGCGCTGGCCCCTTTTGTGCAGTGCAGGTGTCGCAGCAGTGGACATGTAGCTCCGCGTCCTGGCGGCACCCCGGCCAGTAAAAGCGTTGCCGGAGCCGCTTGATGGTCTTTGTGTTGCCGAAGTGGCCAGCTCCAACTGCGCCATGGACCCAGCGCAGCACCTCTGGCCGGAGGCTGTGCGGCACCAACAGCTGTAGGCGATCCACTCCTCCGTTTGGCGCTCGCCACCTTCGATAGAGGACCCCGTTGTGCAGCTCGATATTTCCCCACTGTGAATGCAGGATTTTCAGCTCGGGTCCCCGTGAGGAGATTGCTGGCCATTCCGGACGCTCGCCAGCTGCCAGCCAACTCTGCACCTCTGTCAGCGTTGCATCTGCTGCCTGCTGTTGCTGGATCCGCTCGCTACTGAAAAGTTCTCCGCTGTTGTCGCCATCTGTAGCGGCCACCGCCGCAGCAGAGAACCCTAGCTCCCGTGCCTCTTGTCGCTCGCAATGCGCACAGCTCTCCGTTAAACACGGCCGTCGTGACAACGCGTCTGCATTCGCATGTAACCGGCCCGCTCGGTGACAAACCTCCATGTCATACTCTTGGAGGATCTCGATCCACCGCGCCACCTGCCCCTCGGGCTGCCGAAAATTTAGAAGCCACGTAAGGCTCGCATGATCCGTGCGCAGCGTAAATTTGGTTCCGAGTATGTACGGCCGGAAGTGTCGCAACGCCAGTACCACGGCAAGTAGCTCACGCCGCGTTACACAGTAGTTCCGCTCGGTTCGACTGAGTCCACTACTGTAGTATGCCACTACACGCTCCCCATCGTCCGTACGCTGCGAAAGCACGGCCCCTACACCCACGTTACTCGCATCCGTGTCTACCACAAAAGGCCGGTTAGGGTCTGGATAAGCCAACACGGGTGCGTCGACGAGCGCGTGTTTAAGCCGGGTGAACGCCTCCTCACAATCCTCCGGCCATGCGAAGCGTTTCCCCTTTTCCGTGAGCCGGTGTAATGGGCTTGCCAACGTCGCGAAACCCCGAACGAACCGCCGGTAGTATGACGCCAACCCAAGAAAGCTCCGCAACTCAGAAGTGTTCGTGGGCTGAGGCCAATCGCGGACCGCTGTGATCTTCCCTGGGTCAGTGGAGACTCCATCCTCGCTGACGACGTGCCCGAGGAATTGTGTTTGGCGCGCAAGTAGGTTGCATTTTGCCGGGTTCAAACGCAGCCCAGCACTACGGATGGCGGCCATAACCTCGCCTAAGTTCCGTAGCGCCTGCTCGTAGGTGGGAGCGTGTACTAGAAGATCGTCGAGGTACACCACGCAGCGCGAACGGGGAATATCTTTCAATACGCGCTCCATTAACCTCTCGAATGTGGCCGGCGCGTTGCAAAGACCGAAAGGCATGACGTTAAATTGCCACAGGCCGTGGCCAATCGTAAACGCAGTTTTCGCCTTCGCCTCGGGTGCTAACGCAACCTGCCAGTACCCGCTGCGCAGATCCAGGGAGCTGAACCAACTTGATCCTGCGACGTGGTCAAGAGCATCATCAATACGAGGGAGGGGGTAAGAGTCCTTGCGTGTCACAGCGTTCAGCCGTCTGTAATCCACGCAAGGGCGCCACCCCCCTTGCTTCTTACGCACCATGACAACGGGCGCTGCCCACGGGCTGTCTGACGGTTCAATAATTCCACTCGCCGCCATCTCACGAATTAATTCCTCGGCTGCCTGGCGTTTAGCAATAGGGAGTCGATGGGGTCTCAACCGAATCGGTGGGGCCTGTCCCGTATCGATGTGGTGCTCCACCAGATCGGTACGGGAACAGTCGCGCTCGTTAGCCGCAAAAATTTCGTTATACTCAGCGAGCAGTTCGTTCAATAGAATCCGCTGTGAATCCGTTAAATGCGTGCTGCTACGCTGAGCCAGCTCGCTCACCGCCATGGCGGTCTCTGACGACGGTTTGCGGGGCGTCTCCTCTACCGGAGCAACTACGATCGATGCCGGTGGTTGACAGTCGGGGGCACGGGAGGCTAAGGCTTCATTACGCGGCTGGCTGTGGGTGGCAGCGGATCCTCTTTGCTGCCGGCCGGCTTGCAGGGGCACCTCTCGGCCGTTGAATTGAAGGCTGGACCCCGGCACGTTGACAACAGCACCCCAGCTCTTGAGGAGATCAAGTCCCAGGATGCACTCATCTCTAATGTCGGCCAGCCAAAACTCATGCGCCATCGCCAAGTGTCCGACGTGGATAGGGAGGACCTTCCTCCCGGGCATCGGGGTCTTAGTGCCAGTCACTGTAAGCAACTCGGTGTTAGTGGGGGTCCAGTCGCTTGGTAACCCCCTCGACGTACCCGGCAGCAATCCCCGCCTTATGAGGCAGATGGTCGAACCAGTGTCCACTAATGCTCTGCAACGATGGCCGCTAACAACACAATCCATGTATAGTCCGCCATTCTGACCACACCGTCCAACTGTAGGATTCTCAGAGGGGGAAGGGAAATAGGGGCAGAGCGGGATTCCCTTCATTGTCTCGCTCTGTCGTCGTTTCCCGCCGGCGGGGAACTGCGGGTTCTGGGGCTCGGGGCTGGGCACTCTCTCGCTCGATGTCCGGGCTCCCCGCATCGATAGCAGCGCTCCTCTCTGGCGGGCCTTGCTTGATTTACTTCCTCTGGCATCTCTCGTTCGGCTGCTCGGGTGTGCTGTCTTTGCGGCAGGGGGCGTGGGGTAGTGGGACTGGCTCGGAAGACCTCCTCCGCTCCCTCCGCCAGCTGTAAGGCTCGCTGCAGGGTGGTGGGTGCTGCCAGCCTGACGTGCTGTCGTAGCCTCTCTGGTGCCAGCCCCCTGACGAAGGCATGCAAGGCCAGCTCCTCGCGTATCTCTGCCGGAAAGGTGGGGAAACCCCGGCGAACGCAGCTGCAGACCTCTGCCGCGAAGGCCCCCAAACTCTCTCCCATCAGTCGTCTCCTCTCGGCTAGTTCATCCCGGCTGCTCTCTGCCGAAACTTCCTGGCCGAACCTGCATTTCAGCGCAGCCTCGAGAGCGTTGAAATTACTCCTCTCCTCCGGTGCCAAATCCAGCAAGACTTGCAGAGCGGGACCCTCTAGTGCAAGAGCCACTTTGATCGCCGTCTCTCCATCGCTCCACCCTTCGTGGTGTGCTGCCAACTGCACCTGCGCAAGATAGGGTTCGAGCGCTGTTACTCCACTATAGTGCGGGAGCTTGATGGCTGCGCTGCTTCGTTGGGTCGACGGTATCGCCTCCGCTTCCCGTCGACCACGGAGTGTCGGTGCCGCTCGACGCTCGCTTGCGCCATCAGGTGCAGCCCCTCCTCGCCTCCGCTTCAACTCGTGGAGCGAATCATCCGCTTCCTTCAGCGCGCGTTCAATCTCCGCCAGGCTCAGCTCCATTCTGTCTCCTAGACAGCTCGCCATCCCACTTCTGACACCAATGTGACGAGCAGCTAATTGAGGTCGTGGCTAACTAGCTAACTATGCAGCTACGCTATGCTGAGCGCCTATACCGGTGGAGATCCCTGTGTCCCATACACCGCACGACCCCAGGGAATCCCAGAGTTCTTAGAAGAACTGTTGTTAGCGCTTAAAAGTGCTGTTAAGAAATTGCCCGGAGAGACTGTCTGCAGTAATGCTGTTTATTGTAAACCAATTCAAAATCAACCATAACTCAGCGGCCACCTGTAGCCGCACCCATTACACTGTGTGTATCATGGACGGTTAGTCCGACAATGTGAAACAAATCACACATTAACATACACAAACCATAAACTGTTATCACATACATATTCAAAATAATAAAGGCTTTAAACATAAACGCATAACATCAGAGTAATTGCTTTAAAACTAATTTCTAAGCGCTTCCCATGATGCACCGCGGCGACGACGCTACGCAGGGTCGTCACAATAAAAAATAATAACCTTTTTGAAACCTACACATTAAATTTGAAATAAAAATATAGCATCTGGGTTGTATCATATATATAAGCAGATTATAAATATATGTTTATTATACATGATAGAGATATTGCTTTCTGCATTAGGGGTGTTTAAGTAAATCTAAAACCGCCAATACACACAAAACAATACAGCATAACCACATGCATTTGCTTTCACTGCATATAAAATTGTTCCTCAGAAGTGTGAGGGTGTTTAAAAATGTGTCAAAATAAATGTCTCAAGTGTTCATGTCTCTGTGTCCGCCTCAGGTGTGTGGCTGTGCCACAACAGTGTGCATATGTTTTGAATGGTGGACGGGTAATTGTGTGAGTACAAGACACAACCTGGGGCATGTTGATTGTTAAGTGGGCACCTGGCTTTTTTGAGTTTTAACATGATTTGGTGTGAGTCTGTCTGTGTACGGTGGGGTGTGTGCGTGTGTGTGTGTGTGTGTGTGCGTGTGTGTGTGTGTGTGTTTGTGTGCACTCTATGACAGAGGATGCACTGATGCATGACTGAGCTGCTTGGTCTGATTGGCTGGCTTTGATATCAGTGATGTAATAGAACAGATGGTAATGGATGGCACCTTCAGTGTGGCCCGCCCACTCATGCCACACACATACACTTGCACACTCAAACACGTAGAAGTAGTAGTTTTGCAGTTTTGATGTTTTCTCAATGTCTCTTTAAAGCATGGGTAACATGCTAATAGTTCTGAATAATCTTGATATAAACTTGACATCATGTTATTGAAGTCAAAATGCAACTACTACATCCCAAAATTTGTGCAAGACTTGTGTATTAAAGAATAGAAATCATCCTATATCCAAATGTGGTGTAGATGAATCTCAGTTCAAAGGATTAAAAAAAATCTATTCTCTCTTTAACCTTGTTTGTTTTCAGTTGAGGCAGATACCTACTGCATAATTGTTGTGGAGACATAGATGACATTTCTTTCTCATAAGCAAATGCACTGATGAAATATCACGTTGACAAAAGATTTAAACATAAACGAGTGTATTTGAGTTCCTATCATAAAGTATGCTTTCTAGATCCTTAGCTCTTATTAGTTAGGAGTTGTTTATATAAGCATTCAGTTGAGATTAGAAACCAGCCCTGGACTATCTAGAGCAGGGGGGTATTCCAGAAAGCTTGGTTAACTTACCATATGATAAAACATAACCTCTGGGTTGATTTACCCCAAACAGGCATACCATGAGTATGTCGGTTCCAAAACACCTGAGAAGAGTAAGTTTAATCAACCTCCAACTGGTTACCCAGAGTTAATGCGCGTGCACGGTGCATATATAAAGACATTTTCAATGGATCGCCGATTTCACGAGTCACCATGGAAAGTCAAAGCGAAAAAAAGAGAGCGGCGTATTTCACAGAGGCGGAGTTGAAGGTTTTAATGCACGCTTATGAGGAGTTTAAGCCAATAATATTAAAAAGAAGCAATACAGCTGCATCAGCTAAAGCAAGAGAGTTGGCTTGGCAAAAAATAACGGACAGAGTAAATGCGTGAATGTATTAAATTACAAATTTGGTATTGGCTCCCGTTTTATTATAATACAAAATAATGAAGTATGACTTATACAGCCTTTTGAATATGTTATATCACTACGAAAATAATTAATACATGTATAGATATACATAATATGACTAAATATTAAATATGCGTCATAGATTTTACTACAAAGGACAAACCTGCCACTCTGTGGAATTCGTCTTTAATAACAAGCAGAGGTTTATGGCCAGGGAACTGTACAAACGTGGGTAAGAACTGTTTAAGTGCCAGACATACTGTACGAACGGCTCTACACAGTTGCCTTTCCCACATGCTCTGAATCGCCCACACTGTACAAAAAATGTCCAGACGCAAAAAACCTAAGTGCTATGCACAGAATGTTTTCTGTGCTAAGCGCAGAACCGCGGTTTGTCACATTCGCGATATGCGGTTTTAAAAGACGTGTTAAATAAACTAACGAATCTTTTGAAAAACGATAACGCTCTTTCAAATATTCATTAGGGTATGCAAACACATCAATACGCGGTCTTATAACCCTCTCCCGACGAAAAAAAACCTCGTATAATTTGTGCTTCTACGTCCACAGGATCCTCATCAAAAGGGCACGCCATGCTCACCAACCTTCTGAAACGAAGTTACACTGAAACATAACCTGCTCCCGAGCAGGTTATCTTCAGAGAGTCAGTTGCTATGGTTACATACATACCCAGAAAGTTACCTCCGTTTTTGGAACCGAAAGTTGAGGTTATCCACGAACTTACCCTTAAACATACCCAGGTATGTCACATAACCTGCTTTCTGGAATACCCCCCAGGGGTGCTACCGGTCGATCGCGGTGTGAAATTGAAACAATATGAGCCGATCATCCATCCCGTCACAGTTCAGTAAAGTTAGCTGCAGATTCACGGATTCGGTTTTCTCTGCTCAATAGCTCGAGACCAGAATGTTCTTAGTAAACAAATAATACCTATTTTTAATCTGTGTTATGTAGCGGACAAGCTACAAAACGTTTTTTTTTTATCAAAACAAGTTTCCCTCTGCATTCGCAGAAACACATTACCGTCTATGAACAACCCGCTGACATGGAATCACTTAGGGACCGTCTGCAAATTACCAGATCCAAAAAATGTTTTACCCAGAATATGCTTCATAACTTCATTCTAAATTGCTCTATTACAACCAAAATCAAGCAACACACCACTCCTCACCTGCATATTGTACTGCACGACTCAGTTTCAATAAAAAGTATAAAAATTTATTACAGCATCATTTATATTCTTGATTATTTGGATCAAAGCTCAATTGCTCCCATAAAAATCACTCTATTACCACCAAATTTAGGTCACAAACAACTGTTCTAATGATTCAATTTCAGTAAAAGTCATCAAATTAAACTCAGTTTATTACAAAAAATGTAAATAATTAATTATTATGTGTGTTTTGTCAATTCTCAAAGTTGAAAATAATTGTTTGTTGATTAATGTTTTACATTTTTGTAGTGGGTATATCACTTTGACTTGGTCATTAAAAGTAGCTCGCAAGCTGAAAAAGTGTTAGCACCCCTGATCTAGAGAATCTTGCCAATATAATATAAATGCAGTCACCATTTGATTGCAAAATGTGACAGCAGAAATGTTACAGTAAATAGATTGCAGACACCAGTTTGAAAGCAGCCATCCCCATCAGGGATGCCACCTCAAGCTCAGTATACATATAAACAGTTTGGTGAAATAGATCAGAGCCACTAAACTTGAGTGGCGCCTCTGTTGAATGTTCCACGTGCAAAGATTAACGAGTCCAGCTACATCGGCGCTCACTACTTCACCTAACTTCCATGCCAACTTGTTGATGGATTCCATCGACACCACCGGCCCATCCCAATTGAGAGCACCAGCATATGGGCAGTGGAGCTAGAGCGATGGCTGGGCACTACCCTGTGACTCACTTGGCCCTCTCCTGAGCACTTAAATTCTAAGAGCGCATCCCCTGCATCACACAGCCACCACTGTTTTCACCACAGCATTGTCCAGTGTCTCATTTGCTTCCCGCCACTAAAGCAAACATTGCCCCTGCACCATGTTGGAATTGTGATAAAACTGTGTGACGGTGGCAAAATGGTGAATTATACTTGCGGAAAGCACAACAGTAATTCTCCATTCTCTTGTTTAGTCATGGTCAAATCATCCACTGCTATGTAGCAGCAGCGAATGTGCTCTTACTGTACAGAGTGTGAATGAGTATGTGTTTTTGTGTGGTGAGATGAATATATGAATGGTGATGCTGACTCATAAAACAGTATGTGAGAGAGGGTGCGTGTGTAAGACTGTGGTGTTAAAAAACATGCGTCCATGCAGTGCATTACATTAACACACACTGAGGTTTGTGTTTGTTTATATTGAGAATGAATCCAGTTGCTCCTAAATATCGATCTTTCAAATTTGTCGATCTTTCTTTGTTTTGTCTGGACACATAACAACTGCATTGATCTCTACTTTTTAAAGCTCATCAACTGTTCACTGATGTCAGGTCAGAGAAAAGTAATTCCGTTGCTGTGCAGTTGCAGATTGTATTCAATTAAGTTCACCTCTTTTTCTGCTAGTAAACAGGCGCCGTGTTTCTTGATGTACGAAACAAAGTTTATTTTCTAATTTAAAATAAAAGAATTAAAGTGTCCCAAGAGGGTGAATCAAATTATGTACTTTAGGATAAGTAGGTGAGATCGTTCAGTTTGAAAGACTTTTACTAGAGATTTTCACTGCTGAGGTGATTAGAAAAAGTGCTTTACCAGATTAAGCACGGCAGCAAGAAAAGCCCGTTTTAACCGTCTGATAAGACACAACAACTCCCCAGTGTTCTCTCAAGCGGAGACATACAGTGCTTCACTGAATCCTAATCACGAAACTCTAGGATTGTGTGCTGTAGGTAAAGATTTTCATTTGAATTTCATATTTAAATGAATAGTAAATCTGCCTTTGGCCTATTTGAATTTAGCCTTAAGGTTTGCTTGTGAGTAAAGAACTAATTTGCTGCAAAATCCCAACAGTTTGATTCTGGTTTGTCTCTTTCCCTCTCTAGCATTAACAAAATAAATTTAAGGTCCTTCTAGCCACAACTTTCATTGTGAACAATTGTTTATTTATTACTTTTCGACCGTGCAGACAATTCAGCTTACACACTGTAACAAGATATGCCTAATTAATTACAAATAATCCGAATTTGGATTAGAACTGTATTAATTTAATACTACTAATCAATAATCCTAAGGTAATTAGCATTAGAGCTAGGTACCAATATCATCAGCACAACGCAATGATTTGCAAGTTAAAGAACCGAGAACCAAGCAAGATTAATTAAAATTTATTGAATTCATTGATATTGTACAATCAATTGATCATTTTAGTACCACTTTGATTTCAATGTACAATTCTTGAACAAAATAAAATTCGAATTTTACCCCTTCAAAGGCAAATGTCTTTAGTGGTTTTTATTTGTGCTTCATGCATGAACATGGCTGACAGTTACAGAAATACACTAAAGTTTCCCAAACCAAACATCTCAACTTGAAACTGAGCATCTCGAACACATTTATTAAATCAGACTTTGGTAATAAATCAGGGCCTAGACCAGGGGTGCACAAAGTCATTCCTGGAGGACCGGTGTCCCTCCCGTTTTTTTTTCCCTCCTGCACAAAACTGTGCAGGGCTGCGGTCCCTGCTTGCTAAACTCTGGCTTAGACCCTAGTTAGAGCAATCTGGCAACAACCCGGGTAGAAGACGTAGTTGAAAGAAGTCAAATAAGAGCTCAAATGTGTTTGCTCACAGGTTGCATGGGATATATGCCCAGGTGAGTGATACAGATATCTGCTCTATTCCCTCAAAATCAAAAATTAACTTTAACAAAGAAAAACTATGTCCACTCAATATTTACTAGCGTCTTTGTTGTTGGTTTTGTGTCATCTTCTGCGCATGCTGGTTTTAATTTCATATTATGATGAGGCTCGTTTTAGTTAAGCATATATTAATCCTTTATTTTCAGCAACTCTATGCACGCATCAGAGATTCACTTTGAGGCTGAAAACTATGGATTATGTCGAAGACACCATGTCCAACATCTTTTGGGCAGCAATCAGGGATGTGTGAATTAGCTGCCCCCATATTTTGTTTAGTTTAGTAAAATAACTTTGGTGACAATGGGAATTCCTTACCTACAAGAGCAAGGGTCTACTACCTGGGGCTCTTTGGAAGCTCAGATGTGGCTCTTATGTGTCAAGAAATAAATGCCATATAACATAAACTGAATATATGTTTAGTTTTCCACCATAGAGTAGTTTTGCTATGAAATGTATAGATGACCTGCAAAAATTCTAGAATAAAATTCACATGAATCAGGTGAACATATTTGAATAATTATATATTGTCTGACTATACTGCGATTGACTGGCGACCTGTCCAGGGTGTACCGCCACCTCTCGCCCAATATGTGCAGGAGATGGGCACCGGCAGACCCCTGTGACCCCAAAAAAGGGAATAAGCAAGTTGGAAGATGAATGAATGAATGTCTGACCATAACCTGAAATCAATAACTATAAACTGAAGTGGGCACCTGAGATGGGGAGTTATTTTAAACAATGTTTTTGTTTGTTGTTTTTTTATTTATTAGTCAAAGTGAAACTCTGCAGCTTTATGATTTACACTGTTGGGGAAACAAGATTAATTTTATCAAATTACAATTAAAGGAGCTTGAGCAAAACTGTGTTGTGTTGTAAAGTTTAACATAAATTTAATTTAACTATGTTTTTTTTCTTTGCCAAAGACCAAAGTTTAAAGGAACTTGGTGCTTGAAAATTTCAATCACTTGTTTACTATTAAAACACTCACAGAAAATACACATGTTAGAGCTCAATTTTTATATATTTATTTTTTTGCAGCTCGTTTTGGATTTATTTGGGGTGGAAAGTGGGTCTAAATGGCTCTTTTGAGGCAAAAGGTTGTGACCCCTGTAATAGATTGAAGAAATATCTTGCTAGTTACAAAAGGAAGAATGAGTGGAGCTTTCCCAGAAATAATACATTATGCACAAATTGGGAAATAAAAAATCATTTGAAATCATTCAAAGGTGGCAGCTACATTTTGTGTGTCAGTTTCCAGCGGAACATCTTGTGACTAGGATTTTTGGAACTATTTTTAATGGTTTTCCTGTGCTGATTAGCGGATGATTCTTGTGTGTCTTTCCATCAATCATTCACTCAAGACAACATTGAAAGAGTGTTAAAGTGTTTGTACACTTTATTGAAAAGGAAGTTCAGATATGGGAGATGAATGTGTCATAGTCTCTGAAAGGTAAATGAATAGAGCGTAAAAGATGTTTTGTGTTGCATTGACACCATGCTCAATTGTTTGTAATGGGCCCAAAGTGTGCCAAGATAATACCCCCCACCCCATTACACCACCGGTAGTCTGAATTCTTGATACAAGGCTGGATGAATCCATGCTTTCATGTTTTTGATGCCTAATTCTGACCCTACCATCATTAATATCTCAGAAGAAATCAGGATTCATCAGACCAGGGAACGTTTTTCCAATCTTCAATTTGATGAGGTGAACCTGTGCAAATTATAACCCCAGTTTCCTGTTCATAGCAGAGATGGTTGTCACCCGGTGTGGTCTTCTGCTTTTGTGCGTTCAAATACACACCTCTGCAGACCTTGACTGTAACGATTGGAGTTAGTGTTGCCTTTCTTTCGAACCTTTCTGGCCAGTCTCTTCCGACCTCTGGTATTTGTGTTCACAGAACTGCCGCTCACTGGATATTTTCTCTCTTTCTGACCGTTCTCTGTAAACCATAAAGATTATTGTGCATAAAAATAGTAGATTAGCAGCCCATCTGGCACCAACAACCATCAATCATCTTTCTTCCCCATTCTCATGCTCAGTTTGAACTGAGGCAGATTGTTTTTACCATGTCTACACTCCTAAACTCATTGAGTTGCTACCAAGTGATTGGTTGATAAAACGTTTGCATTAACAACATTTAAGTGTCTTATTTTCCCGTTTGCAGGTTTACTAAAAGTCATTTTACTTGCACTGCTTTGATGTAATACAAAAGTTGCCAAAGCATTATTAAAATAGTTGAATTATTAAACTTTTAACTGGATTTTGCTTTCTTGAAATCAAATTTTCAATCACTCCTTCTCTTCCACAGGCTCCAACTATTCCAGTCCGTCGTTGGCTCCAGTGCCCAGTCCGAATGAGGACGAGCACGTGGGGGGTGGGGGTGGGGTGCTGGGTCTTGCACCTGAACACATTCCCACCCCTGGTGCCCCTCTTAGCTGGCAGGCGGCCATCGACGCGGCACGGCAAGCCAAGCTGATGGGTACCAGCGGAGCCCCTATCTCCACCATCAGCTCCACACAGCGAAAAAGACAGCACTACACCAAACCCAAGAAACAGGCCAGCACTGCCTCAACACGCCCACCCCGAGCCCTTCTCTGCCTCACTCTCAAAAATCCCATCCGGAGAGCATGTATCAGTATCGTAGAGTGGAAGTATCCTTTTTACAGCAGCTGTGTGCTTTTAGTCGTATGATCTATGATGTATCATCTTTACCACCAGTCACTGGCTAGCAACACATGCAAATTTAAGTTCCTTGTGACAAAAGTTTACATACTGTACCTTTAAGGTGGACTGCAGCAGTCTGTTTAGACTTATGTGTGTTGAAGGTTGTAACCAAGAGACAGGAAAATATGTTAAATAGGATTGATTGGATTTACTCATCAGGAGAATGTAAGATCTTGCTCCCAATTAATATCAAAGATTTCCTCAAAAAAGATCAATTAAAGACTAGACACTGGAATGAAACCCGTCAATAATTTCTGAGGGACATTTTATAGAAGTTTTAGCCGGATCTTTCGATATGGTTCTTCAGTCTTACACACACTTGACTGGATCTCTATCTCCAGAGACTCCAGAGCTCATCTCTCTTGTCTTTGGCTCTGTTGCCATGCCAACAGCTCCTCAACAGGCTGAACAGGTCCACACACAGAGAGACAAATATTCACCCCTCCCACATACATGAAAAAAAAAAAATGTATGCGCACTGACCCCTCCTACAAATGCATTTTCACTTGTATGCAATCACACTGGTTTTTCGCCCAGGCTAAATTTGAAAGAAGTGTTATTTATAAACCCAAAATGCTTTTGGACTATGCCTGCAATGACCTGTTGTAGACCCTTTGGGATATGAACCAGTGATCTTCAAGCATGTTTATGTAAAAGGGTTAAATGATTTACAGTTCTGTTGCTCTGAGCTAAACCCAGATAGCTATAACTCACTGCGCAGACAGCAGATACAATAGAAACATCCAGAAAACATCTGTTTATCTTCAGGACACGTGCCATGCTACTCAACAACAACTCAACTCAGAGAAATCCATTCCTGTAACAAATGATGACACAGTTTAATTGCATTTCCAGCAGAAACAAAATCCAAACAAACAACTTGGCCAGAGATGAGAAGGGGATGAGAGAGGGAGGGACAATGGGAGAAGGGGTGAAGATCCTTGTCTTGATGACAGCCAGATTTAGCCATGTGCTCAGCTTTGATCAAATGAAGAAACCTACACCACTGCTCTTCATTGTACATCATGCATGTGCTCTAATGGTGCCATTTCCTTTAACCCTATCCTCAGACCATTTGAAATCATAATTTTGATGACTATATTTGCAAACTGTGTGGCCTTAGCTGTCTACATCCCTTTCCCTGAGGATGATTCCAACGCAACCAATTCAAACCTGGTAAGAGTGTTTTCAAACTTTATTTGGTGCTGAAGATTTAATAGCTGTTTATGGATGTTAAAGGGGGGGATTCAATACACTGCCAAGTATGTTTTTTTTTTTTTTTGCAAAATATGCAGAAATTCACATTGTACGATTTTTGTACAATGAATTTCCATTTAAGTGCATAAAATAAGTATATAAATTGATATAAAAAGTTTTGATATAAAAAGAAAATGATCACTTAATGGAAGAGAATAAAATATAGAAGTCAGAGTTTCCTGTGGTTGTTAAACAGTTTTGCACACATGCACAGATTTTTTCCTTAATCTCCAGATCTTTCTGGTTTTTGGGCAGTTGCTGTGCAACACATAGTCTGGACTCTAAAACAAGGCTCTATATGGAACGGAATCTTGTTTTTTGACTTCTAAACATAGAGAACCTTTTTTGGGCCTATTTAACATCTCAAAGGTGCTATATAGAACCAATCACCAGGTATGAAATAAATATACTCTGGCATGGTATTTTTGACCAGTTATATGACCACTGTCTGTATATAGCACATTAAAAACAACAAAGAACTACATTAGAACCAAAAGGGCCCTAACAGTTTAATTACGCTAACAAAGCGCTATAACAGTTCCTCAAAAACCAAAGAACCAGGAAACAGACTGACTTAATGGGTTCTTTAGAGCTATCAAAAGTGCTATCAAACCAGCAAAGAACCAGTGAAGAACAATTAAAGAACCAAAAATAGCTAAAGGGTTTTTTTAAAGAAGAAAATTGCTATTAAGCACCTTAAAACAGTGAATAACCACTGAAGAACTTATTTCTAAGAGTGTGAGGGAGATTGCCTTTTTTCCCATTTCTAATAATTGCTACAACAGTTGCTACCTCACACCAAGCTGGTTGTTTAATGGTGTGTTGCCAATCCCATCCTTATGCAGATCTACAGTTTTGTCCATGGTCTTGCTTATATGTGACAACTTTTAGTGATTGATTGATTGTGAAAAAGGAAACAATTAAATGGATGTTAAAAGTCGAACAGTGTGAATTTCTGGACATTTTTCGTCTTAGTTGAGGAGATTTTTCTGCGCTTGATCACCTAAGAATAATTGTGTGGTTAAGCTGATATTGTTTGTTAATGAACATGATTATGGCATATTGATGGTTGTAGAGATGAGATATTGATGTTTTCTCTTATAGACATCATGGGGGCTGGTATTTCTAAATGGGGATGTAAAATCATGCAAATAGCTGTGAACCTACTTTAAGAATTAGTTAGCAATGGCTATATAATGGGGTTATAGTATGAGGGTAGTGGGTTTTTTTTTTATTCCAAGGTGACTATGACAGATGGTGGTGCTAAGAATAGTTGTAGAACTGGTTTTGATTGTGGTATGGCAGTTTTGCTTATAGTGACCCGGCTGATGTGATGTAGAGATTAGTGTTAAATTGAAGGTATTATGTTGTGATTGTGATCAGGTCATGAACGTCATAATTATGATTGTTATCGGTGGTTGCTTAGCTCTCATTAGTTGTGAGGCACAATGAACATATAAACATCCATTCTCTTAAACTGTATACATTTTCACTTCACATTTGGTGGTATCTTAGAGATGGAGGAGCTCTGTAAGCCTGAGAACAGTCTGTTTGCTTCAGTGCTCAGTGTACAGTACATTCAGCCTGGCTGGATTCAGAATGATAGATTGTGTTTGTAATCTGGGTGTTTGGCTATGGAAAGAGATCTCAGACCTCTCAAAGATTCATGCTGTAGCCTGAGAAACACTAATCCATCCATTCATTTATCCACCAGCTCTGAGATTGGAATCTGTATTACATCTCATATCAGTGAAAACCTTCAAGCTCACTAAAGTAAAACGTGTCTGCACTTTAAAAGCACCTGGTTCATTGCTGAGCTATGATTATACCTTAGTTTGACAAGTATTTATGTCATTCAATGTCTTCTCGGTTGTCATCTAAAACAAATCTAACTAAGCATCTCTGAATTCACTTCAAAGCATTGAATAATTATGACCCAAAAATGTTCTGGGAAAGTGTGCACAACCTATTGATTACAATGTTTTCCTAAAAATTTCTAAGTCTTCCTAAACTCACAGCGATGCAAATAATCATATGACCCACTGCTGATTGTGAAGGGCAGTCCATACATTTAAAGATCTGTTTATTTTAAATGATTAAAGATGTATAGTAAACAGCACACAGAAAGAAAAAAAAGACAGCAAAATAATTTGAAAGACGTTGAGAATAGATGCTGGCTCATATTTCACACAAAAATGGCTTAAACCTTGTTACCAATCTCATAGATGAGCAGTTTCTTGAAGTTGGTCACCAGGTTTGCAGACATCTCTGAAGAGATCCCTACTCCTGTTTGCAGACTAGCTACAAATTGTTAAGATTTGGAGAATAAAATTCGAAAGCTTTTTCAAAAGATTTTCAGTGGGAACTAACTCAAGAGATTACCAGTCCAGAAGTTTAATGTTTAAGGCCTCCTTTGTAGTATTTGTTTTTTGGTTATTGATATGCTGGACATAATTCATTTTCAATGGGCTGGCTGAAGAAAGGAGGTCCTTTCTTTGATTTGAAGGTTCCCAGTGAGCATGAGACGATTTGAGCTGATGCTAAACAGCAGAATTCTGTTCTCATGTGATCAAACCACTTCCACTCAGCTACCCTCTTAATTATTCAGATGTTCACTAAGAAGCATTAATTAATGGACAAGTACTAGGTATATTATATGACATTAAAATGTATCATTATAAATTCTGATATATTACAACATATAATTGACAATATATATTTTTTCACAACACATAATCAATTCCTTTCATTGGAGCACAGAAAAAAACACATTTGGCTAGTTCATACATTGAGAATATAGCCAATCAATTAATTATGTTTAATAAACTTTTGCAACAAAAAAAAAACAATTTTAAAGGTAATTTATTGGAGCAAATTATAAAGTAGTAAAAAATGCTCAAAAAGGTCTCGGACTTCTAATTTATTTTTGTTTGCAGTGTTCCTTTGTTCTTATGAACATTCTTATGAATTTTTTTCTGAAAAAAGTATGTTGAATGCCATGCACCACCAGTGATAAATCTAATGTTGATGAGTGATGAGTTGCTCTGTTGGTGGTACATTTTATTGTTGTGAAACTCAAACTGATAATACTGTTCAAGAGAGTTTCTGTTTGTGTCTATATAGAGACTATTTGCGACTATTTGTCTTTTGAATCCTACAGATTGCGACATTGTTTAATGTTTATAAACAGATTGTTTAAAAATCTAACAGTGATGAGTATATCACAGTGGTTGACATGATTGTATATCTTTGTTTTCGTGAAATTTACTTTATTTGTTTTGTCACATCCTGGTCCCATTGCATTGCTATTTTAAGGACAAACACAATGTTGTGAAAAGATCAAACCTGAAATTTGTTGAAAACATTTGTACATTGAGTAAAAATCGGCGTAATAAGCTGATAGTAACCATTGTAGTGTAAATATTGGTAAATTGTCATGTGTTTTATCAGTTTATTTTCAAAGTGAGATTATATTAAACTATTTTTTTAACATCTTGGAGTAAAAATAATGACTGTATAACCTCTTCATACATATAGCTGCTTCACAGCTTCTATACTTTAAAGTAGATTCCTACAAGGCCCTTTTATCAGTCTCGCATGCTGTTTACAAAACTTTTTTTTTCTAACCAAGTGTTTAAAAGTAAATAGTACTGTTTTACTTTACTTAAGAATGTTTTTTTTTAAGTATGACTATGGTATATGTTAACTCTGGATCAGAGTCATTTATGTAACAAAAAGGACTGGTCTAATGAGAATATAAATATATTATATTTGTAGGCCTGCCTGCATTGAGCTTGATGTGCCTAATTGCTGAGACTTGGAATTAAGTGCTTTTATACATATTTAGAGCTTTGTGAGAAAACGGCTGTCACTGGGTCTGGAAACTGGCCAGTTCATATTCAGCTCATTTCATCTACAAACACATCGTATTTAGACAAGATCGTCTTTTCCTCGCCGCAATATACATCCCACACAACACATGTGTGTTCCTCTGTTACTTTTGCCAGTGATTCTGTGCCATAATGAAGTGCCAGGGCGACTGTGTATTAGGTGTCTGTGTGTTGGGTTTAATAAGTGTATGTGGAGTGAGTGGGAAAGGGTCACAGCTCCATGGGGACGGTGCTGTATTTTAAGGCAGCTAAAAACATCACCAGTGCAGCGAGTGACCCACATTTCGCTCTCTTTCTCTTTTACTCTTTCCACACTGCCCTCTAGCCACTCCTTTGAGCAATGCAGTCTAATGTAGTTTAAACCTACCCAGCCCAGAACAGTAGTGTACATTGCTCCATGCATGAAGTGTCTTATCCGCTGTGAATCTGAGCTAAAGAATTTTTAAGTAAAATGATTTTAGAAGGATGCTGTGAGACCAGGTCTTTGTCTCCCTCAATCTATCTCTGTCTCTCATCTTGCTCAATGTTCTCAGTTCTGCTGCTGCTGGTGCTGTCACCATGCCTACCAGGAAATTTCCACTCAGCTCGATGAGGTCATTGTTAAAGAGCTCACAGATATTTCTCCCCCCCCCCCAATAATTCTGTCTGTTTATCTTTCAATTCCATATATCCTTCTGTGATGTTAAAATGCTAGCCATACTTGAACTGTGAAAGAAGGTAGAATTAACCCTGCACTCAGTGTAATTATTTGAGCATGTCTTCCATCTGTCTGGTTATGTTTTCAGCTGTTGATCTTCTTCACTCTTTAGTGGTCAGTGGACAATACACAGACATTCTCTTGTTTATGTTTGAATACTACATTATACAAAATTTGATTAAATGATACAAAGTTTAATCAGTTACACTCTTAGCATGTGATCTTTAATTTTGTGTTCATCAGCTTTGCTCATGATATAACATTTTTTTAAAATATTATTTAAGCATGTGAGTGCAAAGAGATTTCATTGTTTTTAAAAACGTTGTTAGAATCTCTTTATTTTTGCACTTGAAGAGTGAAAGTTCTTATGAGAGATTTAGTGCAACCATTAAATGCCATTTCTAAATGCAGACTTCTGGTTGGGATGTAGGACTGCAAAAAATTGTGAAGGTAGGAGGTGCACACTGTGACTGAGTTGTCAGGATTATAATGGTAAGAAAAGTCGGACCAAATAGGACCAAAGGAATTGGTGTTGCTCGGGAAGAGTAGAGGGCTAAAACTGAATCCTGTGGAGCTCCCATGAGCAGCTGCTGCATCCGCCTTGTAACTGAGCTGAGATAGGACTCAAACCAGTCCGTTTCATCACTTAGATGATGCTGTGTTGATCTGTCCCAACTGTAAAGAACATGAGAACAAGTGGCCTCTACATTCTGGAGGTCCATCTAGGTCTCTGTAACCAGACTAGAACAACAGAGGTGCTGTTAGTGCAGCAGGATATACACAAAATTGCAAATAGAATCTACATAATCAAGAAGAATGTTTAATTGGTGACATGAGTTTTTACTCTTGATGCCAACTTGAGAGTGTATCAGAACGTTTTACATTTTCAGGAAGTTTGTTCCAGAGCTTTGAAGATAGGAGGAACGCCTTTCCTTCTCTGATGCATTTTTCCCTTCACTTTGTGATCGAAGAGATTGAGTTGGAATATGTGATAGCAGACTGTTCAGATGGAGCTAGTTCATTTAATTCTTAAAGGTTTACAGTATCTATACTTTATAGGGAACCAGTGAAGTCGGGATAACATTGATGTGATATGATGGTACTTTCTTGTTCTGGTGAGGACTCTAACATCTGTGTTCTACATAACTAATTATGAGGTAGCTGCCAAGAAAACATAATAATCCATTCTAAAGGGCATTAATACATGAAATAATCTTTTTTTCTCAGCTATTGGTCTGTTATCTCTCCATTTCTTTACTTCAAGGATCCTCTGGTTTCTATGAACTAAATAACTGAGTATCATCAGCATAGCAGTAAAACATCTACATTGTATTACAAAATATATAAATAGAAAACAATCCGATGTGTGTGTGTGTGTGTGTGTGTGTGTGTGTGTGTGCGTGCGTGTGCGTGTGTGTGTGTGTGTGTGTGTGTTGATTTTTATAAACGTACTCTGGTAAGAAAGATACAAGCAAAACCATTTCCGAGCTAAACCTTGAATCACTGTCGATGTAGGAGAGTTTTGTTTTCTTTTGAATCGAAAGATCAAGCAGAATAAAAAGATAGACCCTGTCCCTTGACCCTTGGCCAGTCGTGAAGAGGATATCATTTAGTATTTTAACAAGCCTGGTCTCAGCGCTGTGGTATGGTCTAAATCCAGATTGAAACTCTGCACAGAGTTTGTTTTGTTTTATAAACCTTTACTAATATTTTGAACAAGTATAGAAGGGGAAAATAATGTGCCTGTAGATTGATAGTGTATT
>SRMA01026893.1:53849-439082 GCA_007224835.1 Danionella cerebrum
CCACAAGAGACATCCTCGACAAGACTCTCATCGAGGATTTTTACCGTTCTCACCCTTCTTGTTCCATGTAGCCGCCAAGTGGCGTCTTTAGGGGGGGAGTCCTGTCACACCTGTTTCCCCTCTGATCGTTTCACCTCTCAGCTGCCCCTCGTTTGTTCCTTATTAGCAGTACTATTTATTTCCTCCTTTCCATGTTTCCTTACTGGCGTATTAGTTCTCTCTAATGCTTGTACTAGAGACACTCAGTTTAGTTTGCTCTCCTCTTATGTTGTAGTTATTTTTGGACAATTCTTCCAGACACCCATAAGACGGTGCTTCTGTTGTACTTTGGTTAATAAATATTTTTTACTCACTGCAATTGGGTCCTTCTTAGTCACTTTCCTGACAACTTTAAAGTAGATTCCTACAAGGCCCTTTTATCAGTCTCGCATGCTGTTTACAAAACTTTTTTTTTCTAACCAAGTGTTTAAAAGTAAATAGTACTGTTTTACTTTACTTAAGAATGTTTTTTTAAAGTATGACTATGGTATATGTTAACTCTGGATCAGAGTCATTTATGTAACAAAAAGGACTGGTCTAATGAGAATATAAATATATTATATTTGTAGGCCTGCCTGCATTGAGCTTGATGTGCCTAATTGCTGAGACTTGGAATTAAGTGCTTTTATATATATTTAGAGCTCTGTGAGAAAACGGCTGTCACTGGGTCTGGAAACTGGCCAGTTCATATTCAGCTCATTTCATCTACAAACACATCGTATTTAGACAAGATCGTCTTTTCCTCGCCGCAATATACATCCCACACAACACATGTGTGTTCCTCTGTTACTTTTGCCAGTGATTCTGTGCCATAATGAAGTGCCAGGGCGAGTGTGTAATAGGTGTCTGTGTGTTGGGTTTAATAAGTGTATGTGGAGTGAGTGGGAAAGGGTCACAGCTCCATGGGGACGGTGCTGTATTTTAAGGCAGCTAAAAACATCACCAGTGCAGCGAGTGACCCACATTTCGCTCTCTTTCTCTTTTACTCTTTCCACACTGCCCTCTAGCCACTCCTTTGAGCAATGCAGTCTAATGTAGTTTTAACCTACCCAGCCCAGAACAGTAGTGTACATTGCTCCATGCATGAAGTGTCTTATCCGCTGTGAATCTGAGCTAAAGAATTTTTAAGTAAAATGATTTTAGAAGGATGCTGTGAGACCAGGTCTTTGTCTCCCTCAATCTATCTCTGTCTCTCATCTTGCTCAATGTTCTCAGTTCTGCTGCTGCTGGTGCTGTCACCATGCCTACCAGGAAATTTCCACTCAGCTCGATGAGGTCATTGTTAAAGAGCTCACAGATATTTCTCCCCCCCCCCCAATAATTCTGTCTGTTTATCTTTCAATTCCATATATCCTTCTGTGATGTTAAAATGCTAGCCATACTTGAACTGTGAAAGAAGGTGGAATTAACCCTGCACTCAGTGTAATTATTTGAGCATGTCTTCCATCTGTCTGGTTATGTTTTCAGCTGTTGATCTTCTTCACTCTTTAGTGGTCAGTGGACAATACACAGACATTCTCTTGTTTATGTTTGAATACTACATTATACAAAATTTGATTAAATGATACAAAGTTTAATCAGTTACACTCTTAGCATGTGATCTTTAATTTTGTGTTCATCAGCTTTGCTCATGATATAACATTTTTTTAAAATATTATTTAAGCATGTGAGTGCAAAGAGATTTTATTGTTTTTAAAAACGTTGTTAGAATCTCTTTATTTTTGCACTTGAAGAGTGAAAGTTCTTATGAGAGATTTAGTGCAACCATTAAATGCCATTTCTAAATGCAGACTTCTGGTTGGGATGTAGGACTGCAAAAAATTGTGAAGGTAGGAGGTGCACACTGTGACTGAGTTGTCAGGATTATAATGGTAAGAAAAGTCGGACCAAATAGGACCAAAGGAATTGGTGTTGCTCGGGAAGAGTAGAGGGCTAAAACTGAATCCTGTGGAGCTCCCATGAGCAGCTGCTGCATCCGCCTTGTAACTGAGCTGAGATAGGACTCAAACCAGTCCGTTTCATCACTTAGATGATGCTGTGTTGATCTGTCCCAACTGTAAAGAACATGAGAACAAGTGGCCTCTACATTCTGGAGGTCCATCTAGGTCTCTGTAACCAGACTAGAACAACAGAGGTGCTGTTAGTGCAGCAGGATATACACAAAATTGCAAATAGAGTCTACATAATCAAGAAGAATGTTTAATTGGTGACATGAGTTTTTACTCTTGATGCCAACTTGAGAGTGTATCAGAACGTTTTACATTTTCAGGAAGTTTGTTCCAGAGCTTTGAAGATAGGAGGAACGCCTTTCCTTCTCTGATGCATTTTTCCCTTCACTTTGTGATCGAAGAGATTGAGTTGGAATATGTGATAGCAGACTGTTCAGATGGAGCTAGTTCATTTAATTCTTAAAGGTTTACAGTATCTATACTTTATAGGGAACCAGTGAAGTCGGGATAACATTGATGTGATATGATGGTACTTTCTTGTTCTGGTGAGGACTCTAACATCTGTGTTTTACATAACTAATTATGAGGTAGCTGCCAAGAAAACATAATAATCCATTCTAAAGGGCATTAATACATGAAATAATCTTTTTTTCTCAGCTATTGGTCTGTTATCTCTCCATTTCTTTACTTCAAGGATCCTCTGGTTTCTATGAACTAAATAACTGAGTATCATCAGCATAGCAGTAAAACATCTACATTGTATTACAAAATATATAAATAGAAAACAATCCGATGTGTGTGTGTGTGTGTGTGTGTGTGTGTGTGTGTGCGTGCGTGTGCGTGTGTGTGTGTGTGTGTGTGTGTTGATTTTTATAAACGTACTCTGGTAAGAAAGATACAAGCAAAACCATTTCCGAGCTAAACCTTGAATCACTGTCGATGTAGGAGAGTTTTGTTTTCTTTTGAATCGAAAGATCAAGCAGAATAAAAAGATAGACCCTGTCCCTTGACCCTTGGCCAGTCGTGAAGAGGATATCATTTAGTATTTTAACAAGCCTGGTCTCAGCGCTGTGGTATGGTCTAAATCCAGATTGAAACTCTGCACAGAGTTTGTTTTGTTTTATAAACCTTTACTAATATTTTGAACAAGTATAGAAGGGGAAAATAATGTGCCTGTAGATTGATAGTGTATTTGACTTTAGAAGGGTTTTTTAATTAAATGTTTAATGACATTCTTAAAGACTTTTTGGATGTATCCTAATGATAAAGACAAGTTAATGATGTTGAGAAGTGGCCCTTGAGCTAATTGTAGCAGTTCTTTAAGAATCCAAAGACCAACTTTCTGGCCTGAAGCTATATGAACATAAAAGCTCTTCAATGCAGTGGCTTTAAACAATTTACAGGAATAAAATTAAATTCCAGTGACAACCAAAGAAATAAAACCTTTACAAATATTTCAACTCTCTTTTATCCCTTATACTCTTCAGTATCATCAGAATGATCTCAAATTATGTTTCAAATAAGTGAATTTATGTTACAGGTAGGTTATTGCCGATATACATATGTATTAAATAACGTGACCTCCACCTCCCCCCACTTCTCATGTAACCACTACCTCTCTTACCATTTTTCAGAGGAATAGATGTTAAGTAAGTCATAAACGTGTTTTGTGATTCCTTTGCAAATGCATTTTTAATGCTAAACACAAAGACACAAGCATAATGGGAGCAGTGGGAGGCAGTTATACAGCCTGAACACAGTACCGTAACAGCATGTGACTAAACGCCCACCTGCGTCAGACTGGTGTTAATAAAACATTCAGATCGTATGAAATCTTATTGACTTCATTGATCAGCTTGTCCGCTGGCCAACAGAGTGGCTGCATCCTCAGCAACATGGTCAAAATACGGCAGCACACTGCTTGGTACAATGTGTCCAAGGAAGGGAACCACAAACATGTCCTACACTCACTCACTCACCCTCACAGCTCTGGGACTTGAGATTGAGGACGAGTGAGAAAAATCACTCAGTTTCTCTCTAGCTCCTCTGCTCACTCTCTCTCTCTCTCTCTTGCTCACTCGCTCTCTCTCGCTCATCTCCTTACCTTGACCACACTTTGTGAAGGACACTTTGTCAGGCGTGAGTGTGTAATTCAAGTGGGTTAGTGACACATTGCTTCTCACCTTCTTTGGACTTGTCTTAAACCTTTTAATCCCCTTTTCTCCTGTTGCTCCGCCGGTGTTGCCTCCTTCTTCTCCTTTTCTCCTATTTCTCCCACTGTCAGGACTCATGGGACCTAACCCAGTTTAGTGGTCGGTGGCTGCAAGCTGATGTTCTAATACAAAATATGGTTGAACTATGAATAATGAATCAGCCCACCCCTCTGTCTGTCTCCCTCTCCACACGCACTAATCAGAGTGAGCTCACAATGACCTTGCATCGTCTTCCTTGTCGTCCTCCGGTGGTGGCCTCAAGGGGAGGACGAAAAGTCTCTCACTCTGACAGGACTGTTGAATTTTAATCCTGTGCCTTGACGTATGGTTTTGAATCAGTGCATCGGGGCAATGATGACTGGCACTAGAGGCTCTAACAGATCCAAGGCCCACTGTGTTCTGCAGTTCCAAGTGATTGATTGGATCGTTGGCTCAATTTCAGGAGGGGAATCAGGGAGTACACAAGTTTGTAGTACGGGACAGTTTGCCTGGCCATATTTCTGTATTTTTGTGGTACATCTGTTTGGTCCAAATCCAGACAAAGATCCATGTCTCCTTTGATTGAGACTTTAATTTTAATATAAACATCAAAACCAATTTAGCTGTTCAGAAGAATCAAATGTACTTTAGGAGTGACGTTTTTTTGTTTTAATTTAAAATGCTCTACATCACTTTCCATGCACTATTGTTCAAAATTCATAAATATTTTGCGGATTATAAGCTAGCAGAACCAGCATCGCT
Source organism: Danionella cerebrum (assembly GCA_007224835.1). NCBI lineage: Eukaryota > Metazoa > Chordata > Actinopteri > Cypriniformes > Danionidae > Danionella > Danionella cerebrum. The sequence goes on from SRMA01026893.1 coordinate 58,792, forward strand.
TGATTTTGATTATTGATGTTTAGCTTAATGCAACATATCCTATGCTGACTTAAAGGATGTCAGATGTTTAGATCCTAAATACATGGTTTGATAGAAGTGTTTGCAATGTGCTGTAAAAGCAAGGCAAGCTTATAAAATGCATTTTCCAACATGTAGTCTCAAGTAGTCAAGTTTTAAATGTTTTACACACCTTTTAAAGAGTATTTCTCTAATGAGTTAATCTACAAAAACATGGCATATTACCATGTCTAAATTGGTCCTCAGAGGACTTCCATTTAACTGGTAGAAAATTGCATTGAAAAACCACCTGCTGACCTGCTAAATGTGGGTGAAAATCAAGTCTGGCTGGTAACACATGGTCTGGGGGTTTTAGTGGGATGTCTAAGGCCCTTGTTCTCTGAATCTACAAATGAAAAAGAAAAACACTTTCGTAAACCTAAATTTCGTAAATTTAAATCACATGTGACATTGTAAGCCCGATAGTAAAAGGAAGATTCATCACACAAACTAGCTTTTACATGACCAAGTTAATAGCCTCTGCCACACTATGGTACATATGGTTTATGAGTCATCTTTCAGACTGGAATGGTACTTATTTTAAGTCACAATCTAGTCCAGAGTTGAGAATTTTGACCTTATGAAAAAAGGGTCTGTTAACATTTAACGATCATAACTATATTAAATAACAAATTACATTAAAAAAGTATAATCTTAAACATAGATCCATATAATAATACTTAATGTAGTATTTCTTAATAGTTTATATGTGGACACATTTTATTTAAACCATAAAATATACACCAATGACAGCAACATTTCCCCTATTATGTTTTCTTCTCATGGCACTTATTTGGCCATGTTCAAAATAAGTATTTTGTCTCACTCTGTGTTTGCAGAATAGTTTGAAAAGCTCTCCTGGAATAAATAAGAACCCCGTACACAGGATGCTTGAATCTATGAATGAAAAATGTGACTTGGGGGTGGTGTGGTCAAGCGGTTAAAGATCTTGGCTTGTAACCAAAAGGCTGGCAGGCACTTTCCCACAGGGAGGGATCTTTGACTGAGTATGTATGCACAGGATACATACTACATCTGTAGGACAAACAGCAGGGATATCAAATCTCTGGTAATACAGCCCTATCAGTTTCTATTTCCAGACGGTGAATAAACTAATGCTTTCCCTTTACTCATTGTTTTATCGACCTATATCTAAAATATACAGATCTTTCAATTTCTTTTTAACCAAACTTGCTTTTCCATGTCTTTTTGGACCTTGCTTTTGAACTGTTGTGCAGTTTTTGAAATAGGAACAGTTTTAACATAAACTGTTTTCACAAAGTTGAAAGCATGCTATTGCACAGAATGACCTGAGGAATTTAGGGACCTGACTAAAATTGCTCTTATTGTGTAGATCAGGGGTCGCCAACAGGATGCCCACTGGTACCTGGTCACCTGCAAGGTCCACATAAGTCACCACTAGGGGGCAGTTGTAAAATTAACTCACTTCACAGTGAACTACATACTATTTTGAATTATTATGTTTTTTGTTACTATTTTTAGCTTGCATTGGTTTAAAACTTACTTTTAAACTTAAACTATGTTCCATATTAGATTAGCAACTGGTCATTGGGAATTCCTTATGGGTCGCTGTGCACTAATCTGAACATATATTGAGCTGGGAAATACCCCTGCTTTTTTCTTGCGTTACAAAAATGTAGCTATTTGTGGCTCAATGTGGCACAATGATCTAGATTTTCTGTTGAAAGTGTTGGTTGTTATACATGTAGCTACTTACAAAATGTTGGTATCTTCAGCTTTAATGGTTTGGCAGGGGATACCTTCGTGGATTCTAATTTTAAATGCATCTCCTCTGAGAGAGCTACAACCACCAAACATTGTCAAGATGTCCAAATTTGAGAATGCTGGGATATGTTTCCATTGAGTTAAAACTGAGAAAACAGTATCTCAAACTGAGAACCTCATGGAAACTTCAAAACCATTGATGATTTAGTAACCACCTTGATAATTGTCTGAATCAGTTCTACATATGACCATATGAGGGAAATATAAAAAATGCCAGAAAAATCTGATCGACACCTACTGCCAAAGATCACAAGTAAAACCTTGTAAAAAGCTTTTATTAGCATTAAGAGAGAGAGAGAGAGAGAGAGAGAGAGAGAGAAGGGTGCAAATAGTAACAAGGAAAGAGAGAGATGGGGGTGGATGGGGGTATTTGGGGATGTGGAACAGCTGCATCCTCTCAGCCTGCCAGGGGGGCCGCCCCCTAACTGATTCACACATACACACTCCACCTTTGCCCTACGGCCTGAACTATAGTTAGCTGTCTGCGCTGCCTAGCAACCACATCCAAAGGAGAGTGATGGAGGATTAACACGATCCTTGTTTTATCAGAGTCCTTGTTTCTGTCTCTAGTTTCCACTGTGTGAGTGATTTACAAATAAATATTGTAAAACCTGGATTGAGGTTCTGCATTGGCCTGTTGGACTGTTACAGCTCTGGGTCTGGGTTTAGTCACAAGCCCAGACTGCTATGACACAACATATAATATTAATTTTTATAAATTTGGTTAATGAGCATGAAGCATGAAGGAAAATATATTACTTAAACAACTTCTGCATTCTACATATTACCCTTTCTGGTTGGTTATGGTTAGGGTTACACTGGCTTCTTTTCTTTACTGTGAACGGTCTGTGTTATCGATGTTGTTTTCCGAACTAACATCATAAATACTTTTTTTTTTCATTTTATTTTTAACCAGGCAAATTTATAGATGTGCAGTGTTGCCTGGACAGCATGATTTAATGTTAGTCTCTAGGTGCAGCCCGACATGATTTAGATCTTACAAACTTAATCGTACCTTCTGTAAAATCAAAAATCCAGAGTCAGTAAATCTCTGCAATCCAAAACTCTGCTGATCCTGTAGCTATTGTTTGCTTATCTTCTCAATTTCATGGTTGAGATTGTTAAATTTAGTAGAAACCATGTCTAATGATCATTGCCAAGGAACATTAAAGTAATCATGGTCCATTGCTTTACCTCCCACTCAGGCTCAACACCCGTGTGCGGAAAAAAAAATCACCCCTGGCATGACATGCACCATCTACTCATTTCAATGGCAGATTAAAATATGTGTACTTTATTTATAATACCTTTGACATTAGAAAATACATGAATTTAGTGAAATAACTACCGGTATATGTTTTAATAAAGAAAATTAAGTTTAAACATACTTTTAAAATGTTATGTAAGCAAATAACATCACCATGAGTCTTTATTTTATTAAAACATTTTTTCAATATAGAGTTGTTTTGAAATCCCCATAACAATGGTGATTATTTTAACAAAAAATGTGAACACGTTATATTTCAAATTTTGTGATTATGGATGCACTGGAAAAGAACATCTTTTGAGGGTTTTTACTAATACAAACACTTTATAGTGTGTATAGTGTCAAATGCAACAAGTTATTATAATACAGAGAACTGACTAAAGGCCTCTACACACTGATCCAAGTTTTATATATCAAAGTTTCGTGTGACAATGCACCTCAGTCGGAAAACATGGGCCCCAATGGGAGCTCACACATGGACCAAATGAGTGGCATAAACAAAAATGAATGAATGAATCGAGCGATGAAGCTGGCTCTTTTGATTATTTGAGCAGGCGTAAAATATCCGATTTGTGAGAAATGTCTTTCCCGTTTTTTTCTCATTTTAAGGAAGATTATGAACCCCTCGACATGATTTTTTTCATTGTTTTTTTTTATTTCTTCTCTGTCATCGTTTTCTTCCCTGTTGCCCCGTGTGGCCTGGAGTGCATCTGTTGTATTATAAAGGCCATCTTCAGTCAGGGTGCGTCAATATCTCCTCAACCCAGATAAAGAGCGTCCTACTTAGAAGCCATTCGAAGATTTGTGCGAATCGCAATTCGGACCGATTGGTAGATGCTTTAAGAGTTCATTGAAACAACCATTGTTCAATCCCCTTACATTTACTTAAATTTCGAAGATGCGCATATTTGAAGACATCCACAAGCACTTTCTGTGTGCTATCTGTTATCAGTGAGTGATATGGCTCAGTGTGACTTGAAATTCTCCTTGTTGCACTATTCCTTGTTGCATCATGACAAATGAGCATTTTGATTAACATTATTCTACTAATACATTTTTAACAAAGCTTTCAGAGGCTGAAGTTTCACCACAAAGCTTCATGTCTTTTTTGTGCCTTAAATCAGAGGCAGATTTTGTGTGGAAAAGAAAACTTTACTTTAGATTTCTTTTCTGCTATTTTTATGTAAAACTGCAGTGTATTGTTTTATTTAAAATATATGTAATATATTTGTTTTCAACAAATATATATGTATATATTTATCTATGTAAATATAATATATATGTATCTGCTTTGTGGTATTTCTCTGGGTATAACAGCTTCCACACATTTTTAGTTACAAATACCTGGAGTGTCTCTGGACAGCAGTGTTTCCAGTGTATGAATGTATATTTGGTCAGCCAAAGTCTTCAGTGTCAATGCTCGTGTCCTTAAGTACATTGACTTGGATTGTAGTGGACCTGTTTTTAAAGAGTGCTGTTATGATTTTGATTTTGACACTTTAATTGTTTTTTATTTTCACTAGATTTTACAACGACTACCAAATGAATCTTTTTGTGACTTTTTCGTTTCTTGACTCTGTCTTGCTTTCTTACTGCTGTACAGATAAGCATGACTGTGCTTCTCGTGATCTTTGGGGAAGGATCTTACATATTGAAACAAGCTTGATTAACATGTTTGGGCTATTTATTTGGGAGAAAAGAAGAAAATACTACCAAGATACACAATACATTATTGTGTATGGTAACGGGGACATGAGAATATGAATGAATTTCATTTTAACATCTGCATTCTGCAATCTCATGCTACTCACCACACCATCGCCTTCTGTCAAAACAACTTCCTCACTCTTGAAACCCAACTTGTTTCTGGCACTCCCTGGAAACATACTCAGATATCTTTTGAATCTGATAGTTGAGATTTAAAGGGATGAAATTATGGAAAAAAAGTTTTTGAAAATATGTTTGAATTTTTTACTTGGAAAAACGTATTTCAGGAAATTACGTTAAAGTAACTGTTAACGTTATACTTATTGGTTCTCATTGCAAATCCAATTATAAGTACGTAGATTAGCAAAGCAGTCACCAGGGAAATTTTTGGAATAAACAGTTGAAAAAAAGTTTGGTGTTATACTGCTGTGATATGGATGAAAAATGTGAGCTCAAACATTGGTTCTTCACAACTTCCTCTCTTGGCTGTAAAAAAAAATAATGAAATGCTGTGATGTTTGAGAAGGAATTTAGTGTCCTGGGTCTTCTTTCCCTTCTGGGGTCAAGGGGGGGTCTTCAGCACACTTCGGGCGAAAGGCGGGGGTACACTTTGCACAGGTCGCCAGTCCTTCCCAGGGGACATAGCATATCTTTCTTATTAAGACAATACCTTGATTCACAAGGCACTATCACATTAAAACCATTTTCTTCTGTTCAAATCTGCAGCTATTAACACTTCTTAAATGTGTATTTCCCCACAGCCGCTGAGTGAGGACTGATAATTCTGAAAACTAAAACAAAGTTCTGAATTTTCAGAATAAACTGCTGTATGTAATGAAGGGCTTGTTTTGTTCACTTCTAATCATCATTTACAGCTTCTTTGGTAATCTGAGAACCAAGGACATGTTTACGTAAAAACAGACCAACATCTAAACAGCAATGTTCCTTCACCAGCTCCAGAACAGATTTACCTACTTTACCATGAGATAAATGTTCCACCTAGAGCTTTTCCAAGTTTGACCCACAGCCCGAGAACATTGTTTACTCTGTCCTGGAATTTCAGACCTTAAATTTACAAAATGCTCTGACACACATATCTGCATCCAACAGCTTTTGAACAGAGTGTCTTTTAGTGAAAAGCACCCTTTTTACATTTTTTTACAAGAATCTATAAATAAATACCTTTGTTTTTCTATTTAAAGACTTTTATTAGCTATGCTTTGGTTTTCTGTTTAGTGTCACTGTTTCTCATTGACAGTGATGTGGCATTACTAAATGTAAGCTGAATAGATTCTGAGAGTTTGAGAGACTGTGCATATGCGTGTTTGTGTCTTCAGAGAGAGGAAGTCACCTTGTATCAGGGAACAAAGATGTCATGGACCCTCATATATTACCATCAACCCTCGCAAACTTGATTACAGTCACGCACTCTTGCAAAGCTGCTTTGCACTCCATGACTTGAATGCTTCTCTGTTCTGCATCACTTGTGCTCTGATCCCTCAGTCGCTGTAAATCAATCACAGTGAATGGGTGGCATTATTTATCTTGAAGATTTATTTAGGTTATTTGTTTTGCTTGATTAAACATAAATGCTCCCTCGACCAATGATTGTTTAGCTAATTGGGAATTATTTACTATGCCAGTTACTCACAGTTGAAAGAGAGAATGAGAGAAGTCCACCTGGCAGCCCTTATGTCAGGCTGCTGGCATCACTGCAGGCCGTGTCAATGAGTGCATGTGTAAGTTGGGGTATTTGGCTGGTTAAAAATTGATTTGTTGATTCAGAGGTTAAGCTTTATATGCTCAAGATGTTCATATTTAAGGCGCAGTATTCCTGACATTAAAGCCATGACTCTGCATTTGAAATCACTTTTTTTTTAGGCACAATAAGCAGAGAATGTAGTGCATGGTTTGATTATTTTATTTGTCATGAATTTTTGCTCAGCAATAGAGCAAACTCTGAAAGGCAGTACATGTTCAGACAGAGACATCCTTCATCTTTTAGTCACTGGATGCTCCAGGTACAGCATGGATCCATAGAAAACCTAGTCCCCTATCTCGGGAACAAGAACGCAAAATACTTAAGCTTCTAGAAGATCACTGGGGATCAATTACACCTTTTTCCAATCATTTTGAGACCCTCTATTTGTTTTTATTTTTGCATTTTTTCCTACCACTTTCTAATTTATTTAAAGTACAGCCACACATTTTATAATTAACCATAAGGCACAGGGTATAAACAGGGTTTCACCCTGAATCTGAACTTTTGGCAAAACGTTTGAAATTAATAGCTCAATTAGAAAGGCTAGTTTAGCCTCGATTCTTCAGAGGCCCAAACCCTTTCACACCAGCATATGTCTCCCCAAATCTTTTATTCATCCCTCTGCCACCATGGTCTGTGTACAGTACATGCTCACTCATTTTGTTTTTGTGCATTAAACCTATTCAGGGAAGTACTTTTTCAGCCTTAAATGAAACTCAAGCTCTTCACCCAAGTGAGCATCCATGCAAGCTTTAAACATTCAGGAAATGGTCTGTTTGGGCTGTTTCTAAACGGCAGTATTTATTATGGGACACATTTGATGGAGAGGTATAAGAGAAAAGAGCCAGAAAGAGACTGACCTACTTTAGGGGGCTGGATTCTGTTAACACACCTCTCAGAAAGCAACTGGGGGTGTGCAGCGGCTGAATAAAAGATTTTGGCTGACGCATGCTCTGCAATACCACCTAGTGGCTGAGGGAATGCTACAAGTTTTGCTATGGATTTTGATTTTTTTTTCCCACTTTTCTATACAGCAAGATTACTTAATGTTAAACTTCTCTGAAGTGTTTAAGCAGCAGCATTTTTTTCTTTACCCACTACATTAGCACATTTTCAGATATTTTATGTTTGCATGTTTTTAAATGGACTAAGTAAGAGTTAATTTATTCGATCCTTAGAGTAACCAGACTCTTTATGTTCATGTGACTGCAAAAGTGAGTTTCACAGGAATTAAATGCACATAAAGGTGAAAAAAAATATCAACATTTAAAGACCACCCACTGCATTTTGATTTTTGTACTAGCAAAAATAAGTTCCTGAAATCTTTCAATTTTATTCTTTAAACATTCATGTTTATAAATATCAGAATTATCTGAACTACAGAAAGCTAGATGGCATTGCTTTCAAAAAAAAGGTTAGGGATTTTTAAGTTACAACGTACAATTATCATACCTTCCACTCTTTATAACATTTTAATGCTCTTTAGTGCACATAAATGGTTTTTAAATCGTATTTGCATCCCAGCAAACACTCAACATTGGAGAAACATTTAACAAATGTATTGATGATCCACAAGCAGTTCAATCATCTTGTGGGTGTCTTTGGCTCAGAGGATATTTTCACTGGCTTTGTAAGGCAGCAACAGGACAGGTATCATAACACGCATTTAAAGCATTTTTTCTATACATTACTTAACTTTTATACAACCAGCGATTTTCGCGTTTTTACTTCTACAGAAGTGTCTGTGGATCTGTGTGATTCTGTTTGACAATTCTGGCTTCAGGTGAACTGAAAACTCTAAACTGCCCGCCTCAGAGGTGAACGCGAAAGTGAATTGTGAGTGAATGAGGCCCTGTACTGGGTTGATGACTGGTCCATGCTGTGTACCTTTAATTATTCAAGGGAAAGGGATTAATGTGTAGTATCGCAAATATTAGCAACGACGTAACAATGCAGTGCCATTATTTCCCAAAATTACCTAATGGAGAAAAGCTATTGAAATGAAATGTTAATTAAATTATTATGGTACTTGGTTGTAATAATCCCTGGCCTCATATTGATGTGATTAAATGTGATTCTGTTTAGACTGTGAAAAACCAGAACATTTAATCAAAATTCAGTTACAGTCCAGCTCTGGGGCTGTTGGGTAATGTAGTTCCTCGAGCTTCTTACATCATTACATCTTGCTGCTAGGCTACATACAATGCGAAAGAGTTCGTTTCGTTGATTGTTTCATGTGCTCATTTATTATATGGTAATTCATTCATAAATGAAATTTCAAAATGCAAAGCCGTGTGTTTATTAAAATGTTTATTGAAGGCTTTAAGGAAACCTTTCATATTTAATGAGCTCATGTCCAGCTTGTGTGTGTTTTGCAGTTGCCCATTATCAATGCAAGACTGATCTGTGCTCCAGAATTAAATGAGGCATCATGCAGCGAGGATCTACTTGAAAATAATGATAGGACAGATGTCTGTGACAGGTGCATTGTGGGTCCTCAGGCCTCACAAGGTTTACACGCAGCAGATTCAAATTAAGTGTGTTGATGGTTATGTGCCTATTGTGTATGAATGTGTCACCCACATTTCTGAGTATTATGGCATTATAATCAACACAAACTGGATTTTAAATTGCTTGGATGCATGTATTTTGCATGTATATAGATATTTCAGATATTTTCACTATTTTGGCTTGGAATGTGGTGAAATCCACTTCTTAAACCACTGGGCTGAGTATGACATCAGCGTGTTCTTTGTAGCTGCATCAGTTGTTGTTTATGGGAAATTCTGACCATTCTTTCTAGAAGCTCATTTGTGAGGTCTGATACTCATGTTGAAGAAGAAGCCCTGGCTCACAGTTTTCACTCGAACTCATCTCAAATTGGCGATGAGGTGAGGACTTGTTTAAGACTTTTTGTTGGACCTTGCTTTGTCATGTTGGATTTGAAAGGGGCCATCCCCAAACTGTTCTCACAAAGTCGGAAATATTGAACTATCTAAAATCTTTTGTCATGGTTAAACATTCAGTGCTTCTTAATCCATAATCAATCGCCAGATTCATCCATCAAACAGGTGATTTGTCACTCTAGAAAATATTGTCATTCCCCTAGAGTCCAGAGGCCTGAATATATTTGCTCTGCAATGTATAACCATACTTTGAAACTCAATATTCACTATTCTTGGTGGGTCTAGCCTTGAGCTACCTATTGAGCTTTGCACTCTCAGTGCTTAATTTTTCCATGTGGAGGTTGTGGAGTGCCATGAGGATAATGTTCCAGTAGTGTCAAAGGGAGAGAAAATGTGCTGGATCAGGATTTTTTTTCCACCACTTACAACAGTATGATCTCTACCATGTTTTGGAACATGGTTCCACAAAAAGTTTCAGAACTTTCTGGATTCAACCCATAGAAGTCTCTGCACGCGCCGGTGCATGTGGAATCACAGCGCTGTTTCAAATTAAGTAGGAAGGACGTGATCAACCTACTGTTTAAATTGATTTCAAATATGATGTGAAGGTTTCAAAAAAGTTACTAGCTTTAAATGTTTGGGGGGTTTAAACCTGCAAAGTAATCTGCAAATCATCTGCAAAGGTAATTCAGATTAAAATGTGAGAAAATGCACGATCGTCTTTCAATTTCTCTTTACAGACCCTAAATCTGTGCCATCAGTTAACCCTTGTTTTTAAAGTGTTGGCCTGAAAAAGCACAAAAAGTGCTGGGAACAATGTATAAGATTTTGTAAAGGTTCACCTGGTTTTTGTTAAACTTTTCACATTGTTTTGACTTTGTCTTTTCTTTTTGAGGGACTTATGAGTTTTTCTTTGTTTTTTTTTTTTTTTTTGTTATAAAACAAAAAAATTTTGAGAATTAAATTCAAATCATTAAATCCATCCAAGTTTTTAACAATCACAAATCTCTAATGTGGACGGAACGGTGGCGCAGTGGGTAGCAAGTTGAGGTGCTCGATTTTTTTAACCTGTAGCCATAGAATCTGAATTATTTGGATTTGTGAGTGGATACCTTTGAATACACAGTCTGTGGGTGTTTTAGGATACTTTTTAACCTTTTTGACTTCTCCAAAAACTTTACAGTACAAAAATTCAACAAATTTCTCTGATGTGGGAGAGCATTTCAGCCCTCACACAAAACAGAAAGGATCAAATGCCTCTTTGAGTCTCTTTGTGTGGTTTGTGAATGAAAGAGATAATGAGCTGCTGCTGCTTCTGCTGCTGCTGCTGCACATTTAACTTTTCTTTAAAGCAGTTTTTACACCAGTCTTCAATAGAGGATAAATGTGATGTTCTTGCCCACACACACGGAGCGTGGGAGGATTGTGGTTTTGGCTGTTCATGACGTTAAATTGAGCCTCACTTTGGCATCATCACCAATCAAAACAATGCTCTACAGAGTATTCCGTCTCCATGACAACTAGTGTCATAGTTTCCACAGACTTTCAGCTTTCTCTCCAAATTCAGTTTTTTTTTTGTTCATTTATCTGTGTAGGCTTCATATCTACAAGAGGTTTACTGTTTGTGATTAGAAACATGTAAGCTTTTGAATTTCCATGTTACACCACTACGTAAAACCATTTGCCATTTCAGTTCATGTTTGGGCAGTACTTGCATTTTTTTGAAGTTTATATGTTTTCATTCTTAACACCCAACGAATGCTAAACCATTTTGTTGAAGTAAATAATCATCCAAGAACACATTTCAATTTTACTGTATCTCTGGGCACACATTCAGACTTTAAATAGCAGTAACACAGTGCTCAAAAAGGAAATGGGTGATTGAAGCACTGCCGGTCACACAAGCTCCATTCTGGAATCAATCCGCCACCTGCCCCCAATCTCAAATGTGGCACTGTTGTCTTGGCAAATGAATGCTTGGGAATGATAAATACACGCTTCATTGTTGTTTATATAAAGCCATCTCAGAAGAATTCTCTCTCACATGCTGCACTCCATGCTCTGTTTAGTTTCAGCGTTACTTCTCTCTGATGCTGGTGACATCAACTCCTCCTTACATGGTATTCCTTTAAATGCATCCCTCTCTGTACTGTCGCCATGGTGATGCTCTTTAGCCATATCACTCAGATTCCTGACATTCCTGATCCAGAGCAATCTGAGGATGTTGCTGTGGAGATGAGCAGGAGTGTGAGAGGTGACTAAAGGCTGAAACACAGATACGTGAAAGCATGAATTTGGTGTTGTGTATATAGATGTGGCTGTAAGATGTGGATCTAGCCGTTAGCTAGTTCTGTAAACCACACCAGTCTTTTTATCAGTAATTTAGAAAGATAAGACAGTTGTGTTTCTTAGAGACTTCTGTGTCACTTAATTATTGTTCTGCAGAAAAGTAATTCTGTCTTGTGGTTCTGAATCTGAGCCAAATTGTCAATGAGCTTTTCTGTGTAACATGTCCCATAATGAGGTTTGGACGTTGTTTTTGAGGTTTGGATCCACTCAGTCACACTATGACCTCTAGGTTCAGTGATGATGATACAAGTCAAGTTTACGTACATACAACTGTTCCTGATGGTTCTAAAAGTGTGGCAAGGACAAAGCTAAAAGGTTAAAGCTTATAAGCTAATTCTATTTAGACATGGGTTGCTTGGTTATCTTAGTACTGGGTAGTTTTTTTATTTTATTTTCTTACTTAATAAAACTATTCAATTTTACACTGGAAACTCCCACAAATTCACTGTGCTCACAACTCAGCTTTAAGTAAAAAAAAAAAAACATTTTAAGTAAATACTATTTGTATCACTTTTAAATGAAATGCACTTTTGCATTTAGACAGGTTAATATTTTAAAGTAGGCCAACTCCTGCATAGAAAATATGGTCAATTCACATGTTTTGAGATAACTGGTGTCCACATAAGTTTTGAATACTGTAACATTTTTAGGTTTACAGTCTGTGCCTGCGTTTGTTTTAATAAAGGTTGCCTTTTTAAAAAATGCAACTTTGCATTTTATCGTTTATCTCACATCCATTGGTTCTTATTAATTCAGGGAGAAAATAAAAACTAATGGAAATACTGTACTCACATGCTCTATATTTTTTTACTTTTTATATTCAGTTATTAAATATATGATAATATTAAAAACTAAATTTTTTTCTACTCTCATTTATAAACTCTTGTTTATTTTAAAATATAGAAGACAGAAATTCAAAGACATTGCTGTGAAAAATACAGCATGAATTTAATCAAAGATGTGTAGATTGAGGGACAACTGTATTTTTGTTGTTGGTCTGAGCTTGGCAGCAGAAAGTGACATCTGAAATATTTGGCTTGGTTCCCTTACTGGGATGTCACACCGGTCCCATCCACAATTCAACATTATTTTCATTCCAGTGAGAAAAGCTCCCCACCCTTCTCTCTTTTTTACTTTATTAGTGTCTGTAATTGGTGATGGCAATGTAGTGGATTCCTGAAGCCAAATAATGCAGACAACCGTAGAACAGACTTGAGATCCAGAAACCCCAAAGTGTTCCTTTGAAGTATACACACTACCTCCAAGGACCTCGTGACTGATCGCTAGTCCAGATTACAATGCTTTATGGTCCCATGGACCAATTAACTAGATTCAACCCCGAAACCCTAGCAGTGCTAGGCACAGGAGGTCAAAGGACAACTGTTTATGGCATCCCTTTTAAAGATATGCCTCCATGAATCTCAAACGAACCCATTAACCTCTCCAACAGCCCACCAGATCAGCCACACAAACTCAGGATCATTTAAAGGAACAACTAATAAACAGTGAATCAAACAATACAAAATGACTCACAACCACGTGGCTTCATGTATACAGATATACATTGGACTTTGTTATAATTTCTTAAGAGTTGTACGAGCTGAATCATGTAGGAACCATTTAAATATAACCTCTTCACATCAAGTAACAGGAATATTCATAGTCATGTATGGATGTGTGTGTGAATGATGGTTTTCCCACTTTATTCTGATGAAGTTTTGCTTTTGATTAGTTACTTAATGCGATAGAAGAACTATAGAATAATGTATCTGTTCAAGCTTTCCTTTGTTCATTTTAGCGGGATTTTCAGTGTGCCTTAGACTGTTGTTGATTGGACAGAACCTCCCTCAAGGAGGAACTTTCAGGAACTGCCATCTGATTGGATAGGACCGCCTCAAGGAGGAACTTTCAGAAAGACACGTGATTGGTCTGAACCGCCCTTTAAAACACGTGTACCAGAATTCAAACCTCAGTCTGGAAACTAACAAAGTAACTCAGAAAAAGTAAGTCAGTCAGGAGAAGAAACAGAAGAAGAACAAAGCCTTCCTAAATGCTTCCAGCAACAAAGACAATGGAGGACACACGAGTCGCCTCCGCCCAAGCTTTTCTTATACTCGGAAGAAGTTTCGCGTAGTTTCTCAAAGTTCGAAAGACTTTCAACCAGAGCGACACTTTTACTCGTTTTCATTCCTTTCCGTTAAAGTTCAATGTTGTAAGCGACCGACTTTCTTCATCGAACGATCTCTTCACAAAGGACATCTGAAGCAAGACACGGGACATCAAATCACTTTCAGCGCAAGTAACATTCTTCCAGAATCAGTTACTTTACTGGTGCATTGTTCTAGTCTAATTAGCTTTGTCTAATAACTCAATGCAAAGTTGAAATTAATGCCTGATTGATGGTTCTTAAGTCAGCTCCTTGCTAAATGTCTGAAACCCAGAATACACTCTCTCTCTTACATCTGTATGAATGCGAATGTGTGTGTGTGTGTGTGTATGTGCTAGCTACTTGTTAGAATAGTATTTGTCTGTCTTAGATATTTTCCAATAAATATTTACTTTTATAATAAAAGAGAAGTATCTCGTAATGTTTGCAAGTTGTTGCATTATTCTGTAGATCTTTGCTACCGTGCTCTTAGGATTGATTTTACTGTATTTATAGTACAGTTGGTGGAGATTATTAACATTCAAACCTTCTAAATTATCTAAACCCTTTAGATAATTCCATTTGAGTTAAACTGATGAGTTTTCCTTAATATACAGTAACTACGTTACGTATTTTGGACAACAGTCACGTGTGTTCAAGTGATTCCGATGCACTGTCCGAGACACTGAGTCGACTCATTTGAATCACCGATTATACCCTCAGGTATAATCAATTCCCTTATAGCTATTCCACCGTATATTCCCTTACATTTATTGGTGGAGAATGCGCGCACAAACTTTTATAGCTATATATTTCCCTTCATATTGGTGGAGAATGCGCGCGTAAACCTTTATAGCTAAATTTCACTTCAGCAATGTCCACAAAACACCAGGTGTCTCTTTTGATTTTTTTGTTGGTCTGAGTAATTAATCCTCCACTCAAAATGTATTTGAAATGCAAAATAAATATTACAAAAAATAAAAACATAATAGACTAAAATGCTTATTTTCTGCTTACATTGTCCACATATATGATAACATTTTAAAAGGGCCTCTTTTCCATGTGTTTGAACAAGAATCAATCAACACCAATTTTTTTATGCTCACTAACTTCAGAAACTAACTGTTCCCCTTCAGACTGACTATGGGAATCTGCATTTGAGTGGCCAATCATCTTTGTCTAATTAAAATGGGCCAATGAAATGCTTTCATCGTGCAGAGAGAATTTGCATGAACACAATCCAGCATCTGTAGTTCAGCAGGTAGGTATTATAGTCTGAGGGTGGACTCCATGGCATCCTCTGTGTGGAAACATTGTTGACGGCCAATGATGGGGTGCGGCTTGCAACGCTGCCCCACGGTCTCCTGGGTGAACCCTTATGAGTATTTTAACCAGACGGCCATAATCACCCCTGGTTCTCTTCTAGTAAATATTTGTGATCTATTATATTTGTCAGCTGCCCGGTAAGTGCAGCTTGTTTTTCTGTTCCAGTTTTGATTAGACGGAGTTGATTGGCCGCTCGAACATGGATTCTGTCATCCCACATACATCTCCGTTCCCTCCTTCAGGGAACGTGGGGTTACACAAGTAACCTAGACGTTCTTAGATTGCACTGTTTGTTATGTCACAAACCTCTTGATATTACCCACAGCAGCAGACTTTAGAAACTGTTCTGCAAGCCATCAAAAATTGGCACATTACTCAAACATTTGCACTGTTTATTTAAAGCTCTTGGGATCAGTGTTGACACCTGAAAAAAAAAACACTGTTCTCGAGGTGAACTATTTTTAATTAATAATGTTATATATCAATTACTGTTGAATGTTTAATGTTTAACCTAAAGAGAGCAGATTTTAAAAGAACATCATAATTCAAGTTGGTACTGAGTAAAATAGTAGAACAAATTGCCTGGCTGGCTTTTGTTTAGAGGCCTTTGAATGTGTGTTCTTGAGTTAGGTATTTATGAGATGGGTTGAAACTAGTTACATCAACTCATTTAATCCTTAAGAAAATATGTACTTGAATACATTTTTGGATTTTGGATACACACATTTTTACTTTTAATCAAGAACATCTTTTATTTATTCAGTTACATTTTGTTCTCTGTCTGTGACGTGTTTTGCCCCCTCATCTTATTCTTGTTAGATTTACGTGCCCATCATTTCTCTCTCATCAGAGTGGCTGAACAAAGTGGCTCATAGCTTCACCATTTTTTTTCTCAGTTCCTCATGAAACTTTTATTGAGCAAATATTGTTGAACACACTACTGTTCTTACATGTTGGTACCTGTAATAACTTCTGTCAAAAATCTCTCTCCAAGCCATTTGAATACAGCTTGCTTCTGTTTGTTTTGTGACGGGACTTGCAGGTGGTGTTGTTGCTCCTTTTAGGGTTGTTGGTATTTTGTTTGATAAAAAAGACTGAACTTGTAACCTGGCCTTATTCTGTGCCTTTTTAAAACATTTGTTCCTCAGTTACTTTAAATGGTTAAAATTCAATTATTCATTCATTTTCCAACCCGCTTATTCCCTTTTTGGGATCATCTTTTTCACTCCAAGATGCTAAAAGATAATTTTTACAACACAATGCCATCTTTCCACCTACTTGACAAAAAAAAATTACATTTCAAGCTCAAACCGAAAACGAATGGGCTACACCATAATCACCATTATTTAAGCACTTTGACTTTCTCGTCACACCAAATTGTACAGAGGTTTGTTCAAGTGTTCTCACTTACAAGTGTTTTCTTTTGTTCTTATGTGTATCTGATATTTTAAAGGTGTCAGAGAGAGATAATTCTAACATCATACTGAATAATGATAGATAAGCCCCCTGAGGCGCTATTGGGACTCCTCTCAGATTTCAGAGACTTATCTGACAGCAGACCTTCACCTCATGCTGCTAAAATATTTGATTCTGTCCATGTGTTTCTGTGGGAGTGTGAACATATGTGACCATGGCCATAAATATTCTTACAAACATCTGTGGGCTCATGGGTATTTATTATGCATGTGAGTCGGTGTGAAAGAGGTATTTCAAAGTTTTTTTGGCTTGTGATAGGGCTGGTGGGTTTCTGTCCCAGCAGTTTACAGCTTCCTTTAAAGCTCTACTCTCTCTGATTCACTGGAATGGCAGTGTGAGTCATAATCCTTTGATCATGTTCATGTCATGGAGAAGCTGTCCGACAGATGGATAGTCTCCAAAAATGACTGCAAATGAAAGAAAGATAGAAACCTCTTGCAGTGTATTTATTTTTCTCTCAGAATGAATGATGCAAGTTGTTTATTATAATTTTTTCTTGCTTCAAGTTTCTTGTTTTCAAACTGAGCAGAACTTAAAAAAATGTCTTTAGCTTTTTGGCCAAGCAGCAAAGCAATACATTCCGCTCCACGCTGTCAATCAAATAACAAACAGGATTTTCCTCCCTGAGAATACCACCACTGCCTTGATGCTGCTTCATGCCTGGTCTCCTCAACCACTGCCTGTACCATTCTCTACTTGTCACACCATGTTTAATTTCTTCTAAACAGAAAAAGTATCTGCCCCTTCTTCTGCATTGGTCAATAAAATGATCTAAACTTACTGTACAAGCAATTTAAAAGCCATGGAGCTACAGTAAGTGAACATTTTTTTTTTGTTTCAGGTTCAGGGTCTTACTGGTAATTAGGCCAGTGCTTCTTTTAGTGCCATAATTCATATGGTTGACATCACAGATAGCATTATACTGTTTTCTCAACAGTTTTAATTTCAATGTCTTGAAACAAACCAGGAGCAATGCAAATAATGATATAGAAATAGAAATCTTGTCAGAAAGTTCTGTTGGAGTTGATGGAAAAAAAATTTTTGTGTGCGTTCTATACTAAACAGAAAGGTTATGGTTTCACTATTTGGTGCAGGAGCTGAAGTTTTAACGTTGACATGGTCACTTTTGTTCTATATTTCTGGATTTCAGTGGGAGAGTTAATCAAATGTAACACTCTAAACACCCAGTAAAAATAGTGTCACAATAGATACCCTGCAAGCACAACCCTGCAAGCCACGATTTCCCCTACACTCCTTGTTATCACTTATCTTCAGCACCTATTTATTCCCTGGTTTATCATTGATCCCCTGTACCTGTGAACTCTCTTGTTAGCCCTATTATTTCTTGTAGCCCCAGTGCCTGTCAATGCAGCTCACTGGATATCTCCTACGTGTTCTACATGCTGTTTGGATTGTTCAACTCACTTCCACATCTCATCAGTCTCCACAGTGCCCCTCGTATTCTGCCTCTGCTTTTCTCCCTGTGGTCTCTGGGGCCCTTCTGGATCTTTTTCTCTTGTTTTTTTTTTCTATACAAAACCCTTTAGGCACCAAAACACTGATCACAGGTTTACCAGAAGAATTGACTGAGACTAACTTCTATCATTGATGTGGAAGCATTCACTGGCAAATATATTTTTTAAAGGTTTATTTTGTGCATAAATTCCCCTTGGTGTGTAAAGTATTTGAGAATGTGTACTTATTTCGGTAGACAATCATAAAAATAATGCATACTTTAGGAATGTCTACTATTATTCCTGTGCCTTTCTGCATAACCCAAGGAGGTTGTGTGTGTAACCTGCGATTTGTGTAAAACAGTCACCTCGCATTTAACTGTGCCCATCAAATGTGGACCACAGCTCTAGGGTAGAAATAAGCCATCCATCCCACCCCTGCCTAAGTTAATGCTCCTTTTGCGTAATTTTCAGGATCTCCCCTTAATCACTTCTGAGCATGTGCATACTCCTGCTCACTGTCATGTCAGCGCCCAAATTCAGCTCATTTTGTCTCAGATGACCTAATAGGAGGAGGCGGCAATGCACATTTCTTACAGTCTATGTGTACCATAAGCTACTAATTATTCTATTCCCATGCTGAGACAGAGAAAAAAAAGACACAGAGAGAAAGGGAGATGAGTATGTGGTTAATTTTAGAAAGTGGTGTGAAAATGCAGAGAAACACAGCATCTCTTCTTGTATCTAATTTCCTCAACTCTGATTGGTCAAACTTTGTGTAATGATGCCATTAGGCCAATGAGAAACATCCCCTTGGGGGACTTGATAGTAATAGCCCCATCAGGGCTCTTCCATTAATATACACAAACCCAAAGAGAATATGATGCCCATCTCAGGTTGATTATTATATTAGTGTTGGAGAGTGGGCAGAATTTGGCAGTCACTTTCAGGTGGCTTTGAGCACTGCACCATAAATAATTCAGCTCTAAAACACACACATACGCAGAGATGGAGAGAGGGAGGAAGAGAGAGAGATGCTCTGGGCTGCCTGTGTCATTACACTGTGATGATGAATAGATCCAGTTAATTTATTTTTGGAAAAATTATGATACTGTCAGAACTCCTTTTGAATCAGGTGTTAGCAGAATTCAAAATTCGGGTAGAGGACAGATCCAGATGTACATACAATTACATTTTTATTGCCAATGAGTGTATTTATGACCAATTTTCTGAAACGTTTCAAGGATTTTCATTCATCCCTGGTCCTGACAAAGGTGGTTATAGATTTTTGCCAAACGTTACATGTCATGGCAAGGTTGACCATTGCACGGAACTGCAATGGTCCAGAAACAAGTTCTCAGTCCAAAGCTTTTGGTTTATTATGACACATTTGGAGGTTTTTCTGGCTGTATTTTATGTTGGTGTAAGCATTCATTCATTCAATTTAAAACCCATTTATTCCCTTTTGGGGTCTTCTGGTGGGGGTACACCCTGGACAGCTCGCCAGTCCATCACAGAGCAACAATCACTCAGACATTCACACCTAAGGGGAATTTAGATTATTCAATTAACCTAACCACATGTTTTTGGGGTTGTAGATGTAGCCGTAGTACCTGGAGGAAACCCACGCAAGCACAGGGAGAACATGCAAACTCCTTCCAGGAAGGTCACTAGCGAGCCTCAAACCGACAACCTTCATGGTGCTACCTACTGCACCACCGTACCGCTGGTGGACGCATAGATTATATAATTTTAAAATTTACTTGATTTATAAAGATATAAAAATGAGGGCTGAAATAACTAATAGATGTTACTGAGAATTCGGCATCAATTCTTGATATCAATTTGGCCTTCACCATGGGGTTTAAATTAAAACAGTAATATTTCAAAAGAATGGAATGAGAACCCTCACAATGACAGCAGATCAGAGTTGTTTAAACAAATAGATGCAATTTATTGTTCATTGCCCGACACTGAAAGTATTTAAATGTAATACATGAAAACATCCTGAGTCCAAACTCAATCAATATGACAAAGTAGATTATTAGTTAAAAAGAAAACAAAGAACCATTTAGTTCTTTAGACAACCAGATTATGTTTCATTCACCAACATTCAGGTTTTAATTACAGGCAAATTTGAGAGAAATGATACACAAATGGCGATCAGGCAGCTGCGGTGTTTTGGTAATGTTAGAACTGAGGGGAATTTTAGGTTTTAAAAATCTGCATCAGTGACACAACTTATTTGACATTTTCTATATTGATTGATGCTGTAGGATTTTGAAGAAGGAAGAGTTTTATTAACAAAAACACCCTAAAAGAAACAAATACTCAACAACAGTAAGGGTTGCCTTCTTCTGGGCTCCCATAAACCCCAGGAAAATAAAGTTCCACTGTAAGAGAAATACACTGTAACAATTGTCCATGTGCTGCGTGTCTCAAACAACCTTGCTCTTGGGAAACAATGATCACTCCGGACAAAATAAAAAGAAAGCAGACTAAGTAAGCTCATCCAGGAAAAGGGTTTTAATGTGATGCATTAAGATCACAAAGATAACATGTGTGTATTTAATACAGCGAATAAACAAAGGGGTGTGCATAGGGGACACAGAAGAAAATGGAAAGAAAACATGTAAACATGTGAGAGCAGAAGCGAACAAAACAGAAGAGTCTGAAAAATATGGTGAAATGGTGTGAAATTTTGAGGAAATACAGTAATAACTTGGAGTGCATCTGTACAGATAGTACAGGAGTAATGTGATCAGAGTTAGGGTCCTGGTTACAATTGTTTTGAATGAAAGTTGCTGGGAGACCAAAGAAAATCTAGACTTGAAGTTAGGGTAACAGTTGAAGATTGTGAGAGAACACGCTGAAGGTGTAACAGGATAATACAGGGTATGCTCTGTGGCTTTAAGCCTAAACGTGATTTTCCTCTTGAGCACAGGCGCACGTGGTCCTTTGCGATGATCTCTTTACAGCCAAAGTGCAAGGGAGAGTGGGTTCCTGATAGTGTAACAAGCCAATCTGAACACTTATATGCATTCACAAGATACACAGCAGGCCTCTGTGTCCCATCCCATCCATGCTACTGCTCACCAGCTGTCTCCATGGAGACCAAGATGGGCTCTGGTTGTCATGGAAACTGACAGCAGCATGCTGTGGATTTTGCAACGTGTACGACAGTTCCCAGAGCAGTATTTAACTCTGTATGTACAGTCTATGTTTAAGCTGATTCAGGAACTCAGGTAAGATCTCTAAATCATTGTCAGTTCATGCAGGTTCCTCGGCCACTCGGGAATATTACTCCCAAATAAACAATGAACAAGTCACAATTACAGTGTAGCCAAACCATCACACATGCAATGTTTACACAAACCTAGCAGGATTTTTGCAGGTTTACCTGCTGCAACAGGTATTCCTTAGCAGTTTTAACTCCTTTGCTCATGATTGTCCATAACGAAGCATCAGTTGCTTCATGACATCATTTATCTGTCAGACTTGCAAGAAGGAAGGTGTGTCTGACATGGCATCTGCTGACCGATAATCCTGTTACTATGGATACAGAATGACTGGGAATAAAGGTAAGGTCACAGGGATCGAGTGGTTCTTCCCCTGAGCAGCTCTGTGTAATTTGATTGGTTCGCGACCCCGTTTGTGAACCATCAAGAGAAAATTGAATTATCGTGACTGTCACCCACTCACACAGCTATCTTCGCCTTTCTCCCCCCTTCTATTTCTACACTACACTTATCATTTGATCCTCATCAATTCAACATTAATCAATTTAGTTGATTCCCTGTAAACACATATTTTCTGTAATATTGTTTGGAAGCAGATGAGAGTGAAATTCTCTCCAAAGTGGAAAATGTCCCAAACATAAGAATTTGATAAATACTATAAATACTAGACTTGAACAAACTTTTTTAGTTGGAACTAAAATAATTGCATACATATTAGCTAGTAAAATTATTTAAGTAGCAGGCATTTTTACATTAATACCCATTATTTGAAGTTTGACAGTGCAAGTATTAGCAGGTGTGAGTTAATATCAATTTATCAGCCTCAGCGGTGTCACTTGCTCAATTTCAATCTTTAACCTTCCTTCTTTATTTGAAAAGGTCATCTAAAAAATAGAAAAAATAAATAAATAAAAATAGCAAACCATGCCAGGACATAGGCGGAAACCTTGTGGCAAGGAATGGTCTGAAACAGATAAACAGGATTCCTGAGGAAAAGTGCAACACTCTTTATAACTTGAGACATAAATGGCTCACACCAGAGCATGCAAAAACATGGCTTAAATCTCCGTTTCAATCAGAGTGCATTGAAAACAACTGTGACTGACCTTGCTTTAGAGAGAGACATAATGAGCTTCAGTTGAAAGGAAAGACCCTGAAACCTTAGGTACAAGACCGATTTACCATAGTGAAAAAAAAGTATTTCCCACCCCCACCCCTTCCTCAACTGCTTCTTTATAGGGGTGGATTCACAATGGTGAATTTGTCTTGGATTTGTATCTTGCTAGGTTTCAGGGTCTATTCTTTCTCTCTCTCTCACTCTCACTCACTAGATCACCTGTATTTTTCATTCAACAAAAAGAAGACCTCATTGTGTATTTAACTCCTTCACGAAAATAACTGTATTTCAGAGCCTTCAAGCCGGGTACGGTGAATGTAAATGTTCTGATGAATGATCTGATGCCACTAAACTATGTTCTTTCATGGATCGAGCTTGCAAACGTAGGTGCTAATCCTGTGACTGTTGCAATCAAGTTTAAGTTTGACTCAACGAAGACTCCCTGATAGAGATTTTTTTAGAGGTCTGGCTGTTCGGGATGAACTAATGCAGTGTAGATATGATTAGATCCCCAACTTAACGTTGCATCTTTTAGGAAGTGTTTGACCTGCTAATATCTCTTCCTGGAAACATATATTGATTAAGGAAGTGTCCATGAATCAATGCACCAATCAAGCACTTGCACGTTATATCAAATAACAGTCACTTTGGAGTTAATTGGAGAAATGTATCCTTCACGCTATGATTTTTATCTCACAAAAATGAAGTTCTGCCAAACTGCATACATTCCTGCTTTCTATTACTCAAGATAATCTGATGAAATGTTACACCCAGTTTCTATAAAATGGACTGGCATGATGGACTCTTTCTCCCATTTCTCAAGTCAAGCCCACAACAGATCAATGCAATTCAGATCCAAAGATGGATTGTAGTCCAAACATTTATCAATTTTAAATGTTTTAGAAGTGTTTTGTCTTCCAAACAGGCCCCTGCACATTATTATTATTACTATTATTTTTATTATTATTACAGCTCAAGCATGGAAGGTGCATTGTAATTGCTCAGAGAATCATTGTTTTTCAGAGTTTGGCACAGTTTTGAGGGTCAAAAGCATGCTTGAAAAGTCAGAATTTCGAATTTCACTCGCTGATGAAAATTTTTGTTTCATCTGGGTTCGAGAAGTGGGTCTGGCAAAATGGCTCTATTTTTATTATTGTCGTTGTTGTAAAAGCCCTAGGCATTGTGTGTGTGCCTGTGTGTTCCTGTGTCCAACAAAGGTCTGAGCGAGTCAGCAGGACTTGGATCAGAGTCTGAGCCTCCTAGTGCAGGGATGCATTGTGCCAGATGCCATTAAGTATGTGTGTGTGCGTACGTGTTCCAATCTGTGTGCCAGCTGGTTCAAAGGAAAACTAACATGTCTTGTCTTCAAAGAGTCTTAATAATACATTCTCATTCACATGGCTATATCTTATGCTACTACAGACTTAAATTGACCTTTTAAACGTGCTATTGCTGCAATTACGGGTACGAGTGAGTAGTCCTGTAAATTGCACACACTCATTGATTCACTTACACACACTTGATTTCTCTTGTTCTCTTTTTGTGCCTATTTTGCTGAACTCAGCGCTTTCACTTACCAAAACAATTCTCTTACTTCTTTACATTATTGACATCTTTGCAATAGACCTGAAGGTTCTAAAATGTTGTGTTTGCCTTCCTGTTTTATTTATTGTGGTGTATCAGGTTTCTTAAGTTGCTTTCACGGCTGACTTGTTTAGTTCAATTGAATTAGACGTATTGGAATTCGTTTTGCCTTTTAGTATGTTTATTTGGGTTGTTGAGAATGCAGCAAGATAAGAGGTGGTCTCAAAGCGCTTCCAAGTTGGGGCTCTTACCCTTACTGACCTAGATGCATGTGGCACTACGGCATGACAATGTACATTTGTTTAGCAACCCAGCATCACGTTTTCCACTCAAATCTGTGCTTCCTTTTCAAAACGTTTTGCTGGTCCTAAATATTTATAATTTCTGTCATAATGGTTATAGTAAGAGCTAAATTACATGTTTTTTGTGTACAAATTGCTTCTGAATTCTAAAATGGATTGACATCTGAAAACTGGAAATGGATACCCGCTGACACTGCAGCTCCTTACTAAGGCTGTCGACCTGAGGTCCGTTGCCAGGTTCTGACATTAGTCAGTGAATGCAAGTGGATTCCTCATCTCAACACTTCACACACTGTATTACTGCCACTATGTTTTTGATTGATACACCTGAGCCTGGAGGGCCTTTCTACAACATAGCCAGCAGATGCTGTTTGAAGAAGCCAAATAAATTCACACTGCGTTGATTTCAGCATTTAAAGTGTATAGTTCACACGTGACAAAAGGCTTTTACATTTTGCCAACAAGTAACTTTTGAAATTCAATGCCTAACCTAGAAATTATCCTGCTATACATACATTCCATGCAAGATGATCTGTAATCGAGCATGTTGGTCATCCTTAAATTTGAAAGTCCCTTGTAAGAGCCCATGTTAACAGATTGAGCCATGGGAATATGTGTGTCCATCTCAGCCGAGATGGAGACCTTGTCTTGGTTTGTATCCTCTGGGGACTGGACCAAATCAGAGCAGCTCCCACAACCTCTGACCTCCAGAAACCACATGTACAGAGCAAAGAATCTGAATCTGTTCTGTTACAGGATTTATGGGTAATTCTGTCAACTGTTAATAAACAGAGCAGAGCAGAATGTGGCAGATCCTTCTCTCTGTTAAATATTCATGTACGTATTGTTTGTGCACTCATGAGTTTGTTGAATTGTAGAGGTGTTGCTTGTGTGCTGATGGCCAAGGGCTCTTGTCAGTAATTGAGCTTAATTAATTTAAGAGCCTCAGATTGATTCCAGATCTCATGTCTAGTTGTGAGTAAAGTAGGTGATAACTACAGCGTTTAACACAGTTTTTACAACAGCTGAGTTTGGTTCTACACACATTCCTGTAAGAACCAGGCTGCTTCTCTGAAAGGAGTCAACTCTCGCCCAAAAATAAAATGTGCAATCATGTAATCGGATCTGGAGTGAACTTGTTTTCAAATTGACTGAAATTTACAATTATTAAACTAGAAATAAATGGTTGAATATATATTTTTTTTCTTTTAGAAACATAGACATATAAAATTGGCCATTTTCTATATATAAAAATGATATCCTAAAAAATTTGCATATTCCATCCAGCCAACAAAAGAAAAGTGTTTTAATACAAAAAAGTCAACATTCAAATAATAATAATGTTCAGTTACGCACTCAATACTTGGTCGGGAATCCTTTTACAGAAATGACTGCTATAATGCGGCGTGGCATGGAGGCAATCAGCCTGTGGCACTGCTGAGGTGTTATGGAGGCCCAGGATGTTTCCATAGCGGCCTTAAGCTCATCCAGATTGTTGGGGCTTGCATCTCTCAACTTTCTCTTCACAATATCCCACAGATTCTCTATGGGGTTCAGGTCAGAAGAGTCGGCAGGCCTATTGAGCACCAGTAACACCATGGTCAGTAAACCATTTACCAGTGGTTTTGGCAGTGTGAGCAGGTGCCCGGTCATACTGAAAAATGAAATCTTCATCTCCATTAAGCTTTTCAGCAGATGGAAGCATGAATTGCTCCAAAATTCCCCTTGATAAAACACAGTGGACCAACACCAACAGCTGACATGGCACACCAGACCATCACTGACTGTGGGTACTTGACTTCAGGCATTTTGGCATTTCCCTCTCCCCAGTCTTTCTCCAGACTCTGGCACCTTGATATCTAATTGACATGCAAAACCTGAGCAACAGTCCAGTGCTGCTTCTCTGTAGCCCAGGTCGGGCACTTCTGCCACTGTTTCTGGTTCCAAAGTGGCTTTACCTGGGGAATACGGCACCTGTATCCCATTTCCTGCACACGCCTATACACAGGTGCCTCTGGAAGTTTCTACTCCAGACTCAGGCCACTGCTTCCGCAGGTCCTCCAATGTTTGGAATCTGTCCTTCTCCACAATCTTCCTCAGGGTCCGGTCACCTCTTCTCGTTGTGCAGCATTTTCTGCCACACTTTTTCCTTCCCTACTGAGGTGCCCTGAAACAGCACTCTGGGAACAGCCTCCTCGTTCAGAAATTTCTTTCTGTGTCTTACCCTCTTGCTTGACGGTGTCAGTGATGGACTTCTGCACAGCAGTCTTACCCATGATTGCGGTTTTGAGTAATGATCTAGGCTGGGAGTTTTTAAAACGCCTCAGGAATCTTTTGCAGTTGTTTAGAGTTAATTAGTTAATTCAGATGATTAGGTAAATAGCGCGTTTAGAGAACCTTTTCATGATATGCTAATTTTTTTTTGAATTTTGGGTTTTCATGAGCTGTATGCTAAAATCATCAAAATTAAAACAATAAAAGGCTTGAACTACTTTAGCTGTGTGTAAATGAATCTGAAATAAATTAAAGTCTAATGTTTATCTGTACATTACAGAAAATAATGAACTTAATCACAATATGCAAATTTTTTAGAAGATCCTGTATGCATATATACTACATATAACTTTCATATGTGCGCACACATCCTCGTATAGGTATTTTTCACGTGGGTACAGTATTTCCATAAAAAGTTTAATATTACATTTTAAATTATAAATAAAATAATAGAAATTTAGTTTGGATCTGAGTGCATAGCTAGGCTTTATTTGCATATAATAAAATCACTTCCATTAACACTCCCCAAACTGAATTAAATCTTCCCCAAAGTGTGCCTTTTGGAATGTCCTAAAATGTGAATGTATGTTTGCTAAAATATTCTTTAAATATAATGATAATCAGCTAGAATATAATATTACATATATTAAGACTGAAATTAATCTGCCATTTACCACCAGAGATTTCCCGCTCTATAATCCACTCAAACTGTCTCTGGTGCAAAGACTTTTTCTGTATTCGAGTGTGTGCTTTGTTTTCTCTTCTCATAAGCTCAGTGTTTAATAAAATGTCATCCAGACAAATGGCTCGGCCATTTTCTGATGTTGGTTCAGAACAGCTTTTATGTATAAAGATATTACTGCTGATGCTATTAGAGAACTAATATCCTCTTTCTGTCTTTTTTGTCTGTCCAGGAACGTGTGGAGTATCTCTTTCTGATAATTTTTACAGTGGAAGCCTTTCTGAAAGTTATTGCTTATGGGTTGTTGTGTCACCCTAATGCATACCTGCGGAACGGCTGGAATTTGTTGGATTTCATTATTGTGGTAGTGGGGTGAGTACAAGATCCCTTTTTAATCCCCAGTAACCAATTCCAAGAAATGTCATTTTATTTCCAAACATAAATACAATTAACTGCCAACTGCTTATTCTTTTTAGACAAAGTCTAGATGTATGACATAATTTCCAAGAATTTTCTCCTTTCCATGAAAATTAAATCTAGCTTCACAGCAAAGCCGAGTTAAAAGAAAAAGCAGAATGGGGCAATCCAATGCAGTTTCTTTTTCTACATCCCACTTGATTTGAAAACAAAAACACATGCAAGAGCACAGCATCTTACCTAGTCTCTTTATGTAATTACATAAATTGTAATATGTTAATGAGCACATAGTGTTAAATTATAAGAGGAAACAAAATAATCCCTGAGTTTGGCAGATGTTATAATAATTATAATAATGTTATTGGTTACAAAACCTAAGGGCCTACAGACAGTGAGATATTAAATTATGAGTTATTAAAGTTGGAAGTTAAAGGCTGAACAGGCTGCGGTGACATATGCTGTTTAGGAGTCACTGGAGGGCCATTGCAGAAATTAATAGCTGAACACTTAAGAGTTAAGAGAAAAATTAACTTTGCGTAGCTTAAATGGAAGAAAAGAAGCTCGAGAAGAGAAATATTAATGATTCTCCCTCGATAAATTATTTCACATAACTTTTCTAATTGTGGAAATTCTGGTTCATTCAATTATTTTCCTCAATTGTTATTATTATATGTGGCAGTGTCATTTTAAATGACTGTTTAAAAATTTTCTCATGATTGACTATAAAAGTAGTTTAAAGTAGTTTATTCTTTTAAGATCAGTTTGAATCAATCTTAGCTGTCAATCACATGGCCCCGCTTAGTTTTTTAGGGGATAAATAAGCCATACGAAAATAAACTTAAAATAAAAAAACCTCAAGAACTTTGTGCACTGTACAGATCGAAAATCATTACTAACGTTTGGTTAAATAATGTGATTTATGAGGAAATTATTTTGTAAGCTTAATTTCTATAGAATTGTATTGAGTGCGTCATTTAAAATCATTCTGCAGCAGTCCTCATGGGCGGTTTGGGGAGGGGGGAGGTTGAGGCGCTTTTGTTTCACTCAACCGGCCATGTGAAATACACTTGGTGTACAGTGTATGCCCTGGTCAGATTGTTTGCTGTGAACTTTATGTGACAAGAGTCAGGTTCTGGGTTCAGAGCTTTCACCTAAGCATTGTTAGGAGGCATCCTTAAGTAGACCTAACAGAGAGAGTTCCTGAATGAGGATGACTTGCTGAGAATGCGATCCCCTTCAGTGTGTTATAACAAAGTTGACTACTGCAGCAAACCCAATACCGCATGATTTCCTGAGGCTCCGACCTTGTCTGACAAACCAAGATGGTCAAGTTTAAATTCTGGCAGCCCATAGGGTAATCCAAAACCCTTTTCATCTGAGACAACCTTTGCAAGGCTGGGTGTCTACACCCACCAAAAGGCTGGATTATTTGGAAAATTTACCAGCTAAGCACTTAGTCTTTACAAGAGCACTGAACATCTTGAGAGCTGCCCCCAGCCCATCCCCAGGAAACCACCCAGACTACAGTGACTGGTTTTAAATGTATGTTTGATAAACATCCCTTCGGGGACTATAGACTCTGTTATCCAATGTCTGTGCCTCATTCATCCTGCTGCAGTTAATTTAATGAAAATATTTTGCTATGATTTTTTTTTCCCTTTTGCAATATAGTCTAACCCACTGCAGTCTTTCTTGCTATTTTATCAAAGCTTTTAAGATTTTGAGTAAATGCTGCTTACCTAATTTGTGTTTGGAACATGTTTTGCAGGCTCTTCAGTGCAATATTGGAGCAGGCCACTAAAGGGGATGGTGGAACTTCTATGGGAGGCAAGGCAGCAGGGTTTGATGTAAAAGCTCTGCGTGCCTTTAGAGTCTTGAGACCTCTGAGACTCGTGTCAGGAGTTCCAAGTGAGTCTTCACACTCAGACAGTGAAACACACACTCATCTGATTACCGTCAAGTTCGTCGCTGAGAAAAAAAAACAAATTGATGAACAATAATTTCCTTAATTTGGGAACGTTACTGGCTAAAGTCTCTTCAGCAAATTTAATTACCATTAGTTACATTTTAGCACGTGTCTCTCTGGAAGATATTACTGTGAGATGTACTTTTAGTCTGCTGTTAAATATTTGGAAAACACCGAAGAGTAATGAATGCTAAAGTACATATTGTAATCTCTTGTCCCATTTTTGATGCAGCACATTTAATTAAAGACAATGTTCAGAGTATTGACAGTTACTTCATGCACTAATCCATATTTGAACATTGATCTCTTCTGGTTGCAGGTTTACAGGTGGTTTTGAACTCAATCATTAAAGCCATGGTTCCCCTCCTCCATATCGCTCTTCTCGTTCTGTTTGTCATCATCATTTATGCCATTATTGGCCTCGAGCTCTTCATGGGAAAGATGCACAGAACTTGTTTTTTCTTCAGAGAGGGGCACAAAGGTTGGGGTTGTTGCATTTGTTTCCTAGTAATACTAGCCTTCGACTAAGTGTCTTACTCAGACATTCTTATTTCTTTCAGGTCATATTGCTGAAGAGAAGCCAGCCCCTTGTGCCCCAAGTTCTGCACATGGTCGTCACTGCTCTCCATCCAACATGACACAGTGCATGATGGGATGGGAGGGTCCAAATGATGGGATAACAAACTTTGATAACTTTGCATTTGCTATGCTGACTGTGTTTCAATGTATCACGATGGAAGGCTGGACAGACGTCTTGTACTGGGTGAGTCTGCTCCAGTAACAGCATTAAAAATTAGAGTGTGCTGTCCAGAAAAGAAGAAAGAGCAGCTCTTCCTAAGAAAGACCTAGTTTTGTGATGAACACACTAGTGTTTAGCTTTTACCAAGGCCATAGTGAGAAGAATTTGAAGCACTCGATCATCTTGCATGGCAGAGGATCAGTCGAATATATGAGAATCAAATGTGATTGTGTTTTAAATTATTTGTAAAAACTGCCTTTTGAATTGTGGCGAAGGTTTAATGAAATGTCTGTGTAGGTACCAATGTTGGAACCCAGTGCAGCAGCCGAAAACATTGTATCCATAAAACTTTTATTTATTGTCTTTATCTGATAATTCGGGAAGGGTCATTTAAGGGTCTTATAAGGGTCCACCCTGGACAGGTGCTAGCCTATAAAACGAAATTCCAATTTCAGCCATTAGATCTGAGCTGACTCTTTCAGTGCTTTAATTGGGTTCAATTCAAATGCATACAACAAACTGGAACCACAAACTGAAGTAGTCGTCTGATGGTGCTTGAAAAAGAAACTTAGAGAGGTCAAAGTTTGGAATTATGACTCAAGATAGACCACTCCGGGATGGTCATGTGCTCTTTAGATGAGCCTCTCATTTGAAGCTTGGCTTTGTGTTTGGGTCTTTGTTACTCATACATTAACCATTATTAATGCTCTGGTCACTGTTATCACCGAAAATGTGTCTGTGCATGGCCTCCTCACTCATCCAGTTTCCAACAGCATATTTGAACAGACCCACCAACAAGGAAGTGTGAATGTACTGTAATTAATCTAAATTCCTCACTTTACTCAATAACAACATTGAAGTCCTACAAATGTAATTCTGCTTTATGTTGAAAAAAATTCAACTTTTGACCTCTTTAATCTGAATGTTCGAGTAAAATCACATGATACTTTATGATGTCATATTCCTTCCTGTGGAATATGACATCACACTTTCAAATGCTTGTGTTTATGGCCTGTGCTTGTCGCATGCTTTTGAATAGAACCCAATGGAGTCTAATGTGAGCAGGGCAAGAGTCAGAAAACCACATGTACATTTAGGAAAAAAACACCAGTCTAATTATCAAGACTATAAATTAAATGCTTTGAAATGATTCTGATAGCTTTTCATGAATACTTCCGATATTGTAGTTTAAGTTGATGTGTATCTATATCTATATTTATATCTATTTTAAACTGGTTATAGAGATTTGGAATAATGCAGCAGTGTTTACCTTTCTGCTATGTTCAGTATATTACAAGAACGCTGACATCAGCAATATTCCACTGACTAAAAGTAGCCCTCTTAAGCCCTGTGTGTGTGTGCGTGTGTGTGCGTGTGTATGCGTGCGTTCATGTGCGTGTGTTTGTTGAAATAAATCTCTGCTCATTTCTACTGCCTATCTTTTCTATATCCCAGCCCTCTGCACTCTTAAAGTTATGAATAGTTACCATCTTTTAACACAGTCAAATTGACTTGGCTGAATGTGTGCCTCACTTCAGAAGATGCTTTGTGCTTCATGGGTTTTCTTGATTATGTGGGGTTCTGAGGGACAAGCATGTGCCGTTCACTGCATCTGTTTCTCCTAACTGTCTTCCTCTTTTCTCTGCTCTTCTTTGTTTGTCCCCACTGCCCATTCATCCACTCAGATGCAGGATGCGATGGGTTATGAGCTTCCGTGGGTCTATTTTGTCAGTCTGGTCATCTTTGGATCCTTTTTCGTTCTTAACCTTGTTCTGGGTGTGTTGAGCGGGTAAGCACTGTATAATAAAACGATCTCTCAATGATCTCTAATCAAACTATCTGACACTTCCATCTCAATGCACTGGGAGAGAGAGCCAGGAATGGTTAATGTTTTACTGTCCATGTCCAGCAGCCATGAGTCATAAACATACTAATTATTCGTTCATCCCTTTTCAACTTTGAACCCTCTTCCATCCACCCCTCCCTCTCTCTTCCCATACTTCATCCCGCCCTCCATTCCCAGGTGAATGATGCCGTAGGAAATTCCTGGCCATGGCTTTATTTTGTCACTTTAATCATCATTGGCTCCTTTTTTGTTCTTAATTTGGTTCTTGGGGTTTTAAGCGGGTAAGGGAAATTGCAAATCACAAAATTTCAAACTGTCGGTCAGTCACTGCCTTTTTTTCATTGAAAAGATTATTTCTGTGTGCCACAGTTTACTTGTTATTTATTTATTTATTTATTTATTTATTTATTTATTTATTTGACTAGGGTTTCTGTTTCTCTTAGAGTGTTTAATGTATTTAAACAAAAAAAAAATTTCTACTACAGTGAACCCACATTTTTGAGGAGGTTGCGTTCCTAAAATGCCCACAAATATTAAAATGCCCAAGAATAATAGATGTCAAAAATAATGACTTCTAAAGTACAAAAACATACAATTATTCATTCAAATATAGAAGTTGATAAAGATGACACTGGATATGGTTATATGGTGAGGTACTGCTGTAAATTCCTGCACTAAATACAGCCTCTGAAATTAGTTTTCCTTTCCTCTCTCTAGGAAAAAGAATTTGTGTGAGATTTTATTCCTAGAAATTAATTTCTCACACTGTTGTTGTTTGCACCATGCCGGTGAGCTTGGCAGCTAGTCAGAACAGTATTTCTGTATCTAGGGCCTCTTTGCCAATTAGTAATTATAAACCAGAGTTCTGCTTCCAGTGCTCTACTAGTTTCTGTAAATTAAGGGTTAATGTGGCTCCAATTAAAAATCTGTAGATAACTAAATTCTAATTCGTGAAAAAATGGGGGTTCACTCTTCCGTAAAGTATTCATAAAAACTGATATTGTCAAGTAATTGGTTTCAGTGTACAGTGCAGTTTGTAATTTTTGTGTAAAGTTCTATACATGCACTGTTTATATTTTTTGTAAGATAGTCACTTGAAGGAAAACATCTTTACATTTCTCAGAGAGTTTTCTAAAGAGCGAGAGAAGGCCAAAGCTCGGGGTGATTTTCAGAAGCTCCGTGAGAAGCAGCAGCTGGAGGAGGATCTGAAGGGCTACCTGGACTGGATCACACAAGCGGAAGATATTGACCCCGAGAATGATGATGAGGGACTAGATGATGACAAGCCGAGAAACCGTAAGTACAAATCAATGAAACATAGTGTACAGCTAGTGGGTGTGCTTTAGTGAGTTTGTTATAATCAGGAGAAGTTTATCTGAGTTGAAATTTAACTTTGAATTAAAGCATCAAGCTGCAATCAAAGGGCTTGAGCACTAACTTTTTCAGCAGCCAAGTTTTACAGTCTTTAGTAGGAGTTTGTTAAAGTATGAGATGTGCAAAAGTACCATTTTTTAGAGGTTTTTACAAAATAATTGTCTTCTTGTTGGTTTGACTTCTCTCCAATTGACTTTTTTATAGGTCCCTTACACAAGTGTCCCAAATTTGTGTTCTAAAAATGTACTTCGATCACAGCCTGAAATAACAGTATAACACCGAAGAAAATCGGATACCCCACATTGCCACTAGGTGGCGCTATAATTGACACTTTCTACTGCAGTATAGATTTGTTCAGGTATGGACTTTTAACATACGGCAGGTTTGGACACTGATTGGACATTGCACATTTTATGGCAAAAATTTCGACAGCCACCGTGCACACAACAAATGCTTATCATCCCATTTGCCTTAAGATAAGACTAATGAAGTTTGGAATTTAATTTCTCCTAGATTTAATTTCTAGGAGGAGTTCGTCAAAGTATGACACCCGTAAAAGTGGCCATTATTTGACTCCCTGTCAATTTTGGAAGCTCAATACATATTAAATTTAACTCTATACGTGTGTGCTCAATTTCATTTGCCTATAACGGTTATACACTAAAATGCACTTACAAAAGGGTTCCAGTGTAATAATAGCTGCCAGGTGTACTCACATCTATAAATACAAATATATTGTTTGACTATTGTTCAAATCCCTGCTGTTTTAGACACAAACATAAAAATCGTGAAGGAATAAGTGGATGTTGTGTTTGTACTGAGTCACGGTTAACATGGTAGCTATGATTAATATTAATCAAATAAAATGTGACGTGGAAGTACCTGTCTGTATATGTCTTTAACTTGTTTCTGCTACAAAGCCAGAGATCGATCTTTTATCATCAAATGGGAAAATGTTATCAAATATATTCTGTATTTATAAGAATGACCTCTGTACTACTGCACGTAATAAAACTGCAATGCAGGGAAGTTAACAGTCACTTTTTACGTTGCATGTTTTACAGTGGTGGACAGTAACAAAGTACAAGTAATTTGTTACTGTACTTAAGTAACTTTTAGCGTATCTGTACTTTACTTGAGTATCACTGTTTTGTGAGACTATACTTTGACTCAACTATATTTCGAAGTGGAAAACATACTTTTCACTCCAGTACTTTCCTAAAACCTGTCGTTTTTTTTTTTACGTTCCACAACGTACTGTACATGCGTAACCATTGACTGGTCAAAATAAGAACACGTGCTCTGCAAGTGTGCCAATCAGAACATGTGTTTCGTAAAGTTTGCGCACTTTACTGTCTAATATGGCTGCTGCCTGCCTGCTTGCTTCTTTTTGCCGTCACATTCAATTATGCAATGATGGATAAGTGCCAGACATTGAAATTGAGCACCCATGGCCATATTTAAGCGGATGTTTTGAAGTAGTGGAAAGGAAATAATGCAAATAATAACATTTGTTTATAGAGTGGACATACAACTGTGTTGTAAGGAGTTATGTTTAGTAAATTGGAAAAAAGACATCCTTTGTAAACTTGAGTAAATCCGTTTTTGCAAGTTATTGCACAGCTCAGCTGTGATGTAGTAAAGGAGCAAGGTGCCATGTGATAAAGGAATAAGATTTCTACATTACTTCTATATGCTAATAACCAACATGGGTCTTATATAAGTTGCCCATTTGGGGCCCACATAAGCATTAGTCAGGCCCCATATGAGATTCATATGGGCTAATTAATATAGGGCCCACATGGAACCCATGGACAAACCCATATGGGACCCATATTTACAGCCCATGGGGCCCATGGTAGAATGTTGGCTGTGGGTCTGTGTACTTCGTCCATCACTGATGTTTTTTGTCAAACCGTGCTGTGACCCTTGTGCCCAAGGAAAAATGATCAGCACACAGAGGACCATCTCTGCTTCTGTTTGTCTGATTTGTCTGTCTTTGTTTGAGTATTGCTCTGTTGTTTTCAGGGAAGAATCATCGTTTACAGTACATTCGTGGAGCTGTGAAGAAAAAAGCAGCGCTGCTTCGTAAGGCGTGTGCGTCTCCATAGCAACAACGGTTTATACCTGCATTTGCATGGCATAAGTGCAAAAGCCCCCAAACCTATTCTGACCTACCCACCCTTTCATGCCCAGACAGATTAAAATAGCTTAAGAAGCACATGGATTTCCCCTTGGTTTAGATTTATGGACGATAACAGCCATGAAAATTATGAAATGGAGCCCCTTACAGAGGTGTTGGTCTGTTTGAAATATCTGGATCTTTAGCATGTCATTTCCTGTTATTCTCCAGGTATTTTAATCAGAATCAGGAGCTTCATATTAGATTTCAGTCTGGCTTTTCTTCTGATGAGATCTGCATGTGACTTCCTGTTGCGCATCACAGTCCAAATGATTCTAAGGTTGCACTTTCTCTTCTGAATTCACTTTTGTGTTTGTGCAAAATATATTGCAGTTATTTGTAAAACCAGGGGATCTTTTACTTTGATCAAGCTGCTTCCTTCTTGCCATGATGTGTGGTGTTTCATACCAGCAGCAATACAAATACACAGTTGTGTTCATGGCCCCATCGTGTTGTTTACTTAAAAATGTTTGGAAAGGCACCCTCTAGTGGTGATATCTTACATAGTGTTACAATGATTTAAAAAAATCTTCCATAAAGAGGCTAAAACCAGAAGACTAACACTTGCTTAATGCAATAATATTTAAAAAGGACTTCATGATTCCACAATGCTGTAACGTCATTATTTGACCGCTGTAATCCTGTTTCAATGTATCTGATCAAACATAATCCCATAATCACATTTCCAAGGGTGCTGCAGCCTCGTTGATAATGCGTTTTCATTTAGCAAAGAAATGTAATTAGGGGAAAAGATGAGAGTCGATGAGGATGTGGCATGGAATTTAGAGACCCTGCTTGACCCCGCCCTCTGTGCATGTTAATGAGGTGGAATTAAAGGTCTGCATGCTGATTGGTAGATTAGTGCATTCTTTGGTCTGAAAAAAATCTATTATTTTCTTAAATCACTCGGGTAAGTGGTGGTTCAACCCATTCAAATCAGTTGCTTAAAAAGATTTATGCGTCAATGTGAACTATATCCTCTATGCTTTGTTTGAGTGTGAAATTGCAATTTTCACAATATGTTTTGGGACAGTCGGTCAAAATTTTTTTGTCTTGCCATTTTTTATTTTATTATTTTGTTAAATGTATATGAGTACAAACTTGTCAAAGTACTAATATTGTTTTTGTTTTGTGCCTGTGAAAATGAAATTTGAGCCAGTGTTAATCATATTGCAATTTAGTTTTAGTCACAGTCTTTGGACTCAGATGACATTTTTGCTTTAGTCACATTTTAGACATCTGTTCTGTTTTGTCTACTTTTAGTCAACTTTAGTCAAATAGTCAGTAAATACAAAAAAATTCAAGCCAAGGGTTTTAAGGGAGAGCTAACATTTCTAAGTCATAGAAAAAGTGGCAAAGTTGTAGCAACCAACTTTATTTGTTTAGATAATTCCCTGCCCATTTTTTCAAAAACTGAAAAATGTAAGATTACCTTGAAAAGTAGATTTTTATGCAGTGTGGTGGTATACTTATTATAAGATAGTTCATTAGAGCAAATCGTAAAGTAGTCTTTATTTATTAGTGTATAGAATATCTTTTAATACAAAACTAGAATGTAACAAAATTAATAAGGAAAATGAATATATAAATCCAGTGTGAACTCAGTGTGCTCAGTGTGCTTTTGCATAAATAAATTGTTTATTATATACAGAAACTACTGATTCTTACATCACAAGCAACAGTTTCTTTTACTATGTTCAAATTGTACATTTTCTTTAAAGGTGACTTATCATGCAATTTGAAAGCATTTATAATAAATATTTGAGCTCTCTATATTAGCACTGCATGTTGTTAAGTGATTAGTATGATTGGTTTGTGGCCAGTGCTAGGAACTATAGGTGGTGATAGGAACATTTTCAGCTCACAAAAACAGACAGGATTACACAAACATGCAGGAAAGATTCCGAATAAAACACGAGGCATGTTTTTGATGAGAGAACGACTCTAAATATGCCACAAATGTCACATTTTGCATAATATGGCACCTTAAAAAACGTTGCCCATTTGTATAATCGATTTGCCCAGTCGTTACAAACATATGCTGTTTTTGTATTCATTCCTGTGCTGATTTTCAAGTTGACCTCAAAAATTTGAGGATTCATATTTTAGTTAATCTTCATATTTTATGCTAATTATCTTCATTTGCATAAGTTTACAGATTTATTGTTGGTTATTACTGGTTATTTATAATGACTAGCTCTACAAGTAGGCTCTGCGATTACCTCCATCCTTATGCTTGACAGAAAGTTCCCATGTCACAAAGTAAAGAAAGCACATTGAGGATTATACTGCATATAACAGAAATATTCTTTCTGGAGCGGGTAAATGTTGTTGCTTCTGATATACATGTAACGGTAAGTGGTATTCGAATGTGATGTTTGAATTGCAGCAGATGTTTTCTTTTGGACTCATTCATCTCATTTCAGGTCCTCTAAAATGGAACAAAATTGATCGATTTCTTTCATATTTTTTAGAACTATTTTATTTGTTTAATATCTTCTCTCCTTGTCTAATTACCTTGTTTTATATGTTCTCTCTGTGCCAGGCTAAAAGCGAGGTGTACTTTTAGGGTTGAAATCGATTGCTTGAGTGTTTGAAACAAGCCTCTGCTTAGCAAAGAGTTTCATGTTTACTTGTAATCCATCATTTCTCTCTTTCTTTCCTTCTCTCTCTTTCTGCCTCTCTCTCTCTCTCTCTCTTTCCCTCTTTTCATCTTTTGTGCAGTGAGTATGCCAGCCAGTGAAAATGAGTCAGTCAACACTGATAATGCTCCTGCTGGAGATATGGAAGGAGAAACCTGCTGTACTCGGATGGCGTAAGTCTCTGCAGGATTACATCCCTCCCTTTTTTTCAAATTCCTGGTCTGCTCTTTTTTAATTCCTGCCTTATTTTTCATTTTCATGTTTAATTCTTCAGATGTATATTTTATTGCATCAAAGCAAGTAACAAGGAGTGTGATAGCTAGCTATTTAGCTTTAGGACTCCAAGTGAATTCCAGAATCCTACTGTAGATGCATATCAGAAGGACCCAATGGATGGCATCTGCTGCTCCCGTGATCTTCAATGTTGTTTTATTTCTGTGCGTTTGTCGCTGTTTTATGTTTTCCAGCTGATTTCCACCATTAGATTAAACTGTAACTGTCTTCTGTCACAAACACAAACCACACAAACGATTCTGAACTTGTATCCCCAATATCTCTCATGCAACTTACATGAGCTACTTTAGGTATGACTTTTTGACAAAACCCTTGATGAGAGATGAGGAGCCTCTTGTGAATCTTGTGGTCTTTTAGGAATTAAAGTCATAAAAACATTTTAACAACGTCACTTTAAATATTTACATTTTTAGATACATTTGATAGTCAAAGTAATCAAAGTTCACATCTTAAAATTTCCTTACATATAACTAATACCCAAAAATATTTACTCAAGTAAATGTAATTGAGTAAATGTAATTAGTTACTACCTAGTCACCAGTTCACTGCAGGGCCACATTCACTCTAATAGGCCGGTCACATTAGTCCTGAGCAACACAGACTTTTCATTATTGTTTAAAAAATAAACAATAAAACTAATCTAAATTATAACAGGATGCTCTCTAATCTAATTTATAGCAAGAAGATGCATCACAAGACAGAATATCACTGGTCAAAATTCCTCCCAACTGAACTTTCTGTCAGAGCAAAATCTGAAATCCAATGGAAAGTACAGCTGGGAGGAATTTTGACCTGCGACATTGGGTCACGTGACTGGTCCTATACCACCGCATTGGCGAGATCAGGTCTATTAGCATTTTGAGCACTAAGTATGAAGCAAAAGTAATTTTTTTGACAATAGTGTTGCTATAAATTAGATAAGAGAGCGTCTTGTTATAATTTTTGTGGTGAATCGAAAGCAGAAGTTCCCGCCTACACGGTGCGATTCCGAAGGCAGGTCTATGGGCTTTTTGAACACTCAAAATGAAGCAAATGTACATTTTTAGCAGTTTTGCTTTCAGTAGATTAAAAAGCCTCCTGTTAAAAGAAGTTTTATTGTGAATTATTATTATTATTTTTTTAATTATGCTCTTGTGTGGGTGGGTTCTTAGCTGACGCTAAGTGAAACACTAAGTTCTTAGCAGACAATAAGTTTGCTGTGAAATTCCGCTTTGTTCAGGAGTAGTCTGCCCCATTAGATCAACCCATTGGGTCTGACACTATGTAAAAGTTTGAGACAGAAGTGATTGTGACATAATTGTGAATTTGGGAAGTTGTATAAATTTTTTTAGAAGTAATCTCAATGAGATGTAGATGGAAAAGTATTTTTACATCTTATATCAAACATTTAAAAAATTTAAAGCTTTTTTTTTATTTAAATTTTTTTTAAACTTTTTTTTTTATTTAAAGGGACACCTTAAAGATTTCATTCTCTCTCTCTCTCTCTCTCTCTCTCTCTGTTCGACTATCTACTGCATCTATCTACTGCATCATCCCTTTGTGCTGTATGTGGAAGGAACACAGTTGCTCCTGCTTGTCATCTTTTGTTTAATTTATTGCTGGAATGCAAGCAGGTCCACCTGACTTCCATCATTTTCTTCTGTCTCAGTGGAAGCACTGTCCTTCATGATGTCTTGTCTGTTCAGTTTTGTATAATACATTCTGTTTTCCATTCCAGAAATAGGATCTCCAAATCCAAATTCAGGTTAGTACATCGTTCACAGCCTGAAGGCAGAGGTTGCCTTCTTAAATGCTCTTCACATATACATGTGTGTGTGTGTGTGTGTTTGTGTGTGTTTTGTTGCAACTGTTGTGTTTTGATCATCACGGTGGCTGTTTAATAAGTGGTTTAAAAACACAGTCAGTGTCTTGCAGGTTAGATTTTTCTACTACAGATGCCAAAAGAGCACTGTTAGGTCAATCATTCACAGTTATGGAGTTTGTAGAAAGGTGAATTCATTACCTGTGGTATTATTCCTGCAGATAACAATGGCCAGTTTGAATTGACTTTCAGTTGAAAACATTTAGAATGAAATGAATCTCACTCTTTCTCTGTTCATCTGTGTAATTGCAGTCGATATTCACGCCGGTGGAATCGGTTATGTCGGCGCAAGTCCAGGGCAGCTGTGAAATCGAATCTTTTCTATTGGCTGGTGATTTTTCTGGTATTTTTAAACACACTAACTATTGCCTCAGAGCACCACCAGCAGCCGGACTGGCTCACCAATGTACAAGGTATTTGATTCTCCAAAACTGGACATTCTTTTATTCAACAACTATTTAAACAAAACATACAGCCGTGTATATTTGCTCTATGTACGTACACTACTGTGAAAACAAATATGCATATCTTACTTTTTTTAAAAGGGACATCAGATGGAAATATATTTACTTTGATACATTTATTTTGAAAGTACCTTCTATCTAGTAAAAATAAAACCTGTATGAATTGAGATCAGCTTTGATGGACTGGTGACCTGTCCAGGGTGTACCCCTGCCTCTTGCACAATGTGAGCTGGAGACGTGACTCCGAAAGTGAATAATCGTGAATGAATGAATGATTTAAGATTAAGCGTACCATGTCACCCATATCGTCATATAAGTTGACCAACCTACACCTCATGTTGAATAATGGGACTGCAAGTGTAGATGGTTAGCACACTCTGTGTTCTTGCTGTACAGAATCTAAGTAGAACTTTTTTTTGGTGAATAATGTGTTATGTCCACTAATTCATTATAGGGCATTTTAAATGAGCCCAGTCACAGAGAATCCCAATAAAGTAACTCTTTTGCTTAAGTAAAATTTAGAAACTCTTTACTTGTACTTAACCTTTAGAAGTCCCAGGCCTTTCTGATTGTTTTTACTAATTTACTTTACAATTTGCTGTAGGAAATTTCCTTTAAAAAAATTGTAAGGTTTTTTTTTTTTTTTTTTTTCTGGCAATGGTTGATATATTCTTTTAGAACAGCCCCTGCTCCTCAACAAACCTGTAACTGTATTAAAGAATTACATTCCAAGTAATCCATTTTTTAATTTTTTTCACTGCAAAAATCTCAGATAAGACAGTTTTTATGTTTCATAACAAAAAACACAAGCTTTGAGACAAAAATAAAATTTCATAAAGGCCCCCAAAAAACCAAAGACAAGGTCAAAACAATGTGAAAACTGTATACAAAAAAAAAACTAGACAAATCTCTCCTAAACCTTATACACTGGTCCAAGCCCTTTTTTTTCCCATTGTCCTTTTTTTGTGCCAGAACTTTGAAAAACACGAGCCATGTCACAAGTATTGTACTTCCAGGGGTTTTCCCTTTGTTTCACCACTATATGGCTCTGATTTTTGGTCTGTAAAATGAATCAGAATTCCATATGAATTCAAATTTAAATTACGTACCATAACTATTGTAATGTTTATTTAAAACAAAAAATATCAAAGCTAATAACCTTTTGATAAACATACACATTATATTTGAAATCAAAATTAAAGACTGGTGGGTCGCACCATTCCTACTTAATTCAAAACAGCCACAGAGACTTCTAAGGGTTAAGTCAGACAGTAAAATCAGTCCTTTTACCAGTCATTACCAGATCGTTAGTTTCCTCATCTATAGTCAACACACATTAGACTGTGTTACTTCTCATCGAAAAAATAAAAGACTTAATCATCATAGATAATGACTAGAGGCAGGAACTTTTCTGTCAAGAGTTGTGGGTGGGGTCACAAACTTATCACATTGGTTTACAAAATAAACCAGAATGGATTTCGACAATTATTGCGCACTCGTGCACACACTAATAAGCCTCATTAATATCTTTTTTCATCTGAGGTTCCTTTTAAAAGATTGACGCTGTTATCAAAGTACAGAATGCAAAAGCTGGATGTCATGGTTTGGCTGAGATTACTTCAATAACCTGAATATGAAGTTTAAAATACACCTAATAAATAGAAGTCTATCATCTTTATACAATGTATACAATATTTGTAAACAATACTATAAGAAATGTATGTAGTGAGAGCTGTATGTTATGTTGAATGGATGTGTTGTTTGCTTACAGACATTGCTAATAAGGTGCTGCTGGCTCTTTTCACTGGAGAGATGCTACTGAAGATGTACAGCCTGGGGCTACAAGCCTATTTTGTCTCGCTTTTCAACCGCTTCGACAGTTTTGTGGTCTGTGGTGGGATCCTGGAGACCATCCTGGTTGAGACCAAGATCATGTCACCTCTTGGCATCTCTGTGCTACGATGCGTTCGTCTGCTTCGCATCTTCAAGATCACCAGGTCTGTTACATATGTGCTTCTGTTTACTGATTTAACCAATTTTCATTTATCGTTTAATGCGCTCAGGGCTCGTAGGCGTTTGATAAACCAAACCACATCAAGCAATGATCCATTTTGTGAACATTTTCAACCTTGCTCCTCAAAAGAGTAAAGTTCTTTACTGTCAGTCTGCTTCCTTAATCTCACCAATGTTCCTCAGCTTTGAGTTAAGACCAAAAGGATACTATCTCAGATACAAAACTGAGCTTTATCCACAGGGTGATTAATTACACTTTTGGAGACAGGGTAAGGATCTTTTTAACTTGCATCAC
This sequence comes from Danionella cerebrum, assembly GCA_007224835.1. Classification (NCBI taxonomy): domain Eukaryota; kingdom Metazoa; phylum Chordata; class Actinopteri; order Cypriniformes; family Danionidae; genus Danionella; species Danionella cerebrum. The sequence goes on from SRMA01026893.1 coordinate 102,339, forward strand.
AGCTCCCTCACATCGAAAGTTGGGCATCTATTTTGGATGCCTCATAGACTCCACCCTTAGGAAGCTTGCACACCTTCAATTCATTTTCCCCTTTAGTTTGATTTGTTGGGCAGGTGAGAAAGCAACAGCCAAACACTAGATCATACCAAAAGGAGACTTAAAAAGCTGTTTACAAACTAGCTGTTTGCGGCAAACTTTGAGTAGCTTATTAATCTGTGAATCGCTTGCAATGTGCATCATAATCGATTAACACAAATTATATCGTAAAAATGGAAATAAAGTTTACATTTTGATCCCGATGCTGTTTGTTGTTTACCTCAATGTGCATGTCATTGTAACCATTCAAAAAGCAGTCAAGGAAAGACATACGATGACGTATGTAACCAATAAGTGGCCTGTGTGATGTCACATGGCTGTATTTGCATCTAGTACAGATCTGGCAATGAAGAGGACCAAAAAAGCGGATGATTGCATCAATGTATCATTTGTTTCTCTTGGTCCAGACCAAATTAAATGAACCAGAGGAGTGAAAACACCCTTAGGGATGTGTCCCTGTGGGAGTATCCAGGCCCTGGGGAAGTGACCCTAGGTCAGATATCTCTGGTCTGGCATGGTAACGCCTCAATATTGCACTAAATTTTACCCGTTGAAAGTGTCCATAGGGATGGAAGTCTGGTTTGGCCTGTTTAGACTCCCCTAAAGTGGTTGAAAATTGGCGGTTGGATGGACTGTTATGGTAAGAGAGAGGATTTTTACCAATCAATGGTTCTTCTGCAAGTATACATTACATAATGTTTTGTGACGAAAATGTTGATTAAGCCACAGAAAAAAGTTTCTGCTGATATCCATGGCCAGGAATTTGTGTTTTAGGTAGATTTTTCTGTTAATGTCAGTATTGTTCTCTTACAGGTACTGGAACTCTCTCAGTAACCTGGTGGCGTCTCTGCTGAACTCGGTCCGTTCGATCGCTTCCCTACTTTTGTTGCTCTTCCTCTTCATTATCATCTTCAGTCTGCTTGGAATGCAGCTCTTTGGTGGCAAGTTTAATTTCGATGAGACCCGGCGCAGCACATTCGATAACTTTCCACAGTCTCTCCTCACCGTCTTTCAGGTTCTGTAGTCTGATGCATAGCACCTTTTTTACACATCTTTTTAAAAGCGACTTGTATTTGATTTGAATTTGTATTGCTATTGTAGATTTTGACCGGAGAAGATTGGAATTCTGTGATGTATGATGGTATCATGGCATATGGTGGACCGTCCTTTCCTGGCATGCTTGTCTGCATTTATTTCATCATCCTCTTCATCTGTGGAAACTGTATCCTAAATGAACCTTCAAGGGTTGACTTACACAAATAAATAAATAAATTCAAATGTTCATTACAAAATATTTAGTTGACTTTCTGAACTATAAACAGACATCCTGCTCAATGTCTTCCTGGCCATTGCTGTGGACAACCTTGCAGATGCAGAGAGTCTGACATCAGCGCAGAAAGAGGAAGAGGAGGAGAAGGAGAGAAAGAAGCTTGCCAGGTTGTCTGACTCCAAGTTCACTTGAGTGCAATGCTTTGAGATGGTCTGAGGGCCCGTAAAACCTTCCCATGAGGATTTCCTGTCTCCTGCCTAATGAGCTCATTAAGAGCGGCTCAGCTATGACTTCATTAGTTCAACATTGGGGAAATTAAATATCATTTTACAGAACTGTTTTGTCTCTCTGTAGAGCTCTAATTATAGGTGCTTATGGAGACCGTAAAGCTGCAAATACTCATATTTATGGCATTGTTTCTGTCTGACAGAACGGCTAGTCCAGAGAAGCCACAGAACTCAGAGAAACCACCCCTGGACGATGAAAAGAAAGAAGAAAAGATTGAACTAAAATCCATCACTTCAGATGGAGATACACCTACTGCCACCAAGGTACGTAGCTGCGCTCAAATGTGAGTTAAAGCATGCTGTGAGGCAAGCCCAGAATAAAGGGAACTGAGGACATAAAATTATTTAAAGATTTTTTGTTTGCTTGTCTGATTTTAGATCAACATAGATGAGTACACAGGGGAGGAGAATGAGGAGAAGAATCCATATCCTGTGAATGATTTCCCAGGTGTGTTAATACAAAGTGTTAAAAAAGGAGGATGCTATCCAGAGTGAGACCACAGAAGCGCCCAAAGCTTTTTGTTTGGCTCTGGGGGGGTGGGGTTGTTTTTTGCTTGAATCAAAATGTATTTTTCTTTCCTCTTCTTCATTTCCCCAAACAGTACCATGATTCCCCTTCCAGTCCTAATGCCAAAATGTTTGTGAAATTGTGAGTGGGGATGCATGAGTGTTGCGGCTCATTTTTTTAATGAATGACATCATAGCAAATGATCACAGCGGGCAATTCAGTCATAATTAACAGTTTACTTAATATTGCCCTCCATCCTCCATACACCAGATCTGAGAAAGATTCAAATATAGTTCCCTACCTCCATAAACAGGCAAATTATAAAAGATGAAATTTTTACTCCAAAATTGCAGGCCCTGAAAAATGCTGTAAAACAACATTGGTAGTGAAGAGAGAAAGGAATCTCAACCCTTAGAAGTATGTGACCTTTTAAGCAATTTTTATTGTTTTACAATTTGCTCTAATAATTTAACTGTAAAATTGTTTTTTTTAGGCAATTCAAGATATAATTTTTTAGTATGACCCCAGCTTTTTTTTTCACAACTATTTTTTCTTGACGTTACAATTGTTCAAGCAATATAATTCCGAGAAATGCATTTTATAATTTTTTCACTGCAACAGTTTGAGACGAAATAAAAATTCATGAAAACCCCCAGAAAAGCAAAGACAAGGTCAATTTATACACTGTTTCAAGCACTTTTTGTGCCATAACTTTGAAAAACACAAGCCATATCACAGATCTTGTACTTCCAATGGTTATTCCTTCTTTCACCCCAAGATGGCACTGAGTTGGGGTCTGTAAAATGAATAAAATTTTAATTACCTGAAAATTATGTCACACCTCTTGTAATGTTCATTTAAATCCAAAAATATCAAAACTAATAATCTTTTGAAACCTACACATTATATTAGAAATCAAATTTAAACAAAAGCTGCGTTTGTTATTCCTACCTAATTCAAAACAGAGGCTGCGACCAGCTTCCATTACATTTTGGGTGTATCAATCAACAGTCACATTTGGGTATCCTCTTAAATATTTCACTGGTCAGGTTCCTCTAAAGGCAACAAATCCTGCGCATGAAACCACAAGCAGTGGATCATATTACCGAAGTGTATTTGGGGGATTGGACTCAAAAACTGCTTGTATTTTTTAGTAGGAGAGGATGAGGAGGAACCGGAGATGCCAGTAGGTCCTCGTCCACGTCCACTGTCAGACATGCAGCTGAAAGAGAAAGCTGTGCCCATGCCACAAGCCAGAGCCTTCTTTATTTTCAGCCCCAGTAACAAGTATGAAAGCAGATACGCACCTGTTGACCTCCCTGCTGCGCAAATGTGTTACTTTACTTGTCTCTCTTTCTGTTCTGTAGGTTCAGGGTTTTGTGTCATAAGATTGTAAACCATAACATCTTCACCAATTTAATCCTATTCTTTATACTGCTGAGCAGTATCTCACTGGCAGCGGAGGATCCAGTGAAAAATGACTCATTCAGGAATCAGGTAGACACAGATACACAGAGAAATACTCACATAATGTTTGAAGGGCCACTTATGTTTTTTTTTTTTGCCTTTTAAGATTCTAGGCTATGCAGATTACGTGTTTACAGGAATCTTCACCATAGAGATCATATTAAAGGTAAACTTCAAAGGGGGAAAAACTCTCTGAATAAAGAACAACAGCATTGGTATCACAATATAATGTTATAATGTAACATGATACTTTTTTATGTGAATTATCAGCCATGCTATGATGAGCATGTAAAAAGTCATGTAAAAAGTCAGACAAGTGTACCGGGGAAGTTTTAGATTTTTGTTTTGCTTGAGTCCTGTTGGCTTAACAGATTTTAACAGCAGAAGTTTCAATTACATCAGCATTTAATTCTCTGTGTTTTGTCATTTTATTTCGATTCAGTGCTTAGGCTTTTGGCATTTTAGGGTTAAAATACATTTACTTTACATTGACATGTATGCAGTTGGCAGACAGACCACAGGAAAGCTATCTAGTATTGCTTTTTTTTGTCTTGTAAGAGACTTGAAATTAAAAAAAATTAACTTGTGACTTGACTTGAACCTTCCCTACCTTTACTTGGGACTTGACTTGACTTTACTTGTGACTTTACTCACCTCTGTTATATTGTATCACTATAACTTTAACTAGATGGCTAAAGTTTGTAGAACATTTGGTTGCTACAGAGGAGTCTGTGACATCATACATAGTTCCTCATGCCGATGTGAGTGATTTAAACCATCTTTCATGTCTCTGTGATTTACCTTAGCTGAAAAAGTGATAAACCAGATTGGTATGGAGGGGTTAGTAACATAATACAATGTTTCAATGTTTTAAGATGAAGATAAAGATGAATTACAATATGCTGGCTTTTACAAGCCAACATAAATATCAGTCACATTATAATGTAATACTATCATGTATTTTTTTTTATTTAACATCACATGATGTAGTGAAATACTAGCATTACGTTATAATGTAAAATATCAGTAATTGTAGTAATGTAATGCTTTCATGAACATAATGTAAAAGTATTCTATGTAGTTTAAAAATATCCCATTTAAATGTACTAATGCTGTTATTATTTCTCTACACTACCTTAAATACCATTTCCTACTAATTGTAACCTTCCGTCTCTTTCTTTCCCACTCATGTAATTCATTGCTAACTTCTCATCTGTCTGCTCCTCCTCTCAGATGACAGCATACGGAGCGTTCCTACATAAGGGTTCATTCTGTCGAAATTATTTTAATATTTTGGATCTGGTGGTGGTCAGTGTGTCTCTGATCTCCTCTGGAATTCAGTAAGTACCTTTTTTCAAACTAACCATTACCACTGCTTCTCATGAGTTTCAACTCAACTCAATCTAATTACCCCTTGCAGCATCTTTTAACCTCATGTCCAATCTAATTTTTGTATAAAAAACAATTAAATTCACCAATAAACATGACATATATTTGTGGAGTATATATATATATGGAGTCAGCTATACAAACCTAGACAAGTCCATAGAAGGCTTTGACCATCTAGGTCAGACTCAAACTAGGAACCCCTTGTTGAGAGGAAGCAATTTTTTCTAAGTTTTTTTTTCTCTGTAAAACTAATAGAACTAGATGTTCCAGTCTCTTTAGTTGGAAGATCTTGATAGTAGCTGCATGATCAAACGGTATTTGATCATATGGGCACTGTCCTTCATCAACATTCAGATGATTACGCCTCTCAGCCATTAGTGACTTGGTGAGACACGCAGCACTACACTACAAGCTGTTCTCACCTTATCTCCCATTTGTGACTAACATCCAAAAGAAGAAGAATTCAGTCAATTTGGTGAAAAGCTTTTGATGTTAGCCGTTGTTATGACGCCTTGATGGTATTTGCTTATTTCACGCTGCCACCATTTTAAGAATGAAAGAGAGAAACCTTGAAGTAGAGGTGAACATCCATGGCTTAGATAACAAACCTAGAATTATTATTAAGATATTTAATCATTTATGTTGAAAATTTGGCTGAAAAAAAAAACATTGAATCTCACAGGCTGCTATATGGAAGCCTACATTAACAGTGTTAACGATACTACTTTATTGGTCAGATGATGGCTTGCGTAGTAAAAGAATAAAGAAGAAACACTAAAACATACTTTTTCTTTGCTTTACTGCATGTCTTGACACCAGAGCCTCTCTTTCATTCTTAAAATCGCAATCTCGTGAAATAAGTGAATACCCAGCATCCCAGTTTCACCTCATAGACAGTTATGGCAGCATTTGATATGCACTTGACGTCCTCATTTGAGAGAGGGACCTTGATTTCTATTCAAATAGTTCATTAAATCGCTTATAGCTGTTATTATACAAATACTGTATTCAACTTAAACATCTTGAGCATCTGTAGTGGTGTGCATATGGTCGTAACATTTTTAATTAGCTGGTCCGAACAGTGGCGCTGATCAGTGCTGTGATTCACAGGTCAAGTGCCATTAACGTAGTGAAGATACTCAGAGTGCTGAGGGTATTGAGGCCCCTGAGAGCAATCAACAGAGCGAAGGGCCTCAAAGTGAGTCTTGTCTAATTTGCCGAAATTCTCCTGTTACATGACTCTGATGTACTGTACACATTATAAACAGTGTGAAGGGTGTGCAGCTTTAATTGAGAGCTTTGTTTGCATCCACAGCATGTGGTCCAATGTGTGTTTGTAGCCATCCGCACCATTGGGAATATCGTCATCGTCACCTCTCTGCTGCAGTTCATGTTTGCCTGTATCGGTGTTCAGCTCTTCAAGGTAGCAGGGATATCTCTTAGTATTATATGTGTCATTACTTATAATATTTCTGTTTATATATTTATCCAATTGTTTGAAATATTTAGTATCAATGTTACAAGGAGCTAATGAGTGATAACTTGTGTTTGCCTTCCAGGGGAAATTCTTTTACTGCACAGACACATCAAAGCAAACACAAGAAGAGTGCCGGTAGAATGAGTTTTTGAAAAGAAATAATAAAAAAAGATAAATAATACTATAAGCAGTGTTATACTTTGTGTGTTTGACAGGGGTTCTTACATACTGTACAAAGATGGGAATGTTGGGAAGCCAGAAAAAGCTCTGCGTTCTTGGGAAAACAGTGACTTCAACTTTGATGACGTGCTGCAGGGAATGATGGCTCTGTTTGCTGTATCCACTTTTGAGGGTTGGCCTGGGTGAGATATGCAACAATGCCCACACTTTAATCACAAAATGTATTTAACACTTAATTTAACATTTTTTTCAGAATTCTTCTACAAAACTTCAGCATGAACGATAGTACTACAAAATTTTGCAAGCGACATTTTTGTAACTTTTGTAAACATTTCACTTGTACACTTTAAGAAAAAAGTTCTATATATGTAGTCATAGGGGAACCTTTTTTGGTGTCATTTAATACTTGTTTTTAAAGATGCCGTTTAGAACCAACTATCAAATTTATGAAATAAATAAACCTTGGGCTGATTTATATGACCAGCATCTGTATATAGTACATTAAAAACAACAAAGAACTACTTAAGTATCACAAGCTCTAAAAAGTCCTGGTTCTTTACGCTACAAACTGCTATAACAGTTCTGTACCTCCAAAAACACAAAGAACCAGCGAAGAACCAAAAAGAGCTAACAGGGTTCTTTAGAGCAAAAAAGTGCTCTTTAGGACCTTAAAAATGGTTCTTTGTTGGTTCTTTTTAGATTTTAAGAGTGTACTGTATATAAAACATAACCTTTATGATTAAGGCTATTGATCTAATGTAGAATAGTACAAGGTGCATAGGTTTTGACTTTATTAGTGTAGAAAATGACTAACAAGAACATCATTTAAAAGCAGTGCTAGTCAAAATAATAACAGGAAGTTTTTAAATCTCCCTCAGGCTGCTCTACAGAGCCATTGACTCCCATGCTGAGGATGTGGGGCCAATCTACAACTACCGCGTGGTCATCTCCATATTCTTCATCATCTACATAATCATCATCGCCTTCTTTATGATGAACATATTCGTAGGTTTCGTCATTGTAACTTTTCAGGAGCAGGGAGAGCAAGAATACAAAAACTGTGAGCTGGATAAGAACCAGGTAAATGTGTGACCTTTTTTAGGATTTGCAGTAATTAGGTAATCACGTTTGCAAATTGTCTATGTTTATGTCTGTGTTTGTACAGCGTCAATGTGTGGAATATGCTCTGAAGGCCCGTCCCCTTCGCCGATACATTCCCAAGAACCCTTATCAGTACAAAGTCTGGTACGTGGTGAATTCCACCTACTTTGAGTACCTGATGTTCACTCTCATCCTTCTCAACACCATCTGCCTGGCCATGCAGGTCAGTTGTTCAACACTTAAAGCTAATCATTTGCAAATACAACATCAACCTTGATGATATAATTCATGTTTGTAGCATCACGGTCAGTCTCAGTCCTTCAACAAAGCCATGAATATCCTCAACATGTTGTTCACTGGCCTCTTCACTGTGGAAATGATCCTCAAGCTCATCGCATTCAAACCCAGGGTACGAGCTTCGCATTATTTTAGCCTATGTTCTGATTTAAATGTATATTTGCCTTAACTGTATATAATGGCATTAACTACTCAGTCACCAAAAATGGAGAAATCAAACATTTTAATTTTAGATTAAGCACAACTATTCAAGAAAATACCCAGAAAGTCACATTGTAGCAACAAATATTTTGCCTCTCAGCGAGAGGCTCTTTCATTAATAAGCCTCCTCTTCTCAAAACGGATATCTTCCACAACCTGTCCACACACTGAAATACACGCTCTCTATCTGCGTATCGGTGGAGCTTGCAGCCAATTTGCGTTCACACACAGACGTTTGCAGCAGTGAAGCTGAAGCAGTGTGAAACCGGTGTGAGGAAACCAGGGACAAAACTGTAGATCTGCACAAGACTAGGGTTATTATTAGTAATACCCTACAGTGTCATGAATGGAAACCCTTCAATAGGGTACAATATGTCCTTGTATTGTATTGGAGAAGGTCATGTAGATAGAAGAGATCAAAATATAATTTTTAGCTATAAACTCCACTATGAACGATGACAACAATACCAAGCACTTTACCCAATTGGGAGCACTGGGAGTGCTTTTCTGAAAAAAAGGGTCAGTATGACTGCAACTTACTGATAGGAGGGAGGGTTGGGGCATGGAATCAGTGATTTTGAGCAGCACACCTTCAGGATCGGTCGTCTGTTTCAGAATGACAATGATGTACAAATAGGGGGTAACATAGCCCCCAGACCTGAACCCAATGTAAAATTAATATTGTTTCCCTAAATCCTGAATCTGATCTCTGTTTCTGTATCTGTTTTTGTATCACATACACATTTCATGCAATAAACCATCATACAATGTGACTTATTCTGTATCTTAGTGCTGAAGTGAACATATTCCTGATCTCTCCATTCTGTGTGATTAAGATACAAATGTAAAGTTAAATATAGATCAATTGTATCACTGAAAAGCATAAATATTATTTGATATTATCAATTGTGTTTAGTGACGTATATTGTAAACTAACCATTTTTTCACAGCTATTCTCCAGACTTGAGGCTTTCTGTTCTTTTAATCTTTAAGGGGCTTGCTTGATGTGGAGAGCCCTCAGCTTATGATTAGAAATGTCATATAACAATGCTGTATAATAATTATACATTCAGTGTAGAGTCTGGCTTGTAATTTCAGATGACTGCCAAAATTAATGTAACGTAAAATGATAGTCCTGTCTCTGTCGTCTTTTCATATGAGTTACAACTCCTGCCTTAAATCACAGACAGCCAGTAATTCAATCAGTTAGTGTTTCAAAGGTTCATTACTTTCTAGAAATTTTCAGTCTATTTAATGGCTCCCTGCACTATTAAATACAAATCAGATATTGGATAGATGAGTACAGTTGCGTGTAGAGATGGCATCCTCTAATTCCTGAGATAAACCCATACAATGAGAAAATTCCTTAGATTTGAAGTGACGCATTTGTGCTAAATGATGATTGGATAACTGCGCCCATGCATCATGGGTGTGGGCAGTTCCTATACATGTCAATTCTTCCTCTAACTGCCCTCTCTCACCCCTCACCCTACCTTCCCCTCGTTCTGTGTAGGGTTACTTTAGTGACCCCTGGAATGTTTTTGACTTCCTCATCGTAATTGGCAGCATTATAGACGTCATTCTGAGTGAGATCAACGTAAGTACATTACCACCTCTCTCTCTCTCTCTCTCTATCTACCTCTCCCTCTCCATCTCTCTTTCTATCTATTTTCTTGCCTTTTCTCTTTTGTTCTCCTCTCCATCTCTGCTCTCTTTTACCCCCTCATGTATCCTGTCATTCTTTACTTCCACTCTCTCTTCAAATTCTTCATTCCCTATTTCGATGGCAAGATGGCTGCTGTGCCAGGTCACCCTCTGTTGGTGAGAGGTATGATTAGGGCAAAGTGCAGGAAAAAGGGGAGCGTTTTTCGCAAGAGACTGAATCGCTATATTTCATCCTTCAGGCCACAATGTATGTTGTTTTGCTGTAACTAACCGTCACTCCTGAACTAACCCCTGAGCCCTGGTCGTTCTTTTCAGACTGGTTTTGTCGAGGTTTGAAGAAGCATGACAGGTCCCAGGTCATCATAGGGTTCTCGTTTTGATTTCCTCACACCGTCATTTGATTTTCCGATTTCCGTTCCTCATGTCTTTTCTAAGTTAAATGTTCATATGTAACTGTTTCTTCCTTATTTTCTCCTCTCTCCTTTTTCATTTTCCTTTCCCGTCCAGCATTATTTTGTTGATGCATGGAACACGTTTGATGCCCTTATTGTAGTGGGTAGTGTTGTTGATATAGCCATCACAGAGGTTAACGTAAGTAATCTCTCTCTTTCAATCTGCCTGCCTGCACCCCCCTAACCCCATCACACTAACAAAGATCGAGTTGCTTTAATGTCCCACCTGCACACATAGGCATGAATTACCTGTATAGCCATCAGGGTGATATATTCTGGCTTATCAATCAATACACTGATACATTGCTGCTGGATCTTGTTGCATTAGGATGGATGGGTGAGCTTACCAATGCTGCTTGCAATCCAATGAAAGCTGATAAATGCGGTTTTGCTGTTGAACCAATCCATAAACTTCCAAACTACTTTTGATTGAGTCCAGATTTTTTTCTTGTTTGTTTACTGTTCATAATTGATCCATTTTTTTACACGTAAAATGCAATATGATGTTATTGAGCAATGGTTTCTGTGCAGACCTAAAAGTTACATTTAGACCTCGTTACAATTTATTATATATTTGTTGGTATAGTGCTTTTTGTAAAGAAATAGACAAATAAATAAAAACAAGAATTAAATCATGAAATAGCCATTCGGTTTTTTTTCACTTCCGTCTTAAGTGTCACATACTTTTAAACGAAAGAAATTGTACACTGGTCTAATAAACATCTATGAGAATACTTAAATGAAACCTCCTACAACGTGGATATGCTCCTGATGAGACATTAGATGTTTCCCTGAGGAATCTCCTCTCTAATCTTAGTCAGAGCATTGATATGTTATTGGACCGTGTGTGATGAGCTATGGCATGTGGATGGAGCAAGAAACAATGTACCAGAGATACGTGATTGGATTTAGGTCTGGGGAATGGCACTTCCCAGAATGGAATGGAATGGAAAACCAGGACCCAGTTTACCAGCATTCGTTCTCACAATTTTTCTGAGCACATAGAGGTTTGGGCGGCCATCCAAGAAAAGTGCCCATAGCATCACTGACCCACTACAAAATAGTACTTTTGTAGGTTAATGGAGGCAACAGAGCTTTCTCCATGGCATCTTTAGACTGCTCTTTTGTGAAGTGCACAAGGCCCCTAAGTTGAATCATGGTGCCAATCATTGCAATTTTGGTATTGAATATTCCACAAAGGAGCAGATAAAATCCCCATATCTATTCCACATCAGGCCTGTCTTCTTGAGAGAAACAGCAAACTTTTATCTACAGTGAGCATTGTTGTGCCATTCAGGATGTGCACTAGCCGAGCAACTGCTGTGGGCTGTAGATACCATCTTATGCTACCTCCAGTGAGGATGCCACTGGCATAATAAATAAATGCTCAAACGTCGGCCAGACAGGATGAGGACAAGTAAATGGTCTGTGAGCACTACTTGTATCATATCTTTATAGCGGCTGTTAATTGCCTCTATTTTAACCTGTTCTCAGTTCCATTACCAGAATACCAAGTGAAGCTTCATAACTAGATTAAATTCAGTTTAAATACAAATCTTCAGGTGCTGGGTGCTCTTCGTCTGGGTCGAGACAAAAATTGATGTAATGATGCTCCCTGCCTGAAGATGGCATTTACAGTACATTAGCTGCATTCTGCGACACACAGGGAAGACAATAAAGAAGAAGACAACGACAGAGAAGAAATCAAAGAACAAATTAGAAAAAATCCTGGATGCTGAGCGGTTTAGACTGTTGGTGGCTGATCACAGGGAACCGTTTGACAAAAATGTGGAGAAAAAAGAGGATTTGTGGCATACTATTTCTGTCCCGTATGAAAATGTGGGATGAGCGCGAGCAAGTGACTCTTTTACGTCCTTCTCATATCACCAAAAGAGCCAGCTTTCATTGGTCGCTCTCCTTGTGAAAAATGAATCAGATATTGCTCTTTTTAAATAACTCTTTTTTTTTGTTGCCACCACTATTTCAGTCCGTTGTCAGTTTTCGATCGAGGTGCGTTGTCGCACGCAACATTGGACCTAAAATTTGAAAAGGCCTTCATATTAAAACTATTGTATTTTTTGTGCTGTGTACCATTAAATACTAGTCAAACTTTTTTTTTTATTATTTAGTTCAGCAACAAGTGTTTATTTATGACTATTTATTTTCATTAAAAGATTTGGACTCAAACTTTGAAAATGAAGACAGTTGTGCCAGACATATACCCCCCTGTTTTGCTATACATCATTTCAGCACTGATTGGGTTTGATTTGGTTGGAGTTTTCTCTTCATTCAGCATCTGAAGGCATGATTTGATCCAGCACTGTCTGGGTGGTTTAATTTCTTTTGCATAGAGAAAACTCTGAGCACTTTTTCCTCATGCTTCATTAACCTGTTAATCAATCTGACGAGTTATCTGAAATGATTCTGATGAATCCGTGCTGATAGCCACTCCCTCCTTTCAGTGCTACAAGGAGATTAGAGTGAGACCGGACGACTCTGTTCTCCCTTAGAAAAGCGTATATGTGACCCCTCCTCCCCCTGTGGCCCCTTTGTTCCTCTCAGTACTTCATCGTACCTGCCTGTCGGAAGTGCTGTCTGATTGGACAGGAGCGTGGGGTGGAGAGATGGGAGTGTTTGCCAGCTCTGTCTTGCTGACGATACCACACTGCATCCTTCTCTATGAATGCCTCTACTTTTCTGTCTCTCTTTTCTGCATTTCCTTCTTCGTTTCAGAGTTTTCTGTCTGTCTTTCTCTCTTCTATGGTACTCTGGATTTTCTGTATAGAACTCTGGGTAAACCTGCTCCCTGAATCATTACCAGTTAGCAGGCTGCCTCATGTACTTTTTGATGTCTTAAAATCACATTTAACATTTAATTCCCGTTAACGTCCATTCAAACCACAATGTTTGTGGACGAGAAACCCAAGCCAATTCAATTCGCACTTAAGTGCAAAATGTGAAGTTTGGTCAGCCAATAAATGGTCATGATTTCAACCTCCTGGGATCAGTGTTTATCACTTGAACTTGCTCACAAACGCAACATCGAAAAATTGTATACTTGTACCATTGACCTAGTTTGGAAAAGTGTGTGCTACATGCATGGTTGGGGTTGCCAGATCCTCTACAGTTCTGCCTCAAAGACTATATTTAATCAATCTGGTTGTCATGATTACTTAAATGATGAAAGTAAGACAAACCATTTCGCATATGGTGGCACTGCAGAGGATTTAGTCATCTGTCTCTGCATGTAGAAAATCAGCACACACCTACATACAGTCACACATTGAGTCACCCACAGCAGCGCGCGCACACATACACACGCACACCATGATAAACCTGCTGAGAGATTCTGAACTCGACTCGTGAAAGATGTCGAATCTACGCGTGTGTCACCAATTCATCCTTCAGTCGGCAGCTGCAGAACAGCATATGGCTCCTCCACATGAACCATGTGCTGTAGCACCCTCAGCTGGCGGAAAGATAGACATCCTATGAAGACGCATCCAGCTGTTATACCCACGAACACTGATAGAAACCTTACCACACACACATACAGATGTATTTGATAACTCAGTGGTTGGCGCTACTATAGCTTTCATCTGTCTGCCTCTCTTTAAAGCCAGCTGACCCTTCCTCCTCTCCCCCTTCCTCTGTGGTAAGACCAATGGTACGGACCAACGGTAACCGAAACCCTCCTCTCATTCCACCCCTCACCAACTATTGTTTACCACGTGACTTTGGCATGAAAGCACAGTTCTCTGTCATCCCTATGGCATTGGGCCGAATCGTCTACCCTGTCATATATGCGCTGCCGCTGAAGTCACATGGTCACTCTCTCTGTGTGTGATCCAGTGTCGGCCTCTGCTGATCAGCTCTGGTGTTGAAAAATGAGCTTGCTGGGGCTTGTGAATATACAGTTTCCTGTGCAGTGTCACATGCATGAAGCTTATTCGCAGTCAGTTCTGCTTAGTGTGTTGGGTGCTTTTCAGAGAATGTGTGAGCAGATTTAAAGTGCACTTGAGTATTTACTAGTGGTGTGAATTTTGCATTAAAACCAAAAATAACTCGAGCTGGGACAAAGTAGGGCATACATTTTTTGAATAGTTCTGCAAGTGAGCATTTGAGGGTCAGATAAAATGGATCTTGCCTCAGTAAAAACTATTAAGATTGTTTTTCAGATCCTGTAATTTAAAAATTCCAGCTCTAGTAAGGTGACACTATCTCGTTTAAACAAGAAAAGCGTATGCATAATTCCTTTAAGAACAGCTCTGTACAGATGTACTGTAAAATCTCTCCATATTTTGAGAACAAATAGAACAACATGACATAAATACTGCCAAAGTAGTGATTTTTCTTATGTTGCGATTTAGAAACTGTAAGACTTTTGAATATTTCAAATGTTTTTTTCTCCAAAAGGCCACAGTAAAATCTCACCATATTTGGCAAACAAATAGAACAACATGCCATAAACACCACTAAATCTGTATTGTTTTTAATTTTGGAAATTTCAAAAATTCCTCATTAAAATCTCACCATATTTGGTGAGCATAATAATGTGCCTTAAAGACTGTTAAATCAGCATTTGTTTTTCAAATACATAGAATAGTTGTGATCTTTAGGTTTGTTTTGTTTCTGTAGTGTTTTAGAATGAACAGAATTCATTTTCATTATTTTTTTATTAAAATACTTCTTTTTTCTTATTTGTCATACACACTGGAAATAGACTTCTATGTAATATTTAACATATTGTATAAGCTATAAAGTTAAAGCTTCTTTTAGCTAGATTAGCTAGACTATTGTTAATACGTGATAGGTAGGAAGAATTATTACTGCAGATGTGTGATGTATTGTGGTGGGCATCTATAAATGCTTTGCATCCATTTGGAACATGGTCATTTATTTCATAAAGCCACCAGACCCCCTCTGTATCTATGTCTGTTGGTGGAAGTGGCTAACATTCTGTGGACATACTAAGTGTGTCTCTGTGGTGTGTTCTGTGTGGTGCTCAGATGAATGGGGGTATAATTATGTGTCTGCACGTGACTCTCAATAAACATGCATTTTGTGTGTGCGTTATGCTGAAAAGGGCCTCCAAAACACTGAAGATAATGCCCGGATATCAATCACGTTCTTTCGACTGTTCCGCGTGATGAGACTGGTGAAGCTCCTGTCTCGGGGAGAGGGCATTCGGACATTGCTTTGGACGTTCATTAAATCTTTTCAGGTGAGGAGAATTAAACTAGACAGCATCTGCTTGAGTGATTCCACAGTGGTCCGGACTTGATGCCTTGTTAGCCAAAGTTTCTTTAGCCAAAGAATCAATCACTTCCTCTCTTTGTTCACAGGCTCTTCCTTATGTCGCATTGCTGATCGTAATGCTGTTCTTCATCTATGCCGTCATTGGCATGCAGGTCAGTTACTGCCTGTGTGCCTGTTACATTTCATGTACTTGTACGTGCCTTCGCTGAAAGATTTATGATCTGATGCCACAGATGTTTGGAAAGATTGCCCTGAGGGACAACAGCCAGATCAACCGAAACAACAACTTTCAGACGTTTCCTCAGGCTGTTCTGCTACTTTTCAGGTCAGTCATCCTCTCAGTTTTCAACGGTACCCTTAATTGATGTCTCAGTCTCACTCTGGGCTTGTGGGGGTTTGTTTAGATGTGCAACAGGAGAGGCATGGCAGGAAATCATGCTTGCCTGTTCTCCCAACCGCCCGTGCGAAAAGGGGGCAGAGGTCGGACATTCCAGTGAAGACTGTGGCAGCCACTTTGCCATCTTCTACTTTGTTAGTTTTTACATGCTTTGCGCCTTCCTGGTGAGTTGTCATTGATTGCTTTGCACATTGTTTTGTTGTGCATTGTGTTCATTTGCATTAAAATACTGTCCACCCAAAGGACATCTTTGACCATCTCTCCACACTCCAGCTCCAGCGGGTGTGGTTCAAACGTTCCTGTGCACACGCTTATTCAGATTTTTCCACTCCTACAGATCATTAACCTTTTTGTAGCCGTCATCATGGATAACTTTGACTACTTAACACGCGATTGGTCGATACTGGGGCCGCACCATTTGGATGAGTTCAAGAGAATATGGGCAGAATATGATCCTGAGGCCAAGTCAGTCATGTTCTGTACCTTTCTGCAATCTTTAATCATATACTATTACATACATTGCCCCATTTGATCAAAGATTATTGAAGTTGATAAATCTGGCATTATTGCAGGGGTCGGATAAAACACTTGGATGTTGTGACATTATTGCGCAGGATACAACCTCCCCTTGGATTTGGAAAGCTTTGCCCACACAGAGTGGCATGCAAGGTATAATCCATCAGAAATGCTAATGTATAGTGTTTTATTCACATTATTTGACTATTATGTGTGCATCCACAGCGACTTGTGTCCATGAACATGCCTCTAAATAGTGACGGGACAGTAATGTTCAATGCAACTCTCTTTGCCCTCGTACGAACAGCTTTACGCATCAAAACTGAAGGTACATGAATGTAGTTCAAACAGAAGCCCTCTTGCTATGCTATTATGCATGCTCCAGACAATATATGCATTGGATTAGTGTTTGTTAGTGTCAACTTTTGAATCTGTTTGTATCAGGTAACTTAGAACAAGCAAATGAGGAACTCAGGGCCATTGTGAAGAAGATTTGGAAGAGGACCAGCATGAAATTGCTGGATCAGGTTGTCCCCCCTGCTGGAGGTAAGTGGTGTAAAAAGTTTAAAGCTACTCCGTTTAGTTGCTTATATATAAAAGGTTTGGGATCAGTAATCAGAAAATTTTGGTGGCCATTACTGCTTGTTAGAAGCTTCACATATAAAGATTTTTCCATGGTGGTTAGAGGCCAGCTGGTAGCCTTCCTGAGTGGAATTGGCATGTTCTCCCTCTGCATTAAGGGGTTTCCCCTAACAAGCTTTCTTCACTTCAATGGCAAATACTGTAAGGTTCCCCCAATGCCTCCAAAATGGATGGATGGATCTTTTTCCATTTGAGATTTTGCAAATGTGATTTTGAACCAGAAGTTGGTTGTAACTAATTACATATACTCAATAACATTTACCTATTTGTGTGGTTATTTTCGATAATTTGTACACTTTAAGTACATTTATATGTGTTTATTTTTACTCTGTTTAATCTTTACAAACTGATGCTGCCTTGTGAGAGGCTCATTCTCTCACAGGTATGAGTTTAGTTGGAATGTCTGAAGCAGTTAAAAGAGGACATACAGGAGCTATAACAGACAAGCTTGCTCAATGTTTTAATTCAATGATGTTAAAAAAGCCGGTTGATGACTCAAGCTTACAAGCTCAAATTTAAATAACACTTATCAGTAATTGTCAAACTTCAATGATATCTGAGTTAATTTGGTTACTTTGAGCTCTTTAATCTTACTGTAACAGACAAATCACTCTGTGTTGCTATGCAGTAACTACAAGAGTGCCATTAAAGTTCAGGTTTGAGCTTTCTCTCTGCATTGTGTTTGTCTTTTAGGCTGCAATGAAACTAGAAAACCAATAACAATTCTTTATATTTATTTAGCCCATTTTGGGTATACAGTGAGCCCTGATTTATACAGTGAGTACAGAGGAATTGTTTTTCCTCCTTACTATGATTTTTCTGCTGAAGAATTTGGCACAGAATTTCTCTGAGTCAGTGTGGACCACACAAGAGATTGTTATTCGCATACAGTATTTTTTACATTAACAGAAAAGAGTGACTTTTAATGGGAGGTGTGATAAGACTCTAAATTACTGACTACTTGAGTAAATTTTTTCTATTTTCACAGTGTAACATAATAATAACAGATTTGCCCAAATGTGTGTTTTGTCTCATCTTGCCACAGATGATGAGGTTACAGTAGGAAAGTTTTATGCCACATTCCTGATCCAGGAATACTTCAGGAAATTTAAAAAGCGAAAGGAACAGGGGCTGGTGGCCAAAATACCTCCAAAGACTGCTCTGTCTCTACAGGTGAGAATCGATAAATGCCTAAATGCCTTACAAATGTTACAGTCTTTCATACATATTTGTCTGCCTGTGTTTTTTTTTTTTTTTTTTTTTTTTTGCAACAGGCTGGATTGCGTACACTTCATGACATGGGTCCTGAAATCAGAAGAGCGATATCTGGAGACCTGACGGTCGAGGAGGAGCTTGAGAGAGCCATGAAGGAAACTGTGTGTACAGCTTCTGAGGATGATATCTTCAGGGTAAAGGTCTGATATTGCCTCTTATTTCCTCTCCTCCGCTCTACTCACTTCATCGCTTCTGCTGCTGGAAATTTTGGCCACCTACATGATAAGTCAAATCCTAAAATCAAGGTCTTTTTATGGATTTGGCAGTGCTGCTTGTTATGATGCATTGTTCTGCTCAAGGGATTCATAAAAATAACATTTCAAGCTTTTCATCTAAAAGTATGAGACATCATTAAAGAACAGTGCTTTGCCCCCATGACATCAAGCAAATAAGTTAAGATTTTTTTAAAGAAAAATGTATTTAATTGGTAATGCTTTAAACTCGAAAATCCAAAATATATTTCGAAGTGGGTGCAGTGTGAACAGAGGAAGTGTTTGTATCATGTAATGACCTCTGTCAGTACACAATGCGCAAGTTCGCACGATTTGCATTACGTCAGGGTTACTCTACATGTGTAACCGTAGTGTCGCAAAGAAACCGCTTTATAGCAAGACACCATATCACGGATAGAAACGGAGTACACAAAATCCATCTGGTAATACTGGACTATTGGGCTGGTGGTTGTGGCATTAAAGTAATAATTCCAACAGTAACAACAGTCATGTTTCTGGTGTTTTTGCAGTGTTTTAAGTTCACAATTAAAACAATACTTGCCATAAAGTGTTTCCATCCAGCATCATGTGGCACATGGAAACCAAGGAAACTGTGACGTAAACCATAACATTTTGCAAATCATGCGAATTTGCAGATCATGTACTGACAACCACATCATTTGAATGACCTCAAATACAACTTGTTGCAACACATTAATATTACTGATACTGGGATCTACATATTGTGGCAATGGTGACATTGTTCACATTCAATTATACTCAATACTTAATTTAAATTCAATAAAAATAGGCAACATTTGAGAAAAATTACAAATTTGAAAACCTGCCTTTTTCTCATCAGATCACAGGTGCCCATTCACACATGTAGGTTGCTACATATATTTATTTAGACATGGACTTAACACAAATGGCCAATTTGAGCCCATAGCATGAGCACCTTCCTCTTTAACAAGGTCAAAAAAGCTTTGCAATTGAACATGCCGATCTCACATTGCTTAAGATAAGACTGATGAAGTTTGAGGATGACATCAGATAACAGATAACATCTCTAGGTGGAGTTTGCAAATTAAGCAATAAGCAATATATGGCAAATATAACAAAAGTGTCCATTTTTAGAAGTTTTTTTTTTTGGAAAAATGGATTTTGGAAAAACAATCCATATTACCTATATTTAGTTCTCAGTACCCTACACATGTTTGCCAAATTTCATTCACATATGTCAAACTGAGAGCAGAATACAAGCTGAAATGCTTTATTTCAACCACAATCACACGTAATTTTCACCAGTTCTGACGTGTGTGAAATTCTGTGACTCTTCCAGTACATTTAGGCCCTCAAAAAAGAACTGAAATCCACAAAAAAATAATGCACTGAGCAATTATCATAGTGTTCAATGCTCCTTTGGTGCAATAAGACAATTAAGTATATTTTAATATAAGATGCGCATGCAGAAGCATAATTGTAATTTAAGTTTGCATTGCAGCGTTCTGGTGGCCTCTTTGGAAACCATGTCAACTACTACCACCAGAGTGATGGCCACACCTCTTTCCCGCAGTCCTTCACAACCCAGCGACCCCTTCACATCAGTAAATCTGGAAGTCCTGGGGAGGCAGAGTCTCCCTCTCATCAGAAGCTTGTTGACTCCACCTTCACTCCCAGCAGCTACTCTTCCTCAGGTTCCAACGCAAATATCAACAATGCCAATAACACAAGCATTGGACACCGGTTTCCAAAGCCTGCTGTCAGCACAGTGGAAGCGCACACAGCATCTCCTCTTAACACCATTCCTCTGCCGCTGCCCACATGGTGCTTTCCTAACAAAAGGTAGGATGAGTTTAGTGGGCAGATATTCTTGTTTGTCAGAAACTGGTTGCTGATTATGGCTTCTCCCAACCCTGATTGTCTCTTGTGAACCAGGAGCAGTTTCTATGACACTTTCATGCGGTATGTTCTAAGCTCGTCCTGATTAAGTTGGAGCACTGATGTACGCTCTGTCCATGCTGTGATGGATCTGAAGCAAAATCAGCCCAACACATACTTTTAGTGTGTTGAAAGATCCACTCTAGCGTTAACTAACAAGATCCAATAGTAGCTTTGCTGATTAGCTATTAACTGAATGAGCATGTGTAGACCGGCGGATTTCAACTGGTTTTCCTCCAGAAACTTTCTAATATTTCTACAATTTTTTGTGACAAAACAACATGATTTTTGAGCAATTTTTTTTGTTGTTGTGATTAATCCTAGTTAAAGTCACAAAGAGCTATTAATCCGTTTCTCAGGAGTACATAATTAGAAAGACGGGTACACCCTGGACGAAACTCCACAAAAAAGAATTATTTTTTCACAACACATGGTAAACAGTATTAATGTACATGCATAAGTTGCTAAAATGAAATAAAAAATGTTTAAAAATATATTACATTTTAACTGTTTTAAAGTAACTATTAATGAAATTAATAGCAGTTAGATTATAAAAAAAGGAAAATTATTATTTGACCCCTGCTCATTTACAATTTTTTTCTACAGCCAAAAAAATGATCAGTGCATCATTTTATAGTAGATTTTTTTTTACAGTGAGAGGAAGAAACCCTAAACCCCCCCATGGTCAGGTGCCAGCCCAGATCTACACAAAGGTCCCTAGTCACCAAGTAAACAATTGGTAACACACTACTCTGTGAAGGACTGAAACTCTGCCCTGTTCACATGAGCAGGAATGAGCTGTTTGGGACCAGCTATCTTTGCTTAAAGGACAAGGAATTCTGTTTTGAAACTTAAAATCTTGACACTAAACATGATGCTGGAAACATTCTGTACTTACAAAAATAGGACAACTTAGGTGGCTAGGCAAGTAAGTTTAGAATTACTTTGCACCAATCCTGGGTTTTGGGTACTGTGAAAGGATCTAGTATTTAATAAATCTTTGTTAGCCTGGCTACTTATGCCACACGGCTAACCTGCTCTGGGGCAGGTTATGTTCTGGATTAGAGATTGCGCGCTTACATCCGTTCAATCAGTGGTTATACATGGAAACTTTTAGTGACATTACGCACAAGTATCCGTAACAATGGCTTCACCTCTTCCCAATCCTGTGGATATTTCTGTGCATTTCGTAGAGAAAGAGTTTTTTAGGGACAGAATCTCTTAGCCTTTCCGGACATGAATTTGCATGAAAGACGCAGGTTCACCTTTTAAATGTAAAAATTCATTTAGCATGTAGACAAATAAGCATTTACTTTATTTTGTAATAAAACTGTAAACACGTTAACATTACATAAAAAGATTATTCAAATTAAAACACCAAAAATATTTTATCATACATATGTCATGCAATATATTACATTTTACATTCATACAGAATGTGCTTCTTTAACTTACGCATTCACATAAAATTTTGTCAACTTGAAACCAATCCAGTATTACTGTTTGTTCATCCACATTCGTGCTACAGGACCCTCGTGTATCTATTTTAGAGTTTTATTTATTGTTGGTTTGTGCCTCTCTGATAAAATAAACCTACCATTACATGACTGATAATGTCTCAATTTGTGAGGCAAATGTTTTAAATAAGTTGGTCCTCAAAAAAAAGAACAATTCTGTAGGTGAGTGACAAAAGTTGCTAAAAAATAATTAACCTAATAAAAAATGTGTGAGTGAATGTTGCCCTGTGATAGACTGGCAACCTGTCCAAGGTGTACCCCCACCTCTCGCCCAAAGTGAGCTGGAGATAGACACCGGCAGATCTCTGTGGCCCCAAAAGGGAACAAGCGGGTTAGACAATGAATAAATTAATTTGTCAAGACACATTTAAATGGCAAATACATAAATAAAATGGAATTATAAATTGATATTAACCGTTCCAGACACTTTGCCCTCTGCAAAGAACATCACACAACACATTTGTTTTGCTCCATTTAAAACCCGCTTTCCAGGAATTTTTGGGGGGGATTTGTTTATACATTCATTCTTTGCATTCGAATAAAGCAAACTATAAAAAAGTTTTATCTAAATGAATTGATATGTCTGCGGTAATATAAATTATCTTTTTTGCAGTTTTTGACCTGATGTCTTTGAAACAGAAAAAACAAAATAGAAAAAGATTTGCAAAGTTAGTATTAGTGTGTGCAACCTTTTAAAAAAATTTAAATGTACTTTACTGTTTTTACTGAAACTGAAGTGGTTAAATTGGACACATGCCAATGGCAGTAGTGTTTGTTATAGCATAAAAGAACTTCTGAACAATTGAATTTTTGCTGAGAGCTGGGCAGTTGTAACCATTACTACAGCTATTTTTTGCAGTGTAAACTTTTTCTTGAAAAATCATAATGAAGAAATTTATCCCCTGACATTTGATTCACCAGTTGAAAACCGCACTGCTGGGCTTTGTAGATGCAAATGTTTGTGTTTTGAACCTCATGCTGACAGTCACTGCTTGGCTGTATTATAGTTGGGCCCAAAAACTATTTCACATGGATCTTTACAAAAAAGTTATTTTGTAATGAATGCAATACAAATCTAAGATTTTTCATCTATATGAAGTCATGCAAAACAAAAGACTGGTGCATAGTTTTGCAAGGTGATAATTGCTGAAAACTATTCACAGATAAGGTTTGCAATGTATTCTTTATTGCTTCAACAAAACAAAGCACCCTGTAATGTGTTGCACATTACGTGAATGTGTTTGTTTAGTACATCATTAGTAGAGTTTAACTAGAGCTGCTGCTCTCTAGACGAAGAACGACTACTGTATATATATATTAAAAGAAGTGCTTAATGTTAACTCTGGTTTATTTGTGTGTATTTTGGTAAAGCTCTGAATCCAGTGACAGTAATCTGCCCATAATACGACGAGAGGAAGCATCAACAGATGAGACATACGATGAAACCTTTCCAAATGAGAGAGACCAGGCCATGCTCTCAATGGATATGTAATGCTTGATTGCTGCATTTGATGTTATTGATCCTCTATAGATGATACATTTATTAATCATTTGCTTATGGGGCGCAGGCTGGATTTCCAGGATGAAAAAAGCAAGCAGTTGGCTCCCATGGTTGAGGCTGAAGTGGGGGAGGAGAGAAGACCACGGCAGTCTCCTTGCCGGCGGGCCTTTTTGTGCCCTACTGCACTGGGTAAATCTCTGGACTTTCCTGATCAAATAGTTCATTTTCTAATGATACAGTCTCACGTATTTTTATTAGGTCGACGGTCTTCCTTTCACTTGGAATGTCTAAGAAAGCAAAACAGACCTGAAGTCTCTCAGAAGACGGCATTGCCTTTGCATCTAGTGCATCACCAGGTTAGCTTTTAAAACTGCATTGAAACAAATGCTTGACAAACTCATCTTTTCACTTTTTAAACTTCTGGTTTTTAAAGGCTCTTGCAGTGGCAGGATTAAGTCCTTTGCTGAGACGAAGTCATTCTCCAACCCTGTTCACACGCCTCTGCTCAACACCTCCTGCGAGTCCTAGTGCACGAAGCGGAGGGGGGCCCTGCTATCAGCCCGTTCCTTCTCTGTGGCTGGAGGGCAGTGGGTCTTATGAGAAGCTCAATAGCAGTATGCCATCTGTGAACTGCAGCTCGTGGTACAGTGACAGTAATGGTAACCACAGGGGGAGTACACAGAGAACACAGCGACCCGTGTCCCTCATGGTTCCTCCAGTCACACGGCGAGATTCCACATCACTGGCACATGGCAGCGCAGGCAGCCTCGTGGAAGCGGTAAGCTGCTGTGCTGAGACCTTCTGAGTCTGCACTAACCAAAATCTTTAACTTGATCTATAATTTTCACCTGTCAGAGACTCAGAATAAATTGATTTCTGTTTTATTGTATACAACAAATTATACAAACAACTAGAGGACCCACTGCTCCGTATAGATCTTTCAGGTTTCAAGGACTGTTACTGGGCAACACCTTGAAATGCTTATTACATTGTCAATCCTTAATTACTTTGGTTTTGTGGATGGGGTCATTGTCTTGCTGAAGGACACGTCCTCAATGCTCCCACTGAGGTTGTTGACCTGAAACAGGCTTCCTCAATACAGTGCTGTTGTACTGTCCACTTTGCAGAAAAGCAACCCCAAATTTATTGTGCTTGTATTGTATTTTGTACATTTGTTAACCACATTTTTCACATCTGGTGGTTAATCCCCTCATATGCAAAATGACACAGTGATCTTTTATTTATCTTCATTTTGTTAAAAGCATGTTTTAGATTAAACCACATTGTCTATAATACATATCCTAGATTAATAGATTATTCTAAATTGCCCCTTTAATGGTAACTTACACATAAAAAAACGTAACTATTTAGACTAAAATTGGGCTACAAGACTCATAACTTTACTTAAGCCACTTTGTCCAACAGAAAATACTGCAGTAATATCAGAACTAATCTATAACAGGCTCCTCATTTGGTGAAGTTGCTTTCACAAGAAGAAGGGGCTGCTTTATCAACAGAGAAGGTAAAGAACCTCTTCGACAACTACCCCAAGAGACTTCAGGCTGACATTAATGTTGAAGGGGCAAATACAAAATATTAGGTGCTGAAGTTTGTGAACTTAAGGTCTTTCGGAAAGTTTATGTTATTACTAGGGGTGTAACGATACACTCTGCTCACGATATGATACATACTTATGATATTATGTATATGATACAATATGCATCATGATATTTTACAACTATTTTAACTATTGAAATATTATTTTACACATTTCGAGACCACTAAATACAAGCTAGGGCAGGGGTGTCAAACTCGATTCCTGGAAGGCTGCAGCCCTGCACAGTTTACTTCCAACCCAGAACTGGAAGTTTGCGAATAGATTAAAGAACCTAACGAGCTGCATCAGGTGTGTTTAGTTGAGGTTGGAGCTAAATTGTACAGGTCTGTGGCTCTTCAATTTACACTTTTACAAATCGCACGTATTATAGACAAATGAAACAAATACCAGTCCAACACAGGACAACATTCAGGGGAATTTACATTATTCAATTAACCTAAACCTAATTTAACCCGGAAGAAACACACGCAAGCACAAGGAGAAGACGCAAACTCCTTCCAGGAAGGTCACTGGCGAGCCTTGAACCGACAACCTTCTAACTGGAAGGGCACAGTGCTACCCACTGCACCACCGTGCGGCACAACTCAATCATATCTAACCAAATATGAAAACCAAGACAAACATTTAAAGTTTTTAATACAGATGAGTGTTCGTGAAATACACACGTTTACCAAAAAAATGACTGCTACATATAAAAATAAGTATATAGAGAGTATAGTGGTACCCCGAGATACGAAACTAATCCGTTCCTGGCTGACATTCGTATCTCAAATAAGTTTTACATGTAAAACGCCTAATCTGTGCAACGACTCTTAGAAACAACAGTATTAGTAGATGAAAAAAATGGAAAACCAGAGAAAAATCAAATAACATTCCGTAACTCGAAGCATTCGTATCTCGGGGTACCCCTGTATATGAATTCCATAGATAAACATGTAACTGGCATCACCATGTGACTCTTTACATTGTCTACCCAGGTGTTGATATCGGAAGGTTTGGGTCGGTATGCACATGATCCCTCCTTCATCCAGGTAGCGAAACAGGAACTAGCGGAGGCTTGTGACATGACCATGGAGGAAATGGAGAATGCTGCAGACAACATTCTCAATGCTAACGCACCACCCAGCGCCAACGGAAATCTGCTGCCCTTCATACAATGCAGAGACACTAGCTCGCAGGAGTCCCGTCGCATCCACACACTGGGCCTTTCTACTCCCTCAGGCTCTGACGGGGCACTGGGGTCAGAGCTAGAGCACCCAGATTCAGCTGGGCAGCGGAACAGCACTCTAATAGAGGACGAAGACATGGAATGTGTGACAAGCTTGTAGGGGGACCAGCAGCAGCACGGAGGACATCCTGTGTCTTAGCTCAGCTCTCTTTCTTTCTCTATCTCTGAGGACACTGTTGTCCTGCAGTTTGACCTGTCTGTTGTGCATACCTTCCATAGGGGTATAAGGCCATTCTGCTTAGCTGAGAGCGAGCTGGTGTTTGTTCTTGTGTTTGCAAGAGAACGAGCAAGTAGGTGTGTGTGTGTGTGTAAATGTTTGTGTGTTTCTTTAAGTGCCTCTCACAACCTTGATAGCAGTAAGGATGGTTTCCTTGATGGAGCAGAGAACGAAGAGTTGGAGATGATGCTCAGGCAGTGGGAACCTGGAATCGAAAGCTGCCTCACTGGTGTGGTGCGAGCAGGTGGAAATTTGGGGCCAGATTTATCTAGATGGACACATTGGATTGGCAGATGCGCTCTTTCTCATGGGACTGTCCATCTATTTGTATGATTGAAATGTCGTCTAAAAACATCCAAGCCCTTTTTGTTGAATCCCACACACAGCTTTCTATTTAGGACTGATTTCTCAGTTTTCTTGGGTACTCTCACAGCTGTGTGCGTGTGTGTGTGCGTGTGGTACAGGTCATTGAACCAGTGGCCTTTAAATCAAGAGATTCTTCAGGTTTTTATTTTCCAGCATTGTAATGTTGATTGTTGATAGATGAAGCTAGTTTTTGTTTTATTAACTTATTATTCTTTAAGGCATTTTAGAAATGTTCCTCTAGGAGGCAGCGTTGTGAGTCAAACGCCTCTTACAGACTATTTATTTATTTATTGATTTCTCTTCAAGGTAGGGGAACATTATTCTCGCTCACAATGTTTTTAGGCAAGTCACAAGTTGTACTTGAGCAGATTCTCTCACTTGGATACAGGTGGCTTTGACAAAAGTCTCATGGTTCCCCTTGCTGCTGCTGCTGGAACGGACTCAAATTTGCTTGCTCTGAAACTACTGACTTTTGTTCAATGCTGATCTCCAGAACATTCACTCGACAGTTGCAATCCCACCTGTTTGACACAGCAGCATCCACTAAAGGTCAGTACAGGAGCACTTTGAGAAGAGGGAGGGTGGAGTATTCAGGGATGTCTGGGTAGCACATCATTACAGGAAACATTAATGTAGTTCTCACAGGGCTAAATATATGAAAGTACCAACATCTGCAGCACCATTGCCATATTAATTGCTAGTGCTATTATTGATAAGGATGTGTTGTTGTTTTTTTGCTGGTTTTAGCACTCTTTCCATGCATTTTCACAGACTTCTAGAGAACTTCTTTTCATCTATTATGCAAATAAGATGTTTTGTTTTGATATGCGTGTAAACACATTCGGTAAAAAGAAACCCGACCAATCAACTTCCAAGCATCTATGTTCTTGATGCACTAAAATATCATCGGCTAGCACTTCCTTTTCTCCACCAAGCATCGTCCAACTTGTTTGTGTGTTAAGTCATCGAAATCATCTTTTCATGTTAGTCTTTGGTTCTGAATGAGCTCCTGAATGTTTTTCAGATCTGTGTTTGGAGGATGATGCAAAGCTTGTGAAAAAAAAAATTATGACAAATGTAGCCAGAACCCACCTGCTCTGTTCCAAAGGCACCACCACACCCTCATATCTCGCCATTGTCATTGTGAGGCTGCCCCAGGCATATACCGAGGCCTTGGCTGCGTGCGTGAGGTTCTCTGTGTTAAGCACAGAAACGAGTACATTTGTGAGATAAACGTGTTTGGATAAATGCGTGAGTGCATGAGTATGTGCTTGCATACCACAAGATATGCAAAAACAATGCAATAACTTTGACTGTACAACAGTTTCATTCAGTACTACAGCTGTACAAAAATCTAAGATAGAGAGAGAAATATATTCACTGTTGTGTATTAAGTTACGGAACTTTAAATTGAAGAAACCTGTCATACTTGAAATCAGGTGCATTTGAGTATTAAGTATTTTGAAATCTCGTGCGGGTCGCTTTGATGTTTTTCTTCTGTTGGCTTTATCTCTGCATGAGGATTTGGTGTGGCGAGCAGCTGGAGAAACATTTTCTGTTGTTTTCATTTTGAATGTCGAGGAAATACTGATGAAGAGATGTGAAGGTGTAAATATAGACGGAGGAGAGACGCATCTCTGTGTGAAAATGATTTTGCATATCTTGTGCTCAGCTGAAAGGTGCATGATACGCAAGAGCAGCGCTCTCTCTTCTTTCACTCTTGCTTTTTCTCTTTTTTCATTCTCTCTTCGAACAGCGAAGGGATTCGATTTGCACCTGCACGCAGGTTGTATTGAAGGTCATGCACATTTATTCTAATATTTGAAGAAACCCCATCAGAATCCCCTTTCATTTCTCAAGTTTCATTGACAATCGGTGTTAGGTGAGGAGGTCGAGCTTTCGAATTCTCATTTAGATGCAAAGCTTGAATTTATTTGGTTCATTTGTGTCCACATGAATTGAAAAGAATCAAAGTCCACCCCTCCCTTCATAAGCCAATGATTGTATATTTTTATAAACTTGTAGAGTGATTAACTCATGAAAAGAGACTATATAAGCTCATCTATATCTGCTGAATGTCAGGGTTAAAAAGGCTACACACAACCATGTTTCAGAATGTATGTATTACGTATAGATAGGAATTTATGATAGAGAAATATATAGTAAATTGTTTGTATTCACCACAGTAGCTCCGGCCTGTTGTTGGTTGGCTGTTTTTGCTGAGGGAGGAGTGCAATGAGATGAATCATGTGGTTTTTAAAATTGAGGGCTTTTTCACAGCTGCTTTATTCAGAACAACACATCACGGTCCCCTTCCAGCACATCACAGAAGAGTGTGGAAAAGCCACCATGCTTTCATGGCGCAAAAGCAGCCTCTGTGTTGAAAGAAACACCACTGAATGAACCAGGGGTGTTGCCAGACACCAGTCTCACAAGGGCACATGATAAAGATACTTGGGCTAGAAATTTATCTGTGCTTGCCTTTATTACAGAAATCAGAAGAATTTCTTGACTAAAAACCGGTAAAAATATTTGAATTACTAATAATTATAACTTTTGCAACACAGGCGTAAGCATTTCATTTGAGGAGCTTGGTTGCAAAACGCAACAGCCGCCATTGAAAAATGGTTTTGAAGTGTATTTTTGTCCCCATTTGAAAAACACAGTACCTGCTGTAATGCAGTCTTGATTTGTTATTTTTTCCAAACCACGATAAACGGCACTTGAGTTTTTTTCTCAAATTGTGATAACTCCATTAAACCAAGTTCAGCACAAAGAAAATTAGGTGCTAAGGAGGTGGAAAAATGCCGACTGTCATGTCCAGCACAAGTTTTGAATTGTTTTATAATCATTCCATAACAGAACAGAATCATGTCATTTTCCAGTTGATAACAGTCAATAAAAAGTCACGCTGAGATGATCCAAAGTCACCGGGAGGCAAACAGAGAGACTGCGGGATGCGGACTCACTTGACCGGGCAGCGGATAACTCTGCACTTCAGAGTAGTGAGTCCAAAATCTGCTTGTGGGTTACAATAGATCTTTAACTGGTCTATTCTGGAACCAGCCAATTGATTCACTATTGTTGTTATTTGTTACTGCATTTTGAACGGTTTCATAATAAAAATAAATAAATAAATAAAAATATAGCATTTTGTGACAAAAAGGGTCATGGAGTTATCGCATTTTGGGGAAAAAAATAACTTATTTTCAATTAAATCTTTACATATTACAATTTTAATGAAAATTGGTTTGTATGAGGTGCTTTATAAAAGTTTGGAACAGTTAATTCGGTTAACTCTTCTCATTTATCTCACCCCTCTCTGTATCCTGAGATGACTATGTCCTGTTTGCCCAAGGACTGGGAATGAGCACAGATGAAGTCCCATCTGTGGATCAATTGTTTTTGTGCGTGTGTGCAATCCCACATTTAAAATGAATTTACACGTGAGATTTTACTGGGGTCCAATAAAAGTGGTCTAGCGATGTCCACAGATAAACACAGAGCTACCTGCTCAGGCTTTGGGGAAATTAACCAAATATTTGACTGAAATTGTTTTTCAGTGAGGTTTTTGGCCAAATGATGGGAATGTAGCTTTTCATCTCTCAGAAGTTATTTTCTATATTTGGAGATTGAAATATATTTATCAGATTGAAGAACTGGTTGGAAGGAATGGTCAATGGCAGGGATGTGTTTTCAGCATAAAAAGTGTAGATCATTTTTCTGACTTGGGTTTGGTTTTCCATCTGTAGCATTGGTGCACATATAGAAAAAAAGAACATTGTAGGTTTTTACAACATTTGGAAACATAAACCCTCAGAAATATACCATATTTTTGTCAATTTATTTTTTTCCTGGTGTATTATCTGGATAAACCCTCTTGGTTGTCTGAACATCCTTTGGGCCCTTCAGTCTTTCTAGACATGGTTATGAAAGATCGATGGCCTCTGACACAGAGAAGCCTGGACATGGTGCAATGTCTGCCCTCCAGTTTAACCATTTTGTAGCATGTATCTTTAATGTCCTCCTTTTAAATGACTGTTAATTTGATATTATAAGTTTGTGTAGTTTATAAAGTTAAGGAGTTTAACTGATAACCTAAAAGCTAAGGTGGTGATGCAATAATCATAATTTGCACATTTGAACCACATTTAGTTTGATACATAATTCACATAATCCAAGTAAAGGATGAATTTATGCATAGATTTTAGCTTTGGTGTAAATATTATTTCGCCCTAAGCTCAAAATGTCACCTTAGTTTCATTTCGACAAGAGGAGTGATACTGAATGCAGATTTGGTCAGGCTGTCTCATGCTGTGGCATTCGGTCCGCTGATATTTGCAACCAACCAATGGTGGTTAGGACCTAATGAGTGCACAACCAATCCAAGGCTTTCAAGTGGCACGTCCTCAGCTTTAGTTCCACTTAGCGAATGTAGCAAAGAAAGAAGGGTGGAATGCTGCTGATTTAGGACGTGGAGCTCAAATAGTTGTCCATTTATGGGTGAAGACCGTTTAAAATGTATTTGTTATCACATCCTGCTTTCGTTTTGCAGAGAATGTCATCAAGACCAGGGATTAATATATTGGATCTCATGAGAATTCTGTTGACAACTAATTTTCAGACCATAACAGTGTTCTGTTTACTTCAAACAGACGAATACTCGAGCAGACTGTCTCAATTGCTTTGTTTTGTGACCATGCTCTGGTTTATTTTAGCAGGCAGGAAGTGAAGTCGTGAGGTCCTAAACCTAGCAGAAAAACCTTATCAATGGTCCTTCACATTTGGACCATTTAATGAAGATGAGGTCCTAGTGTAACTGAGAACTCTGTGAGACGTCTGCATGGTCTGGCATTCCCTCCTCTACTTTTGCTCTCTTCTGTTTATCATTTCATATTTATTTCATGTGTTTAACTAGATTTCGACAAGATCACGCTTCATTAACCTGAAGATTCAATCACTTTTCTACTCCTATTTTCCAAAAAAAAAAAAGAAAAAAGAAATAAAAAAATATATATATATTTGTAAATAAGTGATTGTACAGTTTGTATCTGTATCTGTCAGTCTGTCTTTGGTGACAGAGTGTGTCTTGCTTATAACGCACGCTACCAGTAAATACAAACTCAAAAATATCTTTAGATTGTATGGTTCTTGACAGGAAGTTTTAAATTAATCTCTGCTGTATATTCCTGTAATATTGCATTTTTATCTGAGGAATGATGTTATTAAACAATTGAAAATAAAGTGAATTTCCTAAGGTTTAGTTCTTCTACATCTTGTGACCACCATAAGTCCTGATAAACTCATTGGTAAGATCTCATCAGAGAACACTTATCCAGGATTGCTGACATTGATAAAGATTTATTATATATTTAAAATGTACACATTACATTAAACAAAATTTCATTCTGTTTTCACCCTTTGGTTTTCAATTGAATCTACACATTACAATCAGGACATTCTTTTAATCCAGTATATACTTTCTAGACATTTGTTTAGCTGGAGAAAGGTGTCTTCTTGTGGTCGAGCATTCGTGATTCTCCGTGATGAAGAGTGAAGAAATGGTCTGGATTAAGTCCATGATTTACCATTGCATCACGCATACGTGCTGGAGGCTCAAGATAATGCTGAGTAAGAGGAGAAGGAAGATGTCATTTCAGTGTATACAATAAAGTCCCAAAATCATAGGTAAGGGTAATTTACTTTATTTCTGGATAGATTTGGCTTAGTATAACATACAACTGTTTTTAATGTTGTTTATAGACTTTGTCAGTCCCTCCAGAAACTCGCGATGTTCTGATCAAATTCAGCCAATCCCCACAATTTATTTGCGGCCTTACAATTTCACCCAATCACCGTGACTTCACCGCAAATTCGACCAATAAGTCCCACGCCGCGGGAACAAAATGCTAAAAGTCTAAATATTTTTACGGGGACAAGATGATTTTTTTCTTAATTGAACCTGCGCTGCAGCCTCCTGAGGAAGCAGCAGTTGTCTGCTGTCAGATCTGCATGTGATCAGAGCGTGCAGAAAGCCGCGAGGGTATAAGATTAATAGAGATAATAAATAGGAGATAATAAAAGGAAAGAACGCTTAAAAAATTCATAACATGTTAGTGAAATCATAAGGTAATGCATTGCTGTTGAGAAAAATCTGTCTTAAAAAAAAAAAAAAAAAAAAAAATCGCAACTTTTCAAAAAGCTGTTGCAATTCTTGGCATTTTAAGCCACAACAATCACAAAAAAATCCCGCGAAATCCTGGAGGGACTGCTTTGTGTAAGCCCCCATTTATGCTGTGTATGGATCAGATCCATCTACTTATTTTGTTTATTTTTTTCTTCAAAAATTAGTACTTGAGCATTCTCTAAAATGTAAGGGATTTTAGAGAGGAGTAAAATGAGAGGGAAATGGGTGTTTTTGAGGATACATACTTTAACATTAACATGTTACATTAGGGCAATCATATTAAATATCAAAATCAAATGGAAACTACATTTTATGTTCGTAAATCATGCGGTTAGTCCCAGGATGGATAGATAGATGAGCTTGTACCTCATAGGATAAAGGAAACGTCCCCCAGTGAATGGCCAGTGATGCTTTAGCCTGAATGTCAATGTGAATTTGTACAGCCTCTTCAGGGTCAACATGCTGAGACTTCATGATGCCTCTGAAAAAGACAGATTGTCTTTAATGTCTTTGGTCTAATTTATTCATATTTTACATGTTTACATTTAATTTAAGTTCAAATAGGCATCAGCAAGCACCTGGAAACACACGGTCGTACCTGGGCAAGTATGCTCCAATTGGGATGGCAGCCAGGTCAAATGGTCCAAAGTGCTTTCCAATTGCTTTAAATTCAGAGCAGTATCCTGTATCCCCTGCGAAAAAGAATCGACTGTTTGGCCCTATGATGCTCCAGCTGCACCACAATGCTTTGTTTTCATCCATAGCTGTACGTTTGCACCAGTGTTGAGCTGGTGTGCAGAAAAAAGTGACATCATGCCCAGGGATCCGGCTTCCTGTCCACCAGTCCAACTCGGTTACATTATCACAGCCTGTCTTCTTCATCCAATCTTCCAAGCCCAGTGGAACAAACCAGTGCAAACTTGAACCAAAGCGTGCATTCAGAGCAGCAACAGAGCGGACATCCAGGTGATCGTAGTGTGTGTGACTGATCACTACTGCATCCAACCGAGGAATCTGTTCAGGGGTGCAAGGTGAGTCCCGGTAGCGCTTGGGGCCCACAAACGACAAAGGAGAAGCTCTTTGACTAAATATGGGATCAGTCAGAATCAGCAATCCCTCTATTTCAACCAGGACAGAGGCGTGACCAAGCCACGTGGCCCTTACAGATGTCCCGGTCTGCCCACAAATATCTGGCCTCTGGACAAAATATGGCTCGATAACAGGTAATTCATGGTCCAGGAGCTTATTACACAAAACAAAAATGAAATAATTTTTTAGTCATTTTGCATTTAGTTTCAGTAAATAACATCATGTAATACATCACAATGCATCATGCTTAATTATGCATTCATTCTAACAACTTACACATTTTTTGTTCCATAACTGAATATTTACATTGCAGAATTTTTCATTTCAAATTGTTATGTAACATAACTTTAAATACATAATTATCTGCTTTAGTTTATGAATGTATTAATTAAATGGACAAAATTGGTATATAGTATTACTCTATTATTAGGATTTGTATTTATCAAAATAAACATAGATTTATGACATGTAAATTACAGCTTAAAACAAAACAGATATGCTACACAAGAAATATAAAATATTATACTATGTTGTTTTTGTTTGACTGATATTAGAGATAGTCAATTTGTCAGATAGTTTCTTATTTGGGTGTTCTATTTATCCTATTTTTCAGTTTATTGTCACACCTGTTCTCTCTTCTCACCTGCACCTTGTTTCCTCATTAGTCACTCTATTTATGCCCTCCTTTCCTTACTGGCATATAGCTCTTTAGTTCAATAAAAGTCTCACACGCATTGTGATTCGATCCTCCTCAGTTATTTTCTTTAGTCATCTTTACATGTTAAGATTATTATAACATCTTTAGATGTTTTGTCATCACATCTCTTGTGTCTAGAATTTACCCAGTCCTTGTATTGTGTTTTATATTATTTTCGAATTGTTTTTTTTTTCTTTTTCTTAACGTAGGGAAAAGGCACTTTAGATTAAATGCATCATTATCTTGAAAATCATTGGTGTGTTGCAGCCTATGGTTCAGAACAACCTGTTTAAATTAGAATTTTTTAGAAAAACCAAATCTAACATAATGTTGTTTTACCTGCTAATTTTTATAGTATTACTAAAATACCCAACATATTATTACAGTACTTGTTTGACACAGAGACATAGATCTGAATCAAAGAGCTCTAATGGAAGTGTACATCTCCGTTTTCACCTCTTTGGCACTGGGCACATTTCTGTTGTTCTTCTCTGTCAGAAAAAGACGAGCTACAGTACTATAAGAGGGGAAGTGCCATGTTGACCAAGGGTTTACAAAGCGGCCACGAGAGTCCTGTCTGGAACACGTCACATCTGTCTCTTGTCTGTAATCCAGCTGGATTCCCTCCGCCATGGAAACCTTACCTGCTGCTGAACTGCAAAAACACCTGTAAAAAAGATAGACACATATTATTATCTGATGCACAACAGTGCAGACCAACATGCATTTGTCTTGACTATTAAAGCCTACAAATAAGTCATGTTGCGTGACTTTGATTATTTCATGAATCCAAAATTATCATCAATTATCACAAAATTATCATACATATATTGTTCTATACATCATATATTATTCTAAACATGTATTGAACTACAACCGTTAAAGCCTCTTCTAAGAGGCTTTTTGTTACAGTTGACAAACGTATGCAAAAATTGACCAAATTTTCTTTTTGAAAATCTATGGTAAATGCAAGTTTTAGGGGTGGCACAGTTAGCATTGTGGCCTTTCACTTATAATGTGTGTGTTTTCCTGTGATGGACTAGGACCTGTCCAAAGTGTACCTCGCTCTTTACCCAAAGTGCACTGCAGAACCCTGTGACTTAAAAATTAGTAGCAGGTAGAGAAAATGAATTGAACTAAACTGTAAGTTGAAATGCTTTTAGACAGTAAAAGCACAGGACTCACTCTGTAAACAATGCGTCTGTAATGAATCTAATTGAATAGGGTTTAGCAATGATGTGTGATCTCTGACTCCAGTTCTCCTCAATCTTCTGCTATATTTTCTTTATCTAAACATTCCCCGACCCATACTTTTTAATCTATAAAAAAACGTATCACAATACAGACTTTTAAGGCCTGCTGCTGCCTTTCAACACAAAAAAACACCTGAAACAATCAAAATCATGTATTTTTGACTAACAGTTTTTTTTCTGTCATTTATAATTAAAATAAATTACCATGACAATGTCAATGCTGCAGATTATGACGAAGAGTGTCAGAGATAGCCGTTTCAGGTGTTTGAAAAGGAAATGTTATGCATCTCACATACTCACATCGTAACATACGGTTTGTCTCATCCAGAGAAGCCTCTTTTGTTACGTTTTATTAGCATTGTGCCACTTGGATGCAACTATTACCATACACAGAGATTAAAATGTAAATTAAACGTCTTTTAAAATCTGCTAAGTAAACAGAACTCAACCAAAGCACTATCCAAATTGCGAGCAGCAATCGGCAATTTGTTGCGTAAATGCGCATTAAACGCCAGACGGAAAATACAGGCTCCGCCTACATGAACACGTCACTCAAACGGAGTGACAGCGGAGAAAGCCAAACGTCCGTCAATCAAAACGTGCAGCCAGCAACCAAAAGATGATCTTAGATCACTAAAGGAGAGCGTTTCTACCATGGTTGCCAGGGTAGCGGTTTTCCCGCACAATTGGGCTATTTTCGAAAAGGAGTTGCGGGAAAAAATACGGAGTTGCGGGCTGCGGTTTTTTGGGCTACATTTATAATGTACCGCGGCCGCAAAAAAATAAATAATAATAATAAATAATAATTGTGGACAAAGATAAAAGGGAACCTTTTATTAGTGGGTGTTGATCCCCGGGAATGAATACTTGGTAACAAACGCTGCTTCTTGCGAGACGCAAATAGGCGCGCGCGCCACATGTGCTTTTGACATCACCAATCAAGCATCATCATCATCACGTCACTCCTTGAGAGCGTTGTAGTCAGAAGCGTCGGTTTGGTTGTCTGTGGATGAACAAGTACAAGTAGGCACTTCTGACTAGGGTCAAAAAAAATTCAGAGAGCACATGTTCTTATTTGACCTTTATTGTATGAGATTGTGTATTAAAAAAGCACAATGTGTGATATTAAGAATTTGGGTTAGACAAAAGGCCAATACTTTAAACTTAAACTTATATAAATTTTTTAAGGCCCTTTGTGGGAATCCAGCCGTTGTCTAATCTGATTGGACACTGAAAAATTGGGCTAGTTTTCATTCCATTTGGGCGGATTTTGAGTTGTCATTGGGCTGGAAATATTTCTGGGACCTGGCAACCCTGGTTTCTACTTTTGTGTTGTTGCGTTTGCGCTTGCTTTGAGTCAGAGAGCGGTGGATATAGAAACTGCGAGAGGTGCAGCTCTAGTCTTTTCCCTTAACAGTCCACATAACGTGTAGTTTGGGTGGTAAAACTTGAGAGGACAGATACGTACGTCCTTTTAACAAAAAGTGCAGGAAATATGCCCCCCTCCTTTTTTAAGTCTGTGAGTTTACCGCAGTCAGAGTTCAGTGAATTCGCAACCATTGTAGTCCCTACACATTACACAGCATTGTTTGTATGACAATATAAAGTAATCCAATTGAGATAACACTACATTATGTCACTGTTCATGGTCGGAGTATCATTTGACAGAAGACATGACTAATGACAGATAACAATATTAACGGGAGTTAAAACAAAATTAGCGAATTTATTGTTATTTATTCTATTATATTAATATTATGTATTTCCGGTGGTAAAAAAATTACCTACCTACGCGTCAACTCTGCAAGCTGCTCGAGCCTCTGATGTAAGCGCGATGTATAACTCGCCATAAGGGACAAAATCCTTAAAACCAAACGCGTTTCAAAGTATTCTGTATAGATCATCGACCGTATAAAATAGGTATGATGTTATTAGCCGATCAGAAACACCAAAAAGATGTTTAATGTATGGTTTCAATTAAAATAAGCGAAAAAACTATGACCCCAAATAATACCGTAGTTTTACCATAGATGCTCATATTAAGGTCGTAGAAGTGAGTTGCCCTTTCAAAGTTACTTTCTAACAGGAACCAATAGTTAAGCTCGCGGGGGTTATGTTCACTGACGGACTCGAGGAGTAACGCCTTTTTGTGTCCCTTAAGCATTTGTTTCCTTCTCTGTTGTAAATTTTACCGTTATATGAGTGTTAATTGTAATTTTTTTTCTTTGAAAAATTTCTTCCCTGTAAGAATAGTTTCCAATGTCATCTATAAAAGTGCATATTTTGATTTCGAAAAGTACATCGATGGACAGCTAACCGTTTCAGCTAGCAAGCTACAGCTAGCTCTATCTCTGCAATATAGGTGATGCAAAGCTGCTACTTTTTTGCGGCTTATATTTTATAGATCTAACTTCATAACTCTGTGAATTAACGGTTACAATGTTATGAATAATGTTGTATAATTTCCGTTGCAAATGACCGAGTGTTGACAGCAATAGATGTGATTCGTCTGTCTTGTTTTTGTTATTTTCATGTAACTTAAATTTGAACTTTTATTTATCAAAACCTTTTTTTTCCACTCTTGTGAAATATATTAATAGTAAAACAAATTAATATAATAATATTATCAATATAATATATAGCCATTACATCGGTTATTTCACATTTACTATAACAAACCATGTATAATTTTTATAGCAATCATGTATTATGCTGTTTTCCACGGGAAAGAGATTATATTATTTTTTTTTATTATTTTTAACTAGTTTTTATGCTGCTTGGGGAAGATGAGGATGTTCTCAGTTTCTCACAAGACTGCCTTCGTGGTCGATCACTGCCCATACATGGCTGAGTCCAGCCGGCAGCTGATAGAATGTGACATGTCGACCAAAAGCCGCTCACAGGGTCTGATTCCCCTGGCTCCAGTCTCCAAGTCTCTTTGGACGTGTGCAGTGGAATGCTCCATGGAGTACTGCCGAATCTTGTTTGATGTGTACCCCACCAAGAAATTAGTGAGTGTTAAATGTTTTTGTTGCTGTAATCTCACTGAATGTGAAGCTACTATTAACATGATTTCAGAACATAACTTATTCAGAATGTGTAATAAAATGTGAAGACTTCCTGTGTTCCTTTACTTGTACATAAATGTTATGTTTATGTTTCCCAGATTAATTACATTGTGAGCGATTCTGAAGTTCACATCTTGAATAGCTGGAAGCAGGAGGATCAAAATACACACGACGTAAGATAGTTTGCATTTTCTGTGTCCAGTCAATCAAATGTAACTCATCACTAATGGACCTGAGTTCAATGTTCATGCATGGTGTGCTGTAGTTGATGGCTGCCTTGGCTGCTGTGGGGCCTCCAAATTCCCGTCAGGATCCTGAATGCTGTAGTGTTCTACATGGTCTGGTGGCAGCTGTAGAATCATTGTGTAAGATCACAGAATATCAGCATGAGACTCGCACCACTCTGATGGACTTGGCTGATCGAGTGGTAAATAGGGGACGCATTATCTGTCTTACCAATGCTAAAAGGTGAGTGCTCTTTGGTTCAGATTTTAGGTTTAGAAGAAGGAATCCATGCAAAAACAGATTTGTGTTTTTGCAAATCTTTTACAAAACTGATAAGCCTAGTACAAAATTCTAGATCTTGATTGTTGTTTTAGCGACACTCATGTAAGGATGTTGGAGGACTGTGTGCTGGAAACCATTCAGGAACAGAACAAACTGGCAGCAGGATCTGATAGGTCAGTTCTCTTTTGTAAGTCTCTTTCATTTTAAGATATTTTAATCTAGCATGCTTTTACTTTGCAGACTGATGCCCATTCAGCAGTGTGAGCTTGTACTGGTCCATATCTATCCACCGGGCGATGACACGCTGGTCTCAGATCGGCAGAAGAAAGAGGTTAGCACATTTTTCACAATAGCATAAGTATTTATTTAATAAAAGCATGAGATATGTAACCGCGGAACAGCCAATAGCTAATGATGCATTTTAACTGCGATCCATTTAAACGACTGATTTAAAGGCCATGTTACACACTTCAGGAAATTTCTAAAAGCCAATATAATGTACCTGTGTGTTATTTTCCACCTACACCGTGGCACCACAAAAGGATTCCAGAGGTTACCAGAAAGTAAAAACTTTTCCAGATGTGCAATACATTTCCATACTTAACATAAATACATAGATGCACGTGCGCACACACATGCACACATCTGTGCACTTTATTATTTGTTGTTTTTGTAGAAAATATATTTTCTTCTTCACCTTTTGTATACTTCTTATTTGCACTGGGTTG
Organism: Danionella cerebrum; assembly: GCA_007224835.1. NCBI lineage: Eukaryota > Metazoa > Chordata > Actinopteri > Cypriniformes > Danionidae > Danionella > Danionella cerebrum. Next base: position 142,947 of record SRMA01026893.1, read on the forward strand.
GGTGACTGCTTTTAATCTCAATGTACACATTTACATCCAAATGAGATTGGATGTACCCTTCCCACTACAAGCTACTGCAATGCCCACTGTTTACATAATGCAGTTTTTATTAGAGTGTAGTACAAATATTAAATGCACATTGAGGGAACAGTTTGCACTAGCTATATTTTGCTTGCTGGTGAGAGTTTAGAATCAACCAGGTCTCCAAAATGGAAGAAACAAGACCCAAATTGAATCATATAAAATAAGTGACAATCTTGTCATTTTTGTTTCATTTTGTAAATCTGTGTTTAAATATTGTTAATATTAACTGAATGTTCTTTGTTCCGTGTGCAGCTCTCATCAGTATTGAGCAGCGAGGTTCACAGTGTGCGAGCTGGACGTTATCTAGCCTGCAAGCTGAATGTGCTGGTTCAGCAGCACTTTGATTTGGCCTCCACAACGATCACAAACATCCCCATGAAGGTCAGATGTGCTGTCGAACACGGCCCTCTCTGCCTGTGTCTGTCGCCCTCTCTTCATCACTTGTTTGCTATGCATCAGTTCATTTTGCAGCTGCTGTTTTCATGGTTTATTGTTTGTTTTGCTAGCCTACATTAAATGTCTGTGAGCAGGTCAGTACTTCACAAGAGCTACTTTTCCTTATCCAGGCGAAAATCCTGCCCCTCATCCAGCTCTTGCTAATCTCCGATCATTAATGAGAGCCTGAAAGAGCTTTCATTTAATACGTCTGTGCTACTCTTAAAAGCTGTTTCACAATAGATCCGTGTGACTGAACGCTTCCTAATGTTTTAATGTAGGTCTCCTTGAAGAGAGGAGGGCTCTTGAATTGAATTCTTTCAAACAAAGTTCCTTTCACAGCTGAAACATTTAAGCTACATCCGCTTAATGCATAGATTAACAATTACGTGTCACGACGGACCTTAAATTATATATATGTATATATAGCAGGTGTGAAAATGCTGTAATCGCTTGTAGAAATATAAATAATGATTTTTGTAAATGTACGCAATGCAAAGTGAGCGAACAAAAGAAAAATGTAAATCATCAATATATTCTTCTACTTCTGCCGTTTGAGTTGGTTTTTGAAAAAAATCCTGTAAATATTCTCAATACAAGCAGGCAATTACAGTCACAAAATTAATCTGCAGCAGGACAATGACGCCAAGCACACAGACAAAGTAATTAAGAACTATCTTCAGCGTAAAGAACAATAAGTTCTGGATTTGATGACATGGCAAAAACGTGTCATGTCACAACGCAGATTTAAATGCCTCTCATGAACAAATGCAGCGATGTAAACAACTGTTGCCACTCTCCCAAAGCGACTTTTAGCTCTGCAGGAATTATATTAGATGAGAAGCGGAACAAGTTGTCAACAACAAATGCAGAAATGTTAAAAAAAATTGCCATCGATGCTTAGAGAGCTGCATACACCAGTCTCTTTCACAAACTTCTCAGAAATGACCTGTTCTACACTATGTTAAGTTATTAATGAAGGTGTTAGCTTTGATTTATGCTTTACATTTAAAGATTTCCAGCTGCAATGGATCTATCATGTGAGGAATAACCCATCTAGAGGGTTGGAGTTATGAATAGTTTTTGTTTTGTTTATATTTTACAAATTTCTTTAGTTCATTTTTGGTTCTGCAATCTACCTGTTGTGCTTAAATAATAAAAACTGGCCAATCAAACGTATTGTTTAGCTGCAGTTTTTATAACAATATGTTAAATTGCATTACAGCTTAGGTCTGGCCCCTTGGTAAATGCGCATTTGCATAGGGCACTGAAGGCTCGAATGCCAAGTCACAACTCTCCCCAATTTCTCTCCTACATCACTTTCTGTCTCTCTCTCTCTCTCTCAAAAAAAAAAAAAAAAACACACACACACGCACACACACACACACACACACACACACATATACATACGCGTTTGTTTGTTTGTTTGGAATAGATAAATCAGTCTGTACACAAGTAATGTGACTTTATTAATATCTTTCCTGAAATTTTGTAAAATCCCTTTTTAAGGACAGGTTTGAAAAATGGCTAAGGAATGCAATGAAACCATCAGTAGTCCTGAGGAGCACACGTCTTAAATTATAAATTATTCCACAAACTGTTTTTACCCAGGTTCTCTGCATCACCAACTGCTTGTAAGTGCTAACCACTTGAAAATATGCATATAAGTGCTACTGTATATAAGTGCTAACCACTTGTAATAGAAAAAAAAAAACATTTATAGTCTGAGATAGAACAGGAAGTTACATCACAACAGGGAATCAATCAATCAAGCCTTTATTTGTCACACACACACTGTTACATGCAGTGAAATTGAACCCCTCTGGCCACAAACATAGACAAGGTGTGAAGACAGGCCATTGTTGAGATGTAGGATTTAAGAAAGAAACAGAGTAATGTGTATACAGTGGGTAAGGGTGCTCAAAAAAAGAGCCTCTTCCTCACTTGTCCTTCGCAGAAGGCAGCGTGGAGAAGGTTAAAAAACCTTTTTGGTCTAGAGAAATCTCGTCTACACCTTCCAACCATTGTTTCTACGGAATGCAGAGTAGTACATTTTGTTTTTGTTTTTGTTTTTTTACTGCAACAATCTCAGATATTGACAAGGAACAGTTTTCATATTAAACAAAAATCAAACGTTTTGAGACAAAATAAAAATGAATTAATTTTGCTCATTGATGAAAATAAATGATGAATACTTCCATTTTTGAAAGCATTCTTTATTTACTGCATTTTTTCACACCTGCCTAAAATATGTGCTCAGTACTGTACATTTTTTTGCCGGTACAACTCATGCTCTCTTGACTGTATATCTGTGTGATTAGCACTCAGCTGGATGGACAGTTGACCTAGAGCCCATTTTAGTCCCCAGAAATTCTTTTTATTGGGACAATGTCCCTTTTTCTTTTCCTGGGTGATGTTCCTTCTTTGGTTTTTGTTGCTGAATGTGAACCGTGTTTGGTTGTTCTGGTTGCTTGTGTGAGCCACAGGTCCTTGCAGAAACACACAGTAGTGTTTGAGGCCCGTGATGAAGCTTTCTATTTGTTTCTGGTTTCCTTGTTGTGTTGTCCTTTCTTTTCCTGATTATAATGTGTGAAAGCTACCTGGATGTCAGGTTATAATCTGTGCTCTTTGAACATGAAAGCAGCAGTAGGTTTTGGTGTATTTTTTGCGTAGATAGCCTGTTGTTCCTAACTATTTGTTTGTTGGTGAATGTTTTGTGTGATTGCTGGAGAAGGAGGAGCAGCATGCAAACACTTCAGCTAATTATGACGTTGAGCTTCTGCACCACCGAGATGCGCACATGGAGTTTATTAAGAGTGGTGAGTTGTGAATACACAAACCCAGCCGTCAAACTGGTTTTACATTTTTAAATTGTTAATATTCAGTAACAGAAGGGATTGGTGGTGTTTTTAACAGTAATAAAAAATGAGTAGACATGAAAATTAATCATATTTTACATGTCATGTCACATTAAAGCAATAAATTAAGGTACTGTGTAACATTTTAGTAAATTAAAATTCCATGAGTGTGACGCTCATATTTGCTTGCACCACATGTGCATTGTGTAGGGGATTTGCACATGGCTGGCAGCACCAGTAGAGACAGTGGGCTGAAGGAAACGGTAACACTCAAATGGTGCACACCACGCACCAACAGTGTGGGTAAGTTTACGCATTTTCTCTCTCTTCAAATCATTCCAGGATTGTAATTTTTCTTAAAATGCCATTCTTTTTCAAGAGTTGCATTACTGCACCGGGGCCTATCGTATTTCTCCAGTGGATGTTAACAGCCGCCCATCATCTTGCCTGACCAACTTCCTGTTGAACGGTGTGTGTGCACAGACCTTCAAAATTGTTTTATTTATACTCTAAAGAATTTATATGCTATGCTATAAACACAATTTTCTCAATTAATCAAATTTCTTTGTTGTGTCAAGGTTTCCGTGGGGTCTTGAAAATTCTAAAATGTAAAAACAATGTATTAGGCCTTAAAATGTCATAAAATGTTAGATAATTTGCTGTTTTAAGTCTAATCTTTTTGCAGGTTTTAATTTTTCGGACACAACAGATTGAGTGCGCTTGGGACTGATTTCCCAGCATGCACCATGCAAGCTGGCACATTTCGTTGTTTAACAAAGATGGCTTCCATAGCAACAACAAATAGTTATTTTTATCATTTACAAAGGTTTTAAAAATTATGAAAACAATAGCTTTATGTTAGTTTTCATGTATAAAACATACACATATGTCTGAAAATGACAATTTAATTACTAAAATATGCCAGTTTTACCTGAAAAATGTGCCATTGTTAGCCAAATAACAGTAACACTGGTTCTTTAGTTCTGATCTTTTATTTCTAATTCATAACATTAACAATTCACAACATAGCTTTGTGTATGATCCATAAAGATGTACTCTTTTTGCAAATTTTTCAGGAAAATTTTCTGAAGTTTATATATTTATATAAAGTTTTTTTTCACATGTTCATATTTTTTAAATGGCTTGTGGGCAATAACTTTTTTACAGTTATTTTTACTTCATAGTTAATTTATCACAGTATGTCTGCTATAAGTCAATTGAAAAATCAACTTTCTCTTTCACTTGAATAGTTATGGCATCATTTACGAGAAGCCTTTGATAAGAATGTGTGTTGGATTTTTCACCTACTATCTCCACAGGTCGCTCCGTGCTTCTAGAGCAGCCCCGAAAGTCAGGATCGAAGGTCATCAGTCATATGTTGAGCAGCCACGGAGGAGAAATCTTTCTGCATGTTCTTAATAGCACACGCTCCACTTTAGAGGACCCCCCTTCTATCAGTGAGGGCTGTGGTGGGCGCGTGACTGACTACCGAATCACTGTAAGATCAACTCTGTGCTCACCATAGTTATATTCCAACCAGTATTCCTGTTTGCCCTATGCCAAATATACATTTATACACATACAACAAATATATTGTTGAAGGTTTAAAGATGAGGAAGTGGTAGAATGTTTACATCACTTTGTCATTTTTTTTTGTTTTAAATTTAGTTCAATTATCTAATGTCATACATCAACGTATACAAGTAACTTTGTTTTGTTGATTGTTGTATATCTGTCTAATTGCAGGACTTTGGTGAGTTTATTGGTGAGAATCGGCTTACCCCATTCCCAGACTCAATGATAGATGCAGCAGGCAGAGTTCCAGTGGAGAGAGCCAAATCTCAACTTGAACGACACACTCGATACTGGCCAATGATCATCTCCCAGACCACCATTTTCAACATGCAGGCGGTAAAGATGAAAAGGCTAATGCAGTCATGCCATGGCATATTTAAGATTCCATGAATAAATGGTCAACAGGAATTCCAATGTTTCTTTTTAAATCTGATGTAAAATGAATAAATATATACACACAACATTTGGAACTCTACTGTACGTTTCAGGTGGTACCTTTAGCTCACTTGATTGTGAAGGACACTCTAACCGATGAAGATGTGCTGACCTGTCAGAAAACCATCTATAATCTTGTTGATATGGAAAGGAAGAATGATCCTCTGCCCATCTCAACTGTAGGGTCTAGAGGAAAAGGACCCAAACGGTGAGGACATGAAATCAGGTTTTAATTTGTCTCTTATTGATCTGCTCAGAGTCGAGTTTAAAGTTCAGAGGGTATGGTCTAAATCTTGTTGTTAAAACTGTGGAAACAGAGACTAAGGGTGCTTTCACACCTCACTGGTTTAGTTCGATTCATTCAGACTATAGTCCCTTTTAGCTTGATTCGTTTGGGTAGGTGAGAAAGCAACTGCCGAGCTAAAAATTCAGACCAAAATTGGTTTATAAAAAGCAGTCCAAGATCTGCGCGAGGAGGTTGTCTTGGTACAAAACCGAACACACTTTTGAGTAGTTTGTTTGTGGTGAGAACGTGATTGAACTCTGATCCAAACTAAACACAAATGAAGACAACAAAAACGTGCTTTTTGATAGTAATTGTAATACAGCAACCGTACTCACTTTGCACATGGCATTATGGGTTTGCGTAAGCAGCATTTATCATTGTAGTATTTGCAATGTGCACCATAAGCAATATACCAAGGGTCAAAATCAAGCAGAGAAGTCAGTCCTTTTTGAGTGTGTTGTCCCAGCCTTCTGCGTTCTTTTCTCCGTTCATTCTAACACATCAAAAGCAGTTGAGGAAATATATGATTTATGAATATAATGTAAATATAATGATTTATGTGACCAATGAATGGCGGTATCAAGTCACATGGCTGTGTTTTCAACTAGTGCGAATCTGAGCGATGAGTGCATTGTGAATGAGGAGTAAATCTACAGACGATTACAACAATCTATTAGTTGTTCCTCTTGCTTGGTACAGACCAAATTTAACAAACTAGAGGTGTGAACGCAACCTTATTAGTCAGTTCTGAGACATACCTTGCAACTAATTAATGTACATTTATTGGGAACATCTGATTTTTAATTGTAGTAGCGTTGCACGAAACCTTTATTTACAATCGTATTTGTTTACAACTATGGTTTTATCCTGATAAATCCAGTTATCTGATAGGGAAACTGTTGGAGTATTTCTTTGCTTTTCTGTAGAATAGTGTAGAAGAGAATAAAAAAAAGAATGGGAAGTCAACAAGGCTTATTTTGGGACATGCAATTTGTGCTACGTTTACCTCATTAAATGTGTGGACATTTGCCCAATGGAGGAACTTGAAAGGGTGTGACAAAGAAATTCTGACATACTGTTTGAAACCGGGCCAAAAGAATCACATTTTGTCTGCATCTTATGTAGGATGAGGGACTGTGAAAATTCTGAGAAAATTTTTAAGTTTAAAAACAAACATACTCAAAGTGGACGTGTCTATGAAGGGTCTATGCACTTATAATAAGTTCAAAGTGTATCGAAGACTTCTGTGTGAATCACTTGAAAAGCTAATGAATCCACCATAAACGTGTAGAAATAACAACATGCTTCATGCAGTTCAGTGTTGAGAAGCTGGTGTATGCTAACCAGTCAAAGTTTGAATTTATTTCATGCACATATTTTAGGGGTTTGATATCGGGAATGTGTTTATTCTTTATAATGGTGTTTCGTTGACATTATTAACCAGTTTCACTTTCAGCTGTTTTGTGCAAAGATGGGTTTGTTAGCATCAATGCTAATATTACTGCGTCATCATTGAGTAGGCAGCAATGCTCTTGGTAACATTGGGTCTGGTAAAAAAAAAGCACCAAATAATTTGGTGATTGGGACAATGTCATATTCCATCACAATGTTTCACTATGGACACAATCAATGCCAAAATTGCTAATATTGCTAGGTCCATTCCTAGCACCCATTACATTATAATCGACCAAAAAACACTTTCTCTGCATTGTTCTTCAGCGCGGTCTGCTGCTGTCCTTTCCGAGTCAGGCAGCACACTCGATCTGCATAGAGATGAGCTGTACTAGCGATTAATTTGATTGTTTAGTGGGCGGAGGTAAGAACTATGGGCGTTGCAAGAAACATGGAGCTGTTTTCAGCTTACAAAGGAATACAGAAACATGCCAGAAAGATTCTGAATAAAACTTGAGGCATGTTTATGAGGGAATGACACTAAAAGGAGCCAGGAATGTCAGAAAAGTTGGTTTTGCATGATATGGAGATTTACAAAATTGGAGGTGTTTTGAGACTAACAGTACTGTGATGTTTTAGTGTTGTTCCACTGCCCACCAATGTTGACATGATGTAAATGTCAAGGTTATAGTAGTTTTTTTTTTTTTTTTTTATCATATTTCTCTTGTGTTTCTGCACAGTGATGAGCAGTACCGGATCATGTGGAATGAGCTTGAGACGCTGGTTAAGACTCACATTGGCACCAGTGAAAGGCACCAGCGTGTTCTGGAGTGCATCAGTGCTTGTCGGAGTAAACCTCCTGAGGAGGAAGAAAGGAAAAAAAGAGGAAGGAAGAGAGAGGACAAGGAGGACAAAACTGAGAAAAATGGCAAGGAAACAGAGGAGAAGCCCTGGGCCCTGGACTCTGAGAGGTTAGAGATTGTCGACAAGATGCTGAATTTATTTCTATTTGTCTATTTCCAGCTCTAAATTTAGGCTGTGGATTTATCTTTCTTCATCAATTTCTTGGTTATTTCTTATGTAAATGTCTTTTTTGACCTCCAGGCTAAAGGGAGTAATGGAGCGAGAGAAGGACGAACAGAGCGAATGTGAAATCATTAAAGACTCGCCAGACTCGCCGGAGCCCTTGAACAAGAAACCACGTTTAGAGGAACAGCCGCCTCCAGAAAAGTCTAAAGGTTTACACAGACTCGTCAATGTTGTACTGTATATTATTGTATGTTTTAGAATAACTAAATAAATTTGCTCTTAAATACAACCGAATGAAAAAATAGCATTTAAAGGGGTCACAAACTGGAGGCCTAATTTCTTTGTACATGGCTACCAAGTAGTTTTGAAGAAATTAGTAATTTATGAAAGTATCTTGGGTGTACTTGTTTTGTGTTCTGATTGGCCGAGAGTTTAGCGTCACATTCTCACTGTTTAGAGTATAACTAAACTCTCTTGAGATGATGGCCAAATGTTGAATGATTTCCGTATTCCGTATATAAGTACTATAGCATTCATAGCTTTTTTTATATACTTTCTTATAATAAAACACAACCCTGATTGTTGTTTAGGCGAGCTGCTCAATTTAACTGGAGCATCCCTGTGAGAGGGAAAAGGCGGTATAAGGATGCTGTTTTAGTGACTGGAGTATCTAGACATGGGTGTGGCTTAAAGGACTGAAACTATAGCTTTAGAGTCCACGCCTTAAGGAGGACAGCTCATTATATGACAACGCTTCTCTGAAACCTACAAAATCTATCGTCACTCTCGGATGGAGGGTTCTCTCTGGTCTGGGTCATTCTTGAAAAAAGGGAGGATTAAAGACAGGGCGAGTGATTTTAATTTTTTTTCCCTAACCCTTCAGAAACTGGGATTGAAACTCAAAACACTGTTTTAGCCAATCAGAAGAGGCTTGTCTTTTTATCACACAGAGGAAGAAACATTAATAGTTTTAAAATTATGTTAACAGTACTACAAAGTAATTGGATCTTCTAAAAAATTTGCATATTGTGATAAAATTAGTTATTTTCTGTAACGTACTAATAAACATTAGACTTTCATATAATTCAGATTCATTTACACACAGCTGTTCAAGCCTTTTTGTTTTGATATTGATGATTTTTTGGCATCTCAAAAAATTTGCATATCATGAAGAGAGACACAGCTGGGTCTCCCTTTTCCCCTGCACAAATCTTCTTTTGTTCTCAATGCAAAAGAATTGAATATTCTTAAATATTGTTTCCAGAGTCTTCTTACTTGGGTTATAAATTAATATTTCCATAGCAGTATTTATGCACATTGTGAGAATATAACAACTAATACATCATTATAACAACATGTTTGTTTTTTTTACTAGGTCCTGTTTCTTTACTCACCCTTTGGACCAACAGAATATCTCAAGCCAACTCCAGGAAACATCAGGAGTTTGCAGGAAGATTGAGTTCAGTGAATAACAAAGCAGAGCTTTATCAGCATCTGAAGGAAGACAATGGGTGCGGTGACTACCTCTCGCTGTCTTTCTCTCTCTGTCATTCAGATTCTGTTAACAAATTGTGCTTTTTTTGTTTCTAGGATGGATGTTCATGAAAATGGAAAAGCAACCAGATGATGTGTGGAAACTCCTCTTCTAATCTCTGCAGGATAATTGATTTGTTCTGACCTTTGGCGTGATATCAAATGATTTGATCTCTTGGATGGTGCCAGATAAAGAAGAGCAAGTCAATGTTTCATAAGGGCACATATTTTTTTTGTTAATGTGCTTTAGATTGTACAGAGTCAGAAATGTTCAAAGATGGAATAAAAGTGTTTACATTTTTATGCAGTTTTTCTGTCTCTGTGCAAAAATATAACCTGGTCATTTAAGATTACCGGTACCTTGACAGAAACTAGAATTTGCTAAATGTAGTTGAGGAAAAAGTAGGGTATTTTACTTTGAAATGTAATGAATTTAAAGTAAAAGATCTCCCCAAATTAAAAATGTACTTGAGTAAAGTACAGATACTTGAAAAAGCTTCTTAGGTACAGTAACTAATTACATTTACTTCGTTACTGCCCACCACTGAAGACTCAACACCTCTGCTGGCTACTAGCCATCTGCAAACACGTCATGCACATCTTTTTAAGTTCATTCAATTTTCAAATCAGTTCCACTAGATCAGAATGTATCCAACTAATGTAACTTTAATGATCATTTAATATTCAGATCACATGGCAACGATGTATACATTTAAATCAAGAAAATTTAAATCAGATTCTGCGACATATAGTGAATACACATGAACATATTACCGTACCTAAATTCTGCTCGTGCTCCATTTTCACATTATTTAGGGAAATTGATTAGCTGAGAAAATTGTTAAGAAACCAACATTTTTTCCTTTTAATTGCAATACTGAAATATAAACAATATTTAGTGGATAAAGGTTTCACATGTATCCAATAAACAAGGAATGGAGGAAACAGATAGCAGAGCTGTATAACAGTAGAGTAAAGCTCTGTGGCTTGAAAATGATTCTTTTTTTAACCGAATGAAGACAGTAAACAGTAATGCACCATTCTACATTTATTTTTTATTATACACTGTTAATGCACCTTTTCCACTGATTGCATAAACAGTTTATGCTGCGCATTAAACATGGCAACACAAGTCCTTACATTAAGTTTTAACAGGCATTTGACTGAAATATAAATTGTTTAAAATAGAATGTTGTTGCCCAAAGGAGACTTGGTACAGCAAGAAAAGGTCAAAACTTGACGAATCATATTGGCATTTCTCAACTTTCAGCTTAATGTCATTTTAGACATCAGTGTGCAGAGCAGCAGCAATAAAATGCACACTGTTCATTTTTAATGCACTCATCAGTCTCAATAGTCAAGCCCGTTATAGCGGCATTCACTGCATTCATCTTAACACAGGCCTGCTGCTGAGTAATACACCTGATAAGTCCCATACAGGTGGATCCTCAAGGCTCTTGCACACGTTTGCAACTGGACATCAGTGCATGCTGCCTAACAATACTACAAATGATTAGCTTTAAGATTAAGAAGTGTGCAATATTGTCATCTATTTTGAAAAATAAGAATCTTTGCTACATATTGATATGTTGCTATATGCTATTTTGACTATTCCATTGGTAAGGCATGCTTTATCCTCGTCACACGGAGATGACTTGTTTCAAGTCATGCGATATTCAGACATCAGAATGCTCGTTTGCAGATAAATTGAGCACCAGTGTAAAAACACACAAAGTCCATGAAAAAAAATCAACTCTTTTTTTTTTTTCATTTCAACTTAATACCAAGTTGTTTTTTTTTTACTGATTGAATCATGCAAGAATGTCACCTTAAAAGGTGGGTTTTAAACAAAATGGTTATTTAATAAAACAAAACAAATCTAGAAGCCACTGCATATACATACACAGTTGTGCTCATAAGTTTACACAACTTGTCAAATATTTAGTTATTGGCCATTTTTCTGAAAATATGAGTGATGTGCAAAAGCATTTTTCCACTTATGGTTAGTGGTTGGATGAAGACATTTTTTGTCAAACAACTATGTTTCCTCTTTTAAAATCCAAATAACAGAAACGTACCAAATGACACTGATCAAAAGTTCAATATTTTGTATTCCAAGAAGTAGCCACTTACAATACAAATAACTTCTTGAACAAAGTTATTTGGAGCGATGAGACAAAATTGTAACTTTTTGGCCACAACCACAAACGCTACATTTGGAGATGAGTCAGCATGAACAGAACAGCATCCCCATTGTGAAAAATGCAGGCGGGTCACTGATGTTTTGGGGATGTGTGAACTCCAAAGAAACAGGGAACTTGTTAAAATTCAAGGGAAGATCAATGCAGCATGTTGTCAAAGGATACTGGAAGAAAATTTGCACTCAGCAGCCTGGAAGCTGTTCATGGGACGTTACTGGACCTTTCAAATTATAAGGCTAAGTCCATTAGTAACACCAGAACAAAGTCCTCAAAACCATTGAACCACTCTTTGGGGAACTCAAACATGCTGTTTATGCAACACAGCCAAAGAATTTACAAGAGTTGGAGGCTTTTTGCCTAGAAAAATGGGCTGCTTTACCAACAGAGAAAATAAAAAACCTCATCAACAGCTACCTCAAGAGACTTCAGGCTGTCATTGATATTAAAGGGGGGAATACTAAATATCAAGAGCTGGGTGGGACTTGGTCAGGGTCATTTGGAAAGTATCTGTTGTTATGATTTGAAAAGAGTAGACCCAGTTGTCTGACAATAAATGGCTTCACTCAAGCACTGACTATGAGTGGAAAAATGCTTTTGGGTTATCATTCATATTTTCTGAAGAATGGCCAAGAAATGAGAAATGTAAACTGAGCACAACTGCATTTCCATATAAACACTCTCTGTAAGTAACCGTGTCAGAAAATAATGCAGAAATCACAGAAAAACAGAAATATTTAAGTGTAATATTTTGCAGCTGCATCAAATCTCTAAATCCATGCAGATAAGACTAACACTTTGGTTTGATCTAAAATCAAAAATAGTTCTGAATCCGTATCTTGTAAAAACTATATCTTTTAGCTTAATGTGGTTTCAAATGTTAGTTTTGAAATAAATGAAAGACAGCTAGTGGCTAGTTCCTAAAAATAAAAAGCAAGATTCAGTGTCTGAACTAAGGTGCATTTATTGGCCAAAAGTGTTTGCTAAATGCCAGAGAACAGCACAGTGCTCCAGACCGCCTCAAAAAAGTGATTTGTGCATGACTACATTGTTCTGCACTTGCATATTTAAACTGCTGCTCAGTGCAAAAGCAAGCTCCTGTTCTTCATTTTAATAGATAGCAAATTTCACTCATCACAAGCTGTTTTCATGCAAAAAAAGCTCTTGCTTCTGCTTCCACACCATTTAACAATATTGCATGCGGCAGATTCCCTTGTGATCAACATGAGAAAATGAATCTTCAGCCTTTTAGACTTCTGTACAGTCCCGTAGCATATGTTTTGGCCAATAAAGTGCAAATTAAGGCAAACTATCATGTTACACGAGATTCGTATGAAATATAAACTGCATAACGATCTCTTTACATCTTCCTAAAGTACCTGCTGCTGCTGCTGCTTGCATAATCTCATTGAGTGCGAGGTTAACCTGGAGTTTTAGAAGCATTTTAGAAATCAAAGACATCATGACGCTGCATTTTCTAGCTTACACCTGAAGGTTTATGGGCTAAATGCTAACTGAGGCTAGGTGCGTTTGCCTTTGTTTCAAAGTTCTAGTTGCCTTTTATATGAGGTCCTATGCCCACATTTGGGTCTAAACGCATGTGTATCTATAGGATTCAAAGCACCCACTGTAAACAGGGGTAGGCTTTTGAATGTTATGGATTTTCCGCTACATTCCAAGTGTCTAAATTTGCCCAATGGAAAAGTAGTGTAGGCTCAAGTAGGAAAGAGGGCTGCAATCCGATATTGGTGTTCAGTGCAAAATCAGACGTAGATTCCTTCAGGGTTAAAGGTTGTGTTGTGTGGGCTCTGCAGAGCTCGTAAGTCTGCAGGAAGTTGTCTGCCCGATCCAAGCCACTTCACAGATCTAGACTCTTTTTCTGGTTCTGTAGAAGTGACACAACAATGCAAAATGTCTTTAGATCAGATGTTTTTATTATGTTAGTTCTGAATTTCTGAAAGGTTTTGTACCTGTGTTGGCTTCCTCCTCGCCAGGGTCTGCTGGTAGAACTGTTACTTTGGTTCCTGTCTGTTGGATAAACTGTTGAAGGTTGACTTGTCTCAGCTCCTTTGTTAGCTGTTCCAGCTCCTGTTCTTTCTCCTAAATTACAGAAGGCAAGCTACAGTCAGGGAAATAATCATTTGACCTTCTGATATTGTTGAATGTCTGCTTATAGACAAAGAAATGGACACTCCAGAGATTAAATGCCACAGAATAAAAATAACCAAGTTATGAACAGATCTGCTATTGTGTGTCCAATGTGTATTATTGGTGTATATCAAACAATTTGGTGCCATAATCCTTAATAAAAATCTCAGGAAGGAATATACCTCACTCTCTTTTCCAGATTCCCTTTGATCAATTAATGGTTGGAACACCCTGGACCATTTTTACATTGGTCTCTGTCTACTGACCATTTACTTTTTTCAACATTAATATTCCTTTTCAGGTCAATTTGGTACGTCCTGTTCAAAAAGCAAACCGATGTTACAGCATTCATCATAGAGAGCACAAGATGATCCGACGTTATCCGGTTCTGTTAATATTCATGACAAACAGCTGACAATCCAATCATTGAGTGGTTCCATGACTGTGGAAAAAAGGATAAATATGCAAAAAAATTGCTTTCAAATGTAAGTGATACTCACAAGGTGTTAGATTTTCTTGAAAAGATATTTTTTGAAAGAGCTTTTTTCGAATGTTTGATGAAGGGTACCACGTGTGGTTCTGTAAAAAAGATGCCATTCCAATACCTGATGCGGTAAGACTTTCTATCATGAAACTATAAATATGCTTAAGATTGGAATGTTCCTATAGCTCCATCCTCCAGTGTATTCTGTCCACTAATACCAGACTCACAAATGTGCTTTTTGTAAATGCGCCAAAACAGAAGTATTGCGTAAATTGGTACCACAAAATCTGCAGTTGTTTGTTTGTGCTCCCATTGTTAACAATGTTTACCAGAGACCTGAATTAACAAAGTCATGGAGTGACTATATTGCTCTCTGATGAAACAAGAAAAAAATTGAGCAGTGTTTTATGGACACCTCTTTTTATGCAAACCAGCTGGCATCTCATTAATTCACAGCTAACCACCCCCTTTCCCCTGAGTTTTTCAAAACTGAGGTGCGACTGCATAATACAAATGCTATGGACAGTAGAATTTAGAGTATAATCTTACAAAGGGTTGCCTACAATTTTGAAGGGCTCAAATACGTTACCTTTTTTTAAGATATACTTTTCTTTTTTCGTTTTTCCTGTTTAAATCAGTATATAATTAATTTATGACCAGATTATTTTATTGTCCAAAGGAGCATGGGTTCAATTTATTGTTTTCACAATGGCAAATAGATGCTGTGCTTTTGCTAAAATGTCGTAATGTTAATTTTTGAATCTAAACTGTAATAGGCCTCTTCCTCAATTTAATCTGCAAGCACTAGTAAAGATCTTTTATATTAACATTTTCAGTATGTTCCTCCACCCTGCTCCTAAACAAGCAGCAATGCGGATTCGTTTCACTGGTGAAACTTTAGGCAGATAGAGTTTTGAAAGCTTGTAACTGCGTGTGGGACAGTGCTGCTTATAGTTACTTACAAGTGCATCAGTCACTAAATACGAAACATCAAGGTTAATGGGAGTATAGTTGAATTACTAATAAAGAATTGTACCTCAACAGCGAATGTACTGATAAACCCTTGAAGAGCTAAGCGGTGGATGCACCTCAGCTTCTACCAGCTGGGGCTAATATCAAGATTAAAATATCTACTCAACAAATGCCAACTTCAACCAATTATTCATACCTACTGCAATGCATTATCCTTTGGTACTAGCAAATCTTCCCTGCTGCGCCTCCAATTAGTTCAGAACACAGCTGCTTGGCTACTGACTGGGACCTTCGGTCCTTGCAGTATTTCATTTGCCATCAGTGTAGCTTTAAATTGATTTAAATGACTTGTTTTTAATTAATATTGTCTATCCCCAAGCTATATCAACTAGCCTGATCTCTGAGGTCAGCTGCTACTGGGCGTCTGAAAAACCAGCAAAGGCTACAAGAAGACAGTGGCCACCTTTACACTGTACATTAGCCAGGCTTCCTCATTACATAATCCTAAATCTAGCGTATGACCAACCTTTCTTTTCCGTGTTTATTACTTTGTTGCTCCATGTGGTTTGAACTAGGGCTGAGCATTATGACGGTATATATCGTTGTCGCGGAGTGAAATGTGTACCGAAAAAGTATTTCTTATTCCGTGTATTCCATGAAATGTAAAATGGTGGGCATGGCCAACTCACATGCAGCACATGTGATGCTGAGAATGGTCAAACCCTTGAATGCAACACTAAAGGATATGCTGGGAGGTTGGGAAAACATGGAAAACGTGAATTGAAAAAATACTGAGCAGGAGGAGGAGCTTGTCATTAAAAAAAGGTGCGACATCTGTTGTGTGGACTTGGTTCCTGACCCCGAGCAGAAAAACGTGATTATAGTTAAAGCTAAAAGAACAAATTCACGGCAAGTTCAGAGTCTTTTACTAAAGTCATGCAGTATGAAAAAGGTGAAAACCATGTAAAGAAAAAATTCATGCAATTATGATGCATATTTGCAAAGACATGGCACCAGTTTACCCAAATATATAAAGCCTTTTTGTACATTTTCTGGAAAAACTACCTATATATAACGAAAATTGTATCGTGAAAGATATCGTTATAGTGACGTAAAATTTCAAACCGCCTAGCTCCATTTGCTTTTATTAACCAGATTTGTATTTTTTTGCTGCATAAAGAAAAATGTAAAATATACATCTTGATCGTCATTAGTGTAAATAACTTGACCTACCTGTAGCCTGATGTTTGAATGCCCGAGCGAGAGCTCCACTGCTTTGTAGCTGCTCTCCAGCCTTGCAGCCTGCTGCACTTGCATGTCCAGCTCCACACGAGCCTTGTCCAGCCGCAGTCTGACCTCTATTTCATCTGCCAATCGTGTCTCCATCAACTCTTGTTGAAGTCGCTCTGCCTCGAGTCCTGCCTCCATGCACTGTATCCTTGCTAAATACTCTCCCAACTGCTCCTCACACTCCTGTACACGGCTGCGCAGTTCCTGTAGCTGCTCTCGAAGTTGCCTCTCTCGGTCCTGCTCAATCTGCAGCTCGTTCTCCCAGAATTCATGCTCTCTCATCTCTGCCTCGTTCCTGCGGACCTGCTGTTCTAGTTCAACAATCTCCTCTTCTTCTTCTTCCGTCAACTGCTGCTGCAGCTCACTTTCACAGCGTTGCAGTTTTTGCTCCAGATTGTGCAGTTTGTCCTTCTGCAGCATCACCAGGCGAGATAACTCCTGCGTTGGTGCCGGTGTGCTGCAACGGGTTGTATTTCCAGACTTCTGCTTGGAGTCTCCATCTCGACTCTTCCCGAAGATTTCCCGCAAGCCTTTGGCACCGCTGCTGAAAGTGAGAGACTTGCGTTTTGGTTCACGCCGTTTGAGGGAACGATCGTTGGCTGTGGGACGAAGCTTTGCCATGGGAGGGAGACTTTGGCGATAGAGGCTGCGTTCAGGGGCTCTCCCGGACGTTTCTGAAGTGGGACGCTCGTTCAAAGAAGGACCTGTACGTTGAAGCACCAACTGTACATCACTAGCGTACTGACCCCATTTATTCAGAGACACCACAGGATTCTCATGAGGTGCCAAATGTCGTTCTGTTTCTCGCCATTTTTCAATCAGTGTGTAGCGGCCAGTCCGTCCTGCAATCCACCACATTTACAATATCAAGGATTTGTCATTTGTATTTCTTTTTGTTCAAATTAATTTTCTCAACTCTTGATCATGTGGCGGATCTGTAGTATCGCCATAAAGACATTGGTTATTCTATATTTTAATGTAACTATGGGTAATGGTACGAGCAACCATGATGCATTTCATATCATTTAAAAATCAAAAGTACAGTGGAGCAAATAATTGATAAATTTGTCAAGGTTTCCCTCTTGTGAAGGGCTAGCTGAATCCAGTAATTCCAGTATTTGCTCAACTACCAAGAATTCTGGCTCTCTGAAAGGGATTTGTGGACACCAGGGACAAAACTGTACACCATCACATGGCTGGGATGAGATGTAGAGCTTAGTGAGGAGGAAAATGAATTTGAAGATAACTGGCTCCGTCGGATTGGGGCTCCGGCTAGAATATTGTCATGCCGAGCATCAATCAGCAGGTGAGAGATCAGCCTAGATCTTCATAGGACCATGTCCCTGACCTGACGAGCAATAATATCCAAAAGTGTAAGAACGTCCAGGTACTCAATCATCTGACCAAAACCAGATACAATTAAATTGTTTTAATATCGGTATAGAAATGCAGTTTTTGTTAGGGTTAGAGAAAGCCTAACACATACCTGACCTGTGCACCTTAGGTCAATGCACTACAGTCTGTAGTGAGCAGTATCTCCATTGTTTTGACTCCGCCCTGTCAGTCTTACTCTGGTGTTCTGAGAGTGGTCCAGCTCCAGCTATTCTGCTTGCACTACAGCCTCAATGGTCATCATTAGTAAAACAATTAATGATTATTTAAACCAACTTTGCTTAATGTTAAGGACGCAAAAGGGCAAAACTAAAGTTTTTGGAGGAAGTATGGGTACAATCCAAAAAATGCCATCACAACAACGAAGCACAGTGGTGGACACGTAATTCTTGGCTGTAGCTTTTCTGCATGACAATTGCATCATATGCAAATCCTTTCCCCAAAAAGCACATTTTTGATTTTAGTTTAAGTGTATCTACAACAAAAATGGCAGATTTCTCCTCGTTGTAAAACATATGGCAGTGTATAGATTACTTTGTGCTGCACTGTATACTGAAGAGTCATGCAAAATGCATATCGAAACCCATTTATGTTCAAACAATACACGTTATTGTTTGTTTTTAGAGGCGTAGTGTTTGATAAAAATCACCATTATCTGGGACTCAATCAAGTATATTTAAAAAGAACAAGCTGTGCACCTCAAGTTCAACCCAATTGTATCTGACGAAACTCTAAATCACTTAAATCCAAACAGACAAAAAAAGATTAAACTTTCCAAGGGGAATTCGCTTGACATTCACCAGAGGCTATGTGCCTGAGAGGAACAAAGACTTCCTTTATTTTTGAAATAAAAAGAATAAAAGCAGCCATATTTTGGGGTGAGGAGGCTGATCTCTAGAAATGAGGGGACAATATAACATTTCAATGCTCCAAATCCCTGATCTCAAAGAGACCTTGTTGTCAAGCATAGAAGCAAAATAATGGGTACAGTATTAAGCTTCACGGTATTTTATACATTTAATTGGTGCATTTGTTGATTATTCCTTGTTAAACATTCAACCATTTGAATGTGCCAAATATGCCCTTATTAATGCATTTATAATATTTGAGCCCTCTGTACTAGTACTGCTCCATTAGTGACTTTCTAAATGCAATATCTATCATAAAAAATGTATGTGAATCACCTCCTATTTAAGTACTACCCCCGTTCCTCACCACACCCCCTGCTGACCAGTCCGAATGAGGCACTGAGCAGCACTTTAAAAAACATGTTCATGTATATTAAATTATAATACACAGAAAATGGCATTATGTGATGTAGTAGCTCAATGTTCTGCTGTGCTGGTCTGCTGCTCTCACTTCCGGGTCAGGCAGTGCACCAGATCGGCACAGAGATGAGTTGTACTAGAGGTTAATCTGATTGGTCAGTGGGCGGTGCTAGGACTATGGGTGGTGCTAGGAACTTCGAACCATTTTTAGCTCACAAAAAGGAATATAAGATTACACAAACATGCAGGAAAGATTCTGAATAAAACTTGTTTTTGATGAGGGAATAATACTAAACGTTACTTGGAATGTTAGAAAATTTGAGATACATTTACCTAAAATTGGACATTTACATAAAATGGCACCTTTAAAAAGCAACCAAAACAAGCTATGAACTAGTATTACTAATGTGATTCTAAGTATTCAATTACCTATTGCTTGGGCCAAAGCGATCACAACCTCCTGACATGTGGTGACCTCTGTGACACCGCAGACGATCCGCTGTACTCCATCCACCCATACTTTCAGCTCCATGCCTCTCATCTGGATGATGTCATTCCTCACCTCTGCAGGCACTCATTGCGAGCTCTCTGATTGGCATGCTGCTCTTATCACTTTAAGAAGAGGAATGAACTGTGTTAATGTACATTGCAAAGGCAAATCAAGAACTTGGGAGTATTACTTGGTTTAAATGTTGCAAACATCTTGTAATGACGTGGTGGAGCACTTGACACTTTTTAATATTGCTTTTATTATACTCAAACCCTATTCCTGAATACTTTTTATTTCTTAATTATCTAATAAAGTAAATGCTGAAGTAAAAGATCAAACAAAAAAAATGAGAACACTTTTTTTCAATTCTAGTCCTTTTACTTTTTCTTAGCTTTGTGACATTGTTCAAAACTGATGCTGATCCTCTTCTGTTGTGATGGATGGGAGTGATTAATTTAGCTATGAAGCGCTCAAGCTGAAGAACTGGTCCAAACAGGTTCGTATGAAAACAACCGATAGTGCCCAGTCTCATGAGGTGCACTCATAAATGATAAGTGAGATGAGCTGTGTACATCTGACAGCTAATATGTCTTTCTTTGTGTTAGCAAGAGAGCAACTCCTCTATTACTCATTCTCGTTTGTTTCTTCTTCTCAAATATAATTTGTCTAATCTATAATCTTCACTTTTTAGAATTATTTTAACATTGTATGTAAGGTGAGCATTGTTTAACTGAGTGTTTAGGACTGGTTTGTTTAACCCTTAGAAGTCCAGGCCCTTTTTGAATGCATTTTACTATTTCACAAATTGACCTAATAAATGACCTTTAAAACCTTATTTGTGTCAATTCTTGAAATAATTTTAACTTCTTTTTATATATATTTTTCATTACATGACACAATACTTCCACAACAAATCTGAAAATGTTAGATGTTAGAAAAATACAGATTTGCATATTCATGAAGTGTATGCAAAGTTACTGACGATCAAGTAGATGTGAGGGAGATTACAGTGATTCTGAGCTACTTCAATACTGAGCTATCAATTTTTAGCAACGTTGATAGACGCTGTAATTGCGTTTGGAGGAAACATATACAACCTTACATCTATGAGCCAGAATATGATCCCAAATCAGATTGCACCTTCACCACCTGGGCATACAGGGATTTAGTCCTGAAGGTTTTCTCATTAGCTGTGGATAAATACGTTTAAATACATTTACTAGAAATGTAGATTGGCGAGCCACTAAAGAAACGACTTCAATACTTCAATATGACCAATCAGAGAGAAGGATTAAATGGATCGTATGTTTGTACTAGCTGATCTGATCTGAAGGGTGTGCGCCTCACTGCCTGGATTGAGCCAGAGAGGCTTTGAGAAAGAAGGGCAGAAACTGTGGATATTAAATGGAATCACATTTTTAGTGATCTGGCAGCAGAAACAGGTACATTAATAATTGAAATTCATTTTTGTTAAGACTGTGTGGTGACCCAGACCTTGGCAGATTGTGATAAAAAAATTGTAAGCATTGCAAATAATATTAATATCAACAATAATACTAAATAATGTTAGCCAGTTTCTCTTAAAAATATGATGTGCTAGCGTTTCACTGTGACTCATGGGCTGACGCGCTTCCTGTGGGAAAACTCCTGTGGTTGAGCATGATCTTCTGGTCTCTCTTGGACCAATGCAACAGACTGACAGGAGAGAGAGAGAGAACGTTCTGGCGACCCTCAGGGCCTCGAGGTGACTGAAATGTTGTTCTGTTTATCCTAATGCATCAATAAACTGTTTTCCTTTCTGTTCATTACAATCCCATCTCTCGAGTCTTTAATATTAAGTATGGTAACATTTCGCTAACACTCGCGTTAAGTTTATTAAACAAATTAATTCATATCAGTATCAATATCAATGAAATAAGGTATATTTTTTTTATTTTATGAATAGAACATTTCAAGCAAAATGACAAAAAAAATTACTTATTTTAAAAATGCAGGCTGCCCTTACCAGGATTCAAACCTTCGTCAAAAATGTAACCGTGTGATGACATCAGTGTTCTTTCAGGTTGTGCCAAATATACGTAGTAGGTAAGTGCCCTTAATTCTCAAATTATTACATATAATTAAATATATACATATATTTATGTATAAATATATACATTTTCTAGTTGCTTATTAAGGTCTAGGCTCAGCCCAAGAAAGGCCTGTTCACCACAGCAGTCTATAGCGCATCACTTCAGTGGGAGGAAAATCGGCCCTTTCACTTCATCAATGGGCGTGAAAGTAACCAGTTTTTAAAAGACACAAACTCGTTTTTTGTTCAGGACCATCCAAGGTTAGATTTTTGATTCAATCTAATAAATCACTATAAAAGCCACTAAAAGGCTCACCATGGAATGAACTCTTATGTAAAGCTTTCTGTAGTCAACAATACGTTTTAAAGATATCTGGTCTAAACACATTTTAGCATTTCTTTACTATGACCAAGCACGTCTCTGTCAAAATATCTTTTGCTATTTTGGTCTTGATAAGCGCTTTATATGCTGACATCATTTTAATCAGTCTCTTGAGGGCAGAACCATCAGACTAGGAAGGTGTGTGAGTGTTCACTTCTGCTTCAGAAATCTCTCATGAGCTTGTTAATACAAAGTGAATTCCCAGCAGTTTAGTGAAGCAGCCAACAGCCTTTCCTAAACTGACTTACTGTCGCCAGCAGTATTGTGTGCCAGCACCGAATATTTGTTTAACTGTATATACATGAGTGATGTAGGCATCTGCTCCAGAGCAGTTTGGCTTCATGACCTGGGGCTAAATTTATCAAACTCAAGGCCTTGGCTGTCTGTCACTCATGCCAACGTTACGTCTAAGACAGCTGCTGAAGGAGATGTAAACCATCTAAACACACATTCCAGTCGAATCACATGACTGCTGTACATAAACACGGACCAGTGGAGCACTTGGATAAATTCAAGCTGACCCTATCCATTGTAGTGGTCCCTCAAACGCCCTGTGAGGTCAATGTTGTGTAACCTTTTGTGTGTCAATATCTCTTGGCAGTTTAGTACAAGAAATGTTGTTTTAATACCAATTTATAAACTAAACAATACAGTTTCTGTAGATTACTTTTAGAAGATTTTAGATTTCTGGGTTTCACGCTGGGGCTTCTCTATTCTAGGTCTTAAATTGTTTCACAGGTCTTATTTTTCCGATGTCCATGTAAAACACATTCTGTTTTTTTTATGCTTGTTTGATTCTTTGTAGTGTTTCATTAGCCCAAATATAATTTACAACTATAACTGAGACCCACATGCAACAGCCAATCAGCTTTCTATTATTGGAATGAGTCAAATGTTTTTTTTCTATTTTTCTTTTTTTCAGCCACCATTACACTTGTTAGTTGTAATAAAAAAAATCACAGTCCACACGTACCCCAGGTATTTTACCCTTTAGAAAGATATTTGCATTAAGTAGGGAGGTTGGACCCACCTATTGTTTAATTTTGATTTCAAATATAATGTATATGTTTCAAAAAGGTTATTAGTTTTGATATTTTTGGTTTAAAATAAACATTACAAGAGTTCTGACAGACATACAAGGTGATTCTAATTGGAAAAAAAATGTGAGAAAATGAGCCAGACATCTAAGGGTTAAACACAATTCACCTTGGCTGGAGTTTTCAAAAATCCATGCTTACATGAAAACTGTGCTGCGGTTACACATGGATTGAGGGCATAACCGCCCAGAAAAATACCCGTTTTCAAAACGATCAGTTGACTGTGGACTTACCCCTGATGGACACCAGAAGTCACACGGGATGTTTCAGATAAACAATTTCTTTGTATAGTGGGAGAGATTATTCATTCATTCATTTCCCACTCGCTTTCAGGGTCAAAGGGGTCTGGGAGAGATTATAATAAAACCACTTTTAAAAAATAATAATAATGAAATATTACTGCCTATAATTTATACAGCACATTTTCAGATGGTTCACAATCTTTACAAAGAACATGATTCATTCACTCCACATTCACACAGTGGTGTTGATAAGCAGCCTTTGGGCATTCTGAAGGAACATGTCTCCCATTTTATGACTACACCCTCCTGCCCACAACCAAACACACCCCACCAGTCACACACATGCATACAGGGCAATGCGGGTAAGATGGCTTGCCCAAGGCCACTACGGCAGGATGGATCTGGTCGAGATAGAACAGCCAATCTTCTGGTTGAAGGACTACCAACTCCACGACTATGCCACTTGCTGCAAGGAGTTAAACCTAGTTTTAAACAGCACAGTTCTACAGTAGACTACAGCTGGATGATTTGAAGTTGACCTGTGACAATTAAACTGTTATTGATGCAGTACACTATCACAATATGCAAAAATATAACAACATTTGGTGAAATCATCTACACTATGAACAGACTCACTTTTTAAAATGGACTTAGTTGAATTTCACTGTGTCCACTGTGGCCCAAACCGCATCCAGTGGGGTCAGCAATCTCAGAGCCACATTTAGAGATGAAAGCCCCCTGTGTAGTGTCACTTGATTGGTGGGCCTTTATCTACAGCTCTTGACCACCTCCTTGGGACCTCAACAGTGTGAGAGGACTGTAGCTGGGACTTTTCTAAAAGGGTTCAGAGACTCCAGACAAATGCAAAGGTCTGCTAGAGACGCCCACCCCTGCTGGCCTCACAGCATGACTGGACACACACAATCCGTCTCCATGGCGATGCTTATGCAGCTTTGTGAATCTCGCCCATGGCTGGCTGTGACTGGCCTGGGAACGAACAAACACCAGCAATTAAGGAACAATCTCTTTATTTTAACTTTTGTCTGTGTCCCACTGTATAACTTTGTTCTGTCAGCGATTTACAGCTGATCAACGATAATCTCCACAGAGGCATGAACTGACTCAATTGAAAGCTTTTAAGATAAAATGCTTGTTAGTACAAGCTCCTATTGAGGACAGGAAGCAGAAAGTGGGCTTAGTCTGAGGTGAAAATGTCACGTAGTGTGGCTTTATTACTCGGGGGAAGGGACCATGGCTAAACACACACCCTGCAGTTCAACACAAGCTTAATTAAGGATATTTAACTAAAAACAAAATTTAGCTGTACCTAGTCTCTTTCGATTAATTCATTATATTTAGTAGTCTCTCAATGTTTGCCTTTAGATTATATACACATAAATATATATGGTTGCTCCCAAGAAAACAAAAAGCATAACAATAAGAAATTGTGAAGATTCAGTACACAAAAGTTTTTTCTGAAGTTTTTTGTTTGTGAGTACACGTTTATGTTGGATAATTTGTTTCTGTTAATCGAATCGAATAACTTGGATGCTAAGTGTGGATATTTTAGTTGTATAAACTTCTCTAAAATTTATTTGCCGATATGTAAGTCACACAGACTTCATGTCAAGCTTTTAGCTTACACCTAGCAGGCAGGGGTTGAAAACAGCTCGATCTCAGAAAAACAAACTATTAGCTGTGCCTATAACAATACAAAGGAAAATAAAATGTGTTTTTTTTTACCAGAGTTTCCCTGAAGAAGAGAATGCAGATGTTGTCAAATGATTCAGCAATGGGAATTTTATTCAAACAGGTCAATAAACTCCAGCAAATTCTAGCCTCCTGTGACTCCGTAAGAGCAACCATAGGAGTAAGGGGGGAGTAAACACAATAAGCGTACACAACCCATGCCAGAAAACATCCTGGATGTCCAGCGGGTTATTCTGTTGGGGGCTGATCACAGAGAGCTGAGTGAAAAGGAGAGAAAAGAGAGGATTTGTGGTGCACAATTTCATTCCTGTGTGAAGTTGGTATGAAGATGTTGGATAACCGCCACCGAGAGGCTTTTTACGTCCTACTCATGTCATCAAAAGAGCCAGCTCTTAATGGTCATTATTCTTGTGAAAAACATATTCAATATGGCAGTGCAAAACTATTTTTTTGTTGGTGCCACTCGATCGGTCTGATTCCCATTGGCGCCCATGGTTTTCTATCGAAGCACGTTGTTACACGAAACTTTGAACTGAAAATTCAAATCAGTGTGCATTGGCATTAAATCCCTGTCCATCCAGACCAATAGGTGGAATCTACTCCTTAAAAATACTGCAGTGCTATATGTCAGCTGTACATGCAGATGTCCTGTACAACGTACTCATCTCTAGATTTTAAGCTTTAGCCAGTGCTGTAATGGTATCAAATGGATTAGCCAGTATGGACCCACTGGAGCTACAGGAGCCACATACCCTGGGAGTCTCTAGAAATCCTTCAAAGGGACCACCTTACACCAGCTAATTTTCACAAATGGAGCTAGCAAGGCCTAGTCTCTAGAGAGATGCACTCGCATGCTATAATCCAGCTCCAGGACAACTGTGGATGATGCTAGATGCAAACTGAGAGAAAACAAAACATGCAAGCAAACAGAATGTATTATTAGCAGAACCAACAAACTGTATCTGAAGACTCACTATTTCTATTCGCAATAAAATTTGTGTAAAACTTCAAACATATTGTGAGAGGACACATTTAATTCTAAGTGAACTGATGGAAGTAACTCATGAAAGTCTAGAGCAGCTCGGCACAGAATCTCAGTTCCTCATCTGCATTGGAATCATGCATTTATGCATGATATTACACGGACATCTCTCAGCAAAGATCCATCTCACTTGCCATCTACACTTGCTGCCTTCATGCTGCTCTTCTGCTCTCTCGAGCTTTCCTTGCTTTCTTCTCGACTGCTCTGATGGGCCTTTCAGTTGGACTTATTTAGCACACTGGCTGATCAGCAGATTTGATCAGAGGGTGTTTGATGAGCCAGCTGTTGTCATACAAGACTGTGTTTAATGTAATGAGAGCCTGAGGCATGTGTAATCGGTAGTGAGTGGTTGACTGAGTCAGTTCCAAACCAGTCTAAAAAAGAAGCAGAGGACACTGGTCCAAAAGCTTAAAAATCACAAGCAAATAATGGCTTTAAATGTAAGCTATACCCGATCTGCTTTTATGAGTATTGGCCCTGAATTCTGCATCTAAATTTGATGTCTTCTGTGTTAAGAAAATGTACATTTAACAAAATGCATCTTTTATGCTCAATCAACTTTTCAAACAAGAAAAAGTTTCTATTGATTTCCAGTTTTTGTAGATTTTGCAAATCACTAGCCATTGTGTTGATGTTGCTCATAAACGGTGGGGTCTCTAGAGAAAGTGTCTCACCACCACTTTAGACAATTTAGCTACAGCCAAAACTAAACACACCTGCAAACATGTCTTTCTTGCTTGTTTGAATGTTTCCAATCTGTGTGGGTTTAAGTACATTTTCGAAACTCCAAGACCCTCCAAGTTCAACCCTCACAAAACAGCCTCATAGTCAACTTTGCAAAAACAATCCCATCTAATGAGATTTTTGCATAAAACAAAGTTAGGCTCTCAACCTTTGAGATTCAAATGTATTCATCAATATAAACACAACGTAAATCAAAATCATTAGGAGAAAAATGTAAATCACCCACACCTTTTTTGACCACCACATACACATGCACAAAATGGAAAAGTGTCTCATTTTATTAATAATAGCATTCTGTACAGATCAGTTTTTTTTAAGATAACATAGGCATTTATTCGTATATTTAAGACAGTACTTAGATTTAAAATAAGTTTACATTTTAAACTTTAAATAGAAATATTCAGACAACTATAAATAAGAAATGTTTTTGTTCCCAAAAAGGTAAAACAATCTGAATTATTTTAACAAAATGCAGTGTAATAAAATTTTTGATCTGATAAAAATTAACAGTAGTAAATGGGTGGTTGACATTTAAGCCTGAAGAGGTTGTTTTTTCGTCTTTACCGCAAATACTTTTTTGTGTCGTTCTGATTTTTAAATTGATGATCATATGGTGTGAAAATAGAGTACGTATTTTCCTCAACTCACTTCCTAAAAAAAATTGAATCATGACTTAATTGATATATATTTCAGCGCAACAATTTGGAAATGTGGTTTATTTTTCTAAATATTCATGCAAAGGCGGACATCGCTCCTCAAATCTTTCACAATATTTTCAATAAATTCTCTTAAACCTTCTGACAACTGAAAAACTTGAGAACCTTATTGATACAAATTGCCTGGTGTTCTATTGACACTGACATGAATTACCACGACCAAAACAGGTTTTTTTAGTCAATTATGAACATCATACCATATGACATTTTTTGAAAGTTTATTAAAAAATTCAAATTGGAAATAGTATACACACAACCCCTTTGGTAGCATTTTACTATATCTTGAACAATATTTAAACATATTTCGTTAAAGGTATAACTTTTGTGTCTCTATGTGACACACAGACAATCAGTTTTGTGTTATTTGTCAACAACCTCTTTAAATATGAACCACTGCATAACTTTGAATATAACATAATTCTAGATTTTAGAAATCTTAGTCATACGAATCTCAAATTAATTCAAATACCACAGATTAAAGTGAAACATAGTAACCTTCATTTAAACTACACACAAAAATAAACAAGTGAGACCATAACTTTTGTTAGTGAGTCTAAACATATTGTTATACTGTAATTGGTCACGAACCCCACCATTTACAGAAAATTTCTGGGATGCTCGGACAGCTATTCTCTGTCTCCAGTGACGTCAATTAGCTGAGGATTCGCCTCTGGTGTTTCATAAGGGTGGCTGTTTTTAATTTTAGGAGGTGCGTCAGGCCTGCTGCTGTTCCATTAGAAACTACTCATCATCGCGCTGTGATTTAAACCCAGTACAAATGTTAAAACGTGATGGCCCTGGCATCGCTCTAACGTTAAGCCTCTGCTCTCCTGCGCGTTCATGGTGCGCGTCCCGTAACAACTACTTAAAGGTGCTCCGAGACAACACGAGCATTAAGAGACAGTGTGCCCTGCTTCCGCGCTTCACTGACTCAAAAACACACACACAAGCTGTGGAGACGTTGGTTTTAGGAACGTCCGAGCTGTACCTGCGTTTGTCTGCGTTGCCGAATCGCCACAGTCCTGTGTCCGGGACCACTTCTCTCCGCCAGAGCAGAGCCGAGATTTGAAGAGGCTGCGTTTCCTCCTTCAATGACGTTTGGTAAACGATGATTATGTTATGTCCGTTAACGCGCTCCGGTAGAGGTCGTCTAGCTGAAGTTTACTGCGGCCCGTTACATCGGCGGCGTTGGCGGCCGAGGCTTTCTGTCCGTGCTCTCTCCGGGTAAATACAGAGCGCGGGAGAGAGAGAGAGAGAGAGAGAGAGAGAGAGGGGGGGGGTGTTCGTCACAAGTGCGCACTTTAAAGGTGCACTGGCCTAAGTATGAGGACTGTCAGTACATGATCGTATTGCCCGTACGTTTGAAATATGCTAAGAAGAGTTTGAAATATGCTAATAATAATAAACAATCAATTTGTGTAATAAACAATCAATTGGTGTTGATATTATTTAGACTGTGTATTATTAAGTTGGCTCATGTTGTCAAAAATCAACATGTTGTTATTCGCCTTTCGCTTCAGACAAAAAGTAAAAAAAAAAAAAAATTCAAAGCCCACCTCCTCTTAAAGACAGTTCGAGCTACAGCCACCAAATTTCGCAAAGACATCCAGACTGGTCTGACTCGGCTTGCTATAAATTTCCGTGCTGGCACCGCTAAAGGAATTCTTGGACATCTCTGAGAATGCTGGGAAATTTTCTCTGGACTTAACATAAACTATGTAGAACTGTACCTGAGAACCTCATAGACACAGACCATACTTGTGGAGGTTATCAGTCTGTGCAAGAATCTACCAGCAAACTTGTAAAAGTATTTGAACCCCCACTAGTAGGGGTTAAATATTTAACATTCAAGATTAAGCATCATAGAGAAATGTGGGTTTGTTTATGTCAATCATAACAAATTCTTATCAAATATATCACTGATGGCTCCCTAGCAACCAAACTGTTTACCCCAGCAAACAGATTTTTTTTAACTATATCTCAGCTTTTGGTAAATGGTAAAGAGATGGTGTCACTGATCCCTCCATAGCAACCTGACTGTTTAAGACAGCAACTATTTTGGCATATCACTATCTCAGCTAAGAGACATGAGGGCATGGGGGCTGGTCTAGATGACTCATATTGGCATAAGCCACTTGGAATGATGTCTATGACTCCACCAAATCAACCAGAACTTCTGTGTTGGCAAGCATTCCATTTTGCTAATGAAGATACTTTTAAAATACACTTTTACAAGCCAACATCACTCTTTGTGCACAAATGTTAGCCATCTATTTATATTTAAAATTGTCTATTGCATATCAACAACAACAATATATAAAAATAATTTGCAACTTTTTTATCGTGGCAAATTGTGTGAGATGTTCAGATCATTGTAATAACAATAGCCACTCCTGCTCTCAATCAAATTTCTCAAAAATAAGCATCTTGAAAAAGTAGTATATTATTGTTACTAATTTTAGAAACTTGATCCCACGTATTATATAATGAGTAAGTGAAATAATATTTGATCCAAGGGTAAACCTAGGTGTGTTAACCTATATGGCTTATGTCTCACAAAGTCTCTGAAAATGCACAATTTTACTGACTATTATTACACAAATAAAAAGAGTGGGTCTTAAATGAAGATTTGTGAAATGTATCTGCATAATAACATACAAAAAAACACAAAAGAAATTCTGGGTATTGGTTTTAGGGGTGCCAAAGCTAAAGTTTTTACCTAAAAGCGTCAAAGATTCCATGCATTACTGGTGCCTCGATGTATACTTTTATTAGTCATTAATAAATAAATCAAAGGAAGCTGGTCTTTGTAGAAGAATAGGGAATTAACTGTATTATTTAGGGAGGCTGCCGACAGATAAGTGCCCTATACGCAGAATTATACTTTAATACACCCCTTCACAACCACAAATGTTATGAAAGTTAAATAAACACCTATTCCAGGGGTCACAATTGAAAATTTTAAATGTATAAAATAAAATAGATTGCAAATGCTTTAACTTCTACCAAAAACATGGATCATTTTGAGAGGGTGGTGATATGCACTTATTGTATTGAAATTATACAGATTTTTACTAACAGCGATAAGGATTCACCAGCCTCGATAGTTTCTGAAAATAGCTTAGTACAATGCACCCATCAGCAATCTGTGATTTTCTGCTATGACAGAAATTGCCATGTTTTTTGTCTTCACTGTCCTCCACCTGTTTCCATTTAGTTCTATTGTGATTCCCCTGTGTACTGAAGCATTTCATTTCCTTGTGTTCATTGTCCGGCATTGTCATTGTCTATTCTCTCTATTCTCTATGTGAGTTACGGTATTCTGTTCTTTTTGCTATCCAATCCTTCCTCCGCTGCATATCCAAATTCTAGGAATTTATATACTGTATTTATATACGACCTCAATTTATAAGTTAAACCAACACTACTAGCATCAATGGTCTGGAGTCTGGACCTATATAAACTTTGCAACCTTCAAATTAACACAATGTGAATTGAATTAACACTTCATTTGATTTTTAAACGGACACCAAGTTACATTTTAAGAATGTATTTTATATGGAAATAAAACTTATACATTTGGATTAGCATCAGCATTTAATTCCTTAGTTAATTTATCGAGTGAAATCTGTCCAGTTTATGATGTGATTAAACTAGAGCATCTTTGCTGTGTTTATGGGATAACATGTTGTGCAATCTGTTCATCATAGAGATTGACTTACCGGTCCTCTCTTCCTAACAAGAAGTTACATCAAGTATCATCTTCGACGGTCTATAAACAAAGAAAATGACCCCAGTTCTTAAAGTGGACAATTAGCATAGAGGTTGTTGTTTTCTCAAACCACAAGGCTGCACTGTTGTCCTGTGAAATTGAGCAGGAACTACTTAGTTGCAAGATCTGAATGCAGCATTCCCTAACGTCTAAATCAGAAACCAAATTGAGGACTTTCTCATTATATTTCAGCTCCTGTATGCTTCATAATCACAACTATTTAATCCCCCAAGTATTTGTTCTGTTTTGAAAATGTTGTGATTATTTTACTTAGGAATAAATGCATGTGTTCATAATATATATTGAGTTATTATAGTGGAGAACAAATTCACAGGAAAATCTTGAAAGAGCATATCATGGAAATGATTTGTGAGAATCTGTTGACACAAAATGTTTTGAAAGCTCTGTTTATTTTGTCTGTAACTTGTCTGTTGAGCTCTTTAGAATGCCTTCTCAGTGGCTGGCAGTCGTTATCGCTGGCCCCTTGACCAGGTGCATTAGGCAGTTTGCTGAGAGCATAATCACCTCCAATCAGTACCAGCAAGAACCATTGAGCTCCAAAGAAGGGAGTACCCTTGTCAAAGCTGGATAAAAACCCAGAGTGCAACAGTAACTGGCCTCCTCCAAACACCTGCTCACTGGCAGCTGCAGGTTTACCTGGAGAACAAGCTGAGGTTTCCCCAGCTCTTTGCAACAACATCTCTCCACCTTGACCATGACCTCTGAGTCAAAATAAGTTGATCATACTGAGCTGAAACGAACAAATTGAGCAAGCTAACAAGAGGGAAAATGGCTAAATACCAGGAAATAGTGGAGGAGTGCATTGAGAGGAGCTGGAAGACATTATATGATAAAAACTGGAAACGGGATTCAGTTCTCAGGGCAAAAATGCGGGTGACATCTCTTATCTTTGGATGAAAAGGAGACCCAAAACACTCTCTGAACCCGGGATACATCACAAATGATGCATACCAGTGTATTCATGAGGTGTTTCTTGAAAAGCCAGTGATTTTTAGGATTAGACTAAGTCATAGCCAAGAGCAGTTTGGTCGACTACTGGAGAGACAGTTGTCAGCATGGAAAGACGATACCCGTGTCAGTACCCACAGAGACCTGGAAATAGGCACCAGCAGACCCCTGTGACCCCGAAAAAGTTAATATTAATATTTGTGGCAAAATCACAGAGGGATAGGAGGCATCTCATTTACTTGAACCTAGTCTAGAGTGGACAGCACACAAGAGGAGCAACCTGCTATGACCTGTGCAGCTTCTGTCCAAGCTGTATCTGTTGGCAAACTCACCCTATAACATGGTTCAGATTTTCCAAA
This sequence comes from Danionella cerebrum, assembly GCA_007224835.1. Lineage (NCBI taxonomy): Eukaryota > Metazoa > Chordata > Actinopteri > Cypriniformes > Danionidae > Danionella > Danionella cerebrum. Next base: position 175,920 of record SRMA01026893.1, read on the forward strand.
TGGCTTAGATCCTTGTATGATTTGTTCTTTGTGGTTGGATGATACTCTGCAGGCAATGGGTTTCTTCCTGCCGTAAAATAACTGAAGTAGCCTGCTATTGACAGAATCCGGACAGACCTGCTACCAGTTGGGGTCTATTTTTTACAGTCAGTACACACTGTCACAGGGTCTTTCTATGTCACACTTTCCCAGTTGCCCTTTCCCAGCCATTGGGTTTTCTTCCAGATCTGTTAAGTTAATATAACTAAATGTTTGAATTGTTTAAGTAGGAAGATCTTGACATCAGTGTGAAGTGAAAGATGAGACATTCTACTGGGTGGCGTTATCTGCAACTTGTGTGCTTCCAAAAATGTACACACAATGACTGCATATAAGATTAGATAAAAGTAAAATATTTTTCTGCTCATTCATTTGTTGACAAATCCCTTTGTTTTATTATTCTTTCTTTTCCAGTCTAGACTGATAAAAGCTAACAAGCCAGTTTAACCTCATATTTGCTTTATCTGACATGTCATGTATGATTGACATGTCATGATTACTTCCTTTTTTTTGCCTTGCTTTGATAGGCTAGTATGAATCATCTAGAAGAACTCCTTCCTCGTTCTCCCTAACCTTTCAGAAAAAGACTTGGAGGTATCATTATTACCTCAATGCACAGTGAGACAATGGTCTTAGGGCATTCTGAATCAAAACGTGTACAGGTATTAGATTAAGAGATCTCAGATCTAGGATTGGTTGTAGCCCAGCCTTTACTCTTGGGATACATGTTGGTAGTAACAGTCCCTTTCTCTGGTGGCTAGATGAACCTACTTAATTGTACCTTTGGCATAAAGGGCAATTTCCAACTCTCTTAGGCCCCTTTACATTCAACAGAAGTGAGACATACATCTTACAAGCTGGCTAACCTCACAACAAACAGATTGTATGAATGATTTGCATGCCACTAGTGGCTACGATAAGGAAATGCTGACTGTTCAATGAGCAAGGCAGCATTTCAGTTGGGTTGATGGCATTAATCCCATTCTGAGTTTTCTACAACACGTTTGCTGTGCTTATTAAATGATATTCTGATGTGAGGACCCCTAGCAACAGGCTCTATGCTCTAATGCCTCTGTCAGATGTCAATGACATAGGATGCTGCTCTTGTGGTCATAGTGGAGTCTGACATGGATGCTTGAATGGTGGTAAGTACGGTAAATGCTCAATGAGCTAAACAAGTGTTTGCCAAAAGAGGGTGTGTCAGAAAACACAAAATCAGATGAAATATCATGTCAGAGTACAAATTACTAACACACTTGAGGCAGAACCCATCATCACGCCATCTATATTGCTTTTACATTTTTTGAAATTATTTCATTTTGGGAAGCTCTGGAGTTGGCGACCCTGAAGAAACAGTGTGCTGATGCCCTCTGTATTTATCTTTTGGAGGTCTTCCATACATTTCACACTGAAAAATGAAACTATTTTTATTGTGCCATCCAAAGTAGCTGGAGAAAATTGGTTCACACAGAGAGGCTCTCAATGTTCAATCTTTTTACAACTTCAAACCCGAAAGTGAAGGTGTTCTATCAGGTGTTTGTAGTTAGTTACCATTTTATTTGATGTCTAAAACTCAATATTTTTTATAATAGGTATAAATAGATTATATAATAGAAGTGCTAGCCCAAAATATGGTGAATTTATATGTTTATCCATCAATTGACGGGCCATTTATGTCTTTGGAATTACAACTATAATGCTTTCCTGCCTTAATTTTTCAGATCTGTTCCTGAGTGTCAGGAAGTAATTTCCACCATTGTACTTCTCTACCATTGTACAAAGTTAAAGGCAAAAGAAATCAACTTGTATGTACTGTCATGAATACAGTGTTTCCAAAAAGAAATGGATGAATGTTTGGAAGTGAACTATAGTAGAACTATATCTGTTTAACAATTCTGTTAATGGAGTCACTGCTCGGCTCATGATGGATGATTGGGAACCATTTCTCTTGACACACGTTTTTGATGTGGGGGAAGAAACAGGAGAGGTTGAACATAACTCAAGTAAGCATCAAAATGTTTACCAGCTTGGAACCTGTCAAGTAAACTGCAGTAAAAGTAGAAGCCAAATGATGACTCAGAGAAAAACTTAAACATCTTCTTTTAACGATAAAAAGAAAACTGCTAACACAGAGAAGTGTCCATAACAAAAACACAGGTAAACCTCAACTGGAAAAGCTCTGATTACAATCACCATGTCAGAAGATCTAGTAAGACTCAGAACTCTTGATTACTCCACAGCCTTGTGGGTGATGAGTATCAAAATCGGGAAACTCATGGACAATGGCTGGAACAGGTGGAATGTACCTCAAATTTAAGTTCAAGTCAAGTAGGCTATTATTGTCATTCCAACCATATACGGTGCAGTACACAGTGAAACAAAATTAACATCACAACACAGAATTATCATTAAACTAAGCAATCACAAAGTGCACTTGCCCCCACTTCTGAGTCCACAAGTATTTCTGTTGTTTTCTTCTTGGAACAGAGATTAAGTTAATGTCTTCTACTCTCCCCCAGAGTCTAGGAACCTCTCCGGTGGCTGTCCAGGGAACAGGAATGGAAACTTGATCACAGTTCTTTATCATGTAAGATGTTCTAGGTGCCTTGCAATAATCAACATACTGACTGCCAATCCAGGAATTAAATGCAGAGAAACTCTGATATAACTCGTGGATGAGTTTTAGACCAAATCTTGGACTCATTTTTAACGCCTTGGGATCCATCATTACCAAAAGCACCCTGCTTCATTGTGTAAGAAATACTCATATAATCTACTGACTGACATGCCATTTTTCATTTTGTGATATGGTGGAAGAAAAAAATACAACCTCCTTCTGAACATTTTGAAATTACTATTGCATACATTTAACTGTTGATTATTTCAAAGTAAGAGTTGAAAAACACAATACAGAAAATATTGAATTTGAAACCAGGTCTGATAATTTAATTGTAGATAGAGTTAAAAGAGAATCAAATAAACAGTTTCTCTTACTGTTAAAAAAAATAACTCCTAATATCTTTTTTGTGATGCTTCAGAAATTGTACTTCTGTTTATGACTACACTGTACTATTGTTTCATATAAAAAAAAAAACTATGAAAAGAATTTGCGTGACTTCTTCATTGCATCATACAAACGTGATGGAAACAGCTCTTCTTTACTGTAATGAATTCTTTCACTTTAAGTCGACCTGGCTCAAGCTATACAGTCAATGTTTGTAGCATCATTTTGCTAAACTGAAACAGAGGAAAATTTGTTTTTATTGACCATTTGAGAAAGGAGTTGAAATTGTAGAAGGGGTTTAATATTCAATTATTTGATATCAAAAGTATTATACTGGAGCACGTGGAATCGTACAGGAAATGTAGGAATAACATGTGACATAAGATTTTCTAGAATTTGATCTTGATCAGCTGCATAGTTCCTTCATGGTGGAGTTTCCCTTGAGGAAATCACTTCTGCCTATATAAAGAGGTCTAGTAGTGTATTGTCTAGCATCTCCACACCTACACTGTCCTGGGGATCTGAAAAGAACTCAGCTGAATCAAGCAAACACATCAAACCACAACAAGGTTAGTTTTCTTACATTAAATGTTCAAACAATTGGGTTCTTTAGTTTTAATATTTTAGTCCTAATATTGGGTTATGTGCAGCGGATGAAACAAATCCACCCGAATGATGAAAGCTTCTCTATGCATCCTGCTGGTCTTCAGCTGCCAGTTTCTACAAAGTCTGGGTAAACATGTGTTTTTGAGATTCTTTAATATATCATGATTCTACCTTTAACAGAATAACTTAAATACATCTCAAATATTCCTCCAGCTTTAGAGTGTGAAGTGATTCCAGGTACCCTAAAGCAGATCGACGCTAGTTTGGGAATAGTGGGCGGAGTAAACAATGACAATGAAGTCTTTCTGTTCCTGGGAAACAGTTTTGTGAAAATCAATGGAACATTTAAACACTTCACTGTTGGACCGGCTGGAGAGTTTGGAGTGAGTCCAGCAAACCTACTATTTAAATTTGACAGAGGAGCTTTCCGTCAAATACAAGGTAAAAGTCCCTAGCTTTCAAACGTCTTTCTATCTGCCCATGCTCTGTCTGACCTTTTCTCTTTCCTTGTGCTGACAGGTGTTTTCAAGCAGGTGGATGCAGGGAGTGAGATTGTGGGTGCTGTGTCCCCAGTAGATGACGCTTTCTGCCTCAATAAGGATGTAAACAGCCTCGGGCCGTCTGGAAATTTTCTCTGGAACACACTTTCAGGAAAGCTGAAGTACTACAGCTGTGGCCCATACAGCTGCTGGGGGGTGAATGCTGCAGAGAATGTCTTCATCAGAAGAGTAAGAGAAGCAATACAATTGGGACATGGCTTAAATTGAGCTATTTGCAATGAGTTTTGATCGCTGTTGTCTTTTTCAGAATGTAGCTGATTTAAGCTGTACAGGGACCGGTGTTAATGAAATTATCAGTGGCTCTCTGTCCATGGTCGAAGTGGCCACTGATGGCAGCGTCTATGGGGTGGACTATCAGGGCAATCTGCTTCAGAGGTGAGCAGCTGATTACAGGAAATGGTTATGCATGCACAAACTCAGTTTTCAAAAATAAATGGGCTGGTAAAGATTTTAGCATAGTATGCCATTGCTTTGAATGCATATACCCCATTGAACCTGTCTTTCTAATGTTTCAGACTTGGAGTTTCTGCAGCCGTTCCAGCCGGCACAAGTTGGCAAGGGCTTACTATATGTCCAGTTGCCCACAAGCATGTGACCTTTGACCTGGGGAGGCTTTGGGTCATTTGCAGTGATGGATCCATCAGAAGATGTTTTTAGCATCTGACCTGGACGCAGAGCTCAGCTAATGTTAAAATTATTCGTTTATTTTCTTTCCCTCTCTAACAAAATTCAGTTGATTATCCATTTAATGAAAATTAATGAATGATCTTATAATTGGCTTTGCTTGTTTTAATTAATAAAAGTGGTCATTGGAATTAGATGTCTCGACTGTGATCAGTTCATTATCAATAATGTTAATAAAAAGCTGAGAAATGAAAGTGAAATGGTATTATTTGTCCATTTATAATGTTAAAGAGAACAAAACCTTTCAACTTTCATTTTAAGTAAAGATTACACTTTTCAGTTGACACTTAAGTTACAATTAATCATATGGTACAATAAATACTAACAAAGTTGTATAATTAACTGTGAATAACAAACAATAAATATTCAAATCTACAGTTTGTCAGCAATCATATTCTTTTCGTACTGCAGAGAAAATGGTTGGCAACACAAGCAATAACACTCACTCGGGTTGCTTAAAGTTTATAAGCATGCAACACAAATACATGCTCCAAGTTTGGTTTGAGGATTTTCATTGCATTATTCTGACCTTTGCCTCATCTTCTTGTGCCCAGTGTTCTGCAGCTAAAATATTCTCTATACAACACACAGTACTATCAAAACACATTCACCTAGTATTACCATAGTAAGAGATATTGCTTTCAATTAGTGATAACTCAGAAGATCCCTCTGTGATCATAGCCTGGGTTAAGGGTCACTGACAAGCAGGGCATTGCAAAATGGAGGTGAGGCCCTTTTGTTGTAGGCCCTATTGGATCATCAGAAGAATCTAGCTGGAATGAATGACTCCAGAGGATGACGCATAATGAGACAGGCTTGTGTCAATCATCTGCCACTTAAGAAACCACGCCCTTATAGTATGCACAACTTTAAGGCTTAATAAATCTTAAACCAGCAAATAAAAAATAAAAAAAATCCCCTCCTGAGAGTGTTCATGAAGGTCAAATCTAGAGATATACATCAACAAAACTATTGGAGCCAGGGGTGGAAATATGAGTTTTTTAGCTCCAAAGTTTGATATTTTAACATGGGAGTGATTGAGAACCTGCTCTAATTTGGGGCCAGTCTCTAGCAGCAGATATAGGAACTGCAGTTCAAGTCACTTCCTATTAGGCCTCAAGAGGGAAAGCTGGCGGTTGCCCCTCGTAACTCCCACGTCACTAGGAACATAGGAGAGGAAGTCCTTAAAGTTGTTGGGTGATGACATCATCACAGACTAGGTATGGTGGGAAATGGAGTGCTTAAATAGTAATTATAAACCTTAGTTTATTAAATAGATGGAGGTGATCAAGGAAACCACGAGGTACCGTCATCTGTGGATACCTCATGAACATTTAAAAATGGAGTTATAACGGATGCAATGTGGTCCGTTTCATTAAAGTTTGAAAGTTGTGAATTTTTTCCCCTTGCATATTACAAGGTCTTTCAGGACATTCACATATTTTTGCTTTTTTCTCAGAGTAAATGTTCTCCATGATTTTCATGACACTTTTGCCATGTTACAGGAGTTCGAATATCTGGACCTGCTTTAAGTTCGTAAGCGTTTGTGGCGGGTACGAATGCGCAGGCTTGCTGTCTTGCTCGGATGCGTCCAGTAGACCCCCATGAGAGGTGAAGGGGAGGAAGGTGGGAGCGATGAAGCTGATTCAGACTGAGTCAGGGAATAGGAGGAAGGAACAGCTTATATGGAAGAGGGTTGATTGAATGATTGAAGTTGGTGTGGCTCCAGATAGTCTCCTCCCGAAAGATGTTTAATAAACTGTATTTATTTACTAACATGTAGCCAGCTTTAGTGACTTTTTCTCCGGGGCCTAAATCACTGATGCCAGAGAAGCTTGGTGTAGATTCATTTTTCAACTTTTTGGAAATCCTTAACATGGCAACCATCTCGTTATCGAGGGAACAGGAATGAAACAGGCACTGACTGCCACTACAGGACTTAAATGCAGGGGAACCCAGAACTAAGGTGGAACCAATTGCTCCAAATATAGATTCATTATAATGCACAATTAGTGGAAACCATCATTGCTAAGACCACCTTGCTTCCTTGTATAAGAAATACTCATGATATTCTCATTTAACTCATATTTTACTGACTGACATTGTTGCTATATTGTGATACAGTGAGAGAAAAAAATACAACCTCATGAACATTTGAAATGACCATTGCATAAATTCAACAGTAGAATTCCAACATAATACAGTAATACATGAAATAATATATTACACAAGATGATTGATCATCTGTTAGTAAATAGAGTTCTAAATTAGAAACGAATCAAATAAACATTGCTCTGTTAAATACACATTTGTCACCCTCAACTAGCACTAATGTATTTTTCAAGATGTTTCAGTACATTGATCACAACTGAAGTTTTGCTTACTAGTACACTGTTGCAGGAAGTTCTTGTTGCGTCATGTCACAGAAAACGATGAGGAAATTGTGATGAAAAACAATAAAAAATTATTTGCATGGCTTCGTCATTGCATAATACAAACGTGATGGAAAGAAACATTGCTCTCTCATCAGCTCTTCTTTACTGTAATGAATTCTTTCACTTTAAGTCGACCTGGCTCAAGCTATACAGCCAATGTTTGTAGCATCATTTTGCTAAACTGAAACAGAGGAAAATTTGTTTTTATTGACCATTTGAGAAAGGAGTTGAAATTGTAGAAGCGGTTTTATATTCAATTATTTGATATCAAAAGTATTATACTGGAGCACGTGGAATCGTACAGGAAATGTAGGAATAACATGTGACATAAGATTTTCTAGAATTTGATCTTGATCAGCTGCATAGTTCCTTCATGGTGGAGTTTCCCTTGAGGAAATCACTTCTGCCTATATAAAGAGGTCTAGTAGTGTATTGTCTAGCATCTCCACACCTACACTGTCCTGGGGATCTGAAAAGAACTCAGCTGAATCAAGCAAACGCATCAACCCACAACAAGGTTAGTTTTCTTACATTAAATGTTCAAACAATTGGGTTCTTTAGTTTTAATATTTTAGTCCTAATATTGGGTTATGTGCAGCGGACGAATCAAATCCACCCGAATGATGAAAGCTTCTCTATGCATCCTGCTGGTCTTCAGCTGCCAGTTTCTACAAAGTCTGGGTAAACATGTGTTTTTGAGATTCTTTAATATATCATGATTCTTCCTTTTACAGAATAACTTAAATACATCTCAAATATTCCTCCAGCTTTAGAGTGTGAAGTGATTCCAGGTACCCTAAAGCAGATCGACGCTAGTTTGGGAATAGTGGGCGGAGTAAACAATGACAATGAAGTCTTTCTGTTCCTGGGAAACAGTTTTGTGAAAATCAATGGAACATTTAAACACTTCACTGTTGGACCGGCTGGAGAGTTTGGAGTGAGTCCAGCAAACCTACTATTTAAATTTGACAGAGGAGCTTTCCGTCAAATACAAGGTAAAAGTCCCTAGCTTTCAAACGTCTTTCTATCTGCCCATGCTCTGTCTGACCTTTTCTCTTTCCTTGTGCTGACAGGTGTTTTCAAGCAGGTGGATGCAGGGAGTGAGATTGTGGGTGCTGTGTCCCCAGTAGATGACGCTTTCTGCCTCAATAAGGATGTAAACAGCCTTGGGCCGTCTGGAAATTTTCTCTGGAACACACTTTCAGGAAAGCTGAAGTACTACAGCTGTGGCCCATACAGCTGCTGGGGGGTGAATGCTGCAGAGAATGTCTTCATCAGAAGAGTAAGAGAAGCAATACAATTGGGACATGGCTTAAATTGAGCTATTTGCAATGAGTTTTGATCGCTGTTGTCTTTTTCAGAATGTAGCTGATTTAAGCTGTACAGGGACCGGTGTTAATGAAATTATTAGTGGCTCTCTGTCCATGGTTGAAGTGGCCACTGATGGCAGCGTCTATGGGGTGAACTATCAGGGCATTCTGTTTCAGAGGTGAGCAGTTGATTACAAGAAATGGTTATTCATAACAATCTTTTAAAATTCTTATCATTTACTCAAAGTGAGGTGGTTTTAACAGTTAATAATTGTTGGTCGCAAAATTTGAAATTTTCAACAGAAACATAAAGATAAACCCACACTGAACAAATATATTTTATAGTTTGGGTGAATTTACAAACTGTTTTCAAAAATAACTGAGCTGGTAGAGATTTTAGCATAGTATGCCATTGCTTTGAATGCATATACCCCATTGAACCTGTCTTTCTAATGTTTCAGACTTGGAGTTTCTGAAGCCGTTCCAGCTGGCACAAGTTGGCAAGGGCTTGCTATCTGTCCAATTGCCCACAAGCATGTGACTTTTGACCTGGGGAGGCTTTGGGTCATTTGCAGTGATGGATCCATCAGAAGATGTTTTTAGCATCTGACCTGGACGCAGAGCTCAGCTAATGTTAAAATTATTCGTTTATTTTCTTTCCCTCTCTAACAAAATTCAGTTGATTATCCATTTAATGAAAATTAATGAATGATCTTATAATTGGCTTTGCTTGTTTTAATTAATAAAAGTGGTCATTGGAATTAGAAGTCTCGACTGTGATCAGTTCATTATCAATAATGTTAATAAAAAGCTGAGAAATGAAAGTGAAATGGTATTATTTGTCCATTTATAATGTTAAAGAGAACAAAACCTTTCAACTTTCATTTTAAGTAAAGATTACACTTTTCAGTTGACACTTAAGTTACAATTAATCATATGGTACAATAAATAATAACAAAGTTGTATAATTAACTGTGAATAACAAACAATAAATATTCAAATCTACAGTTTGTCAGCAATCATATTCTTTTCGTACTGCAGAGAAAATGGTTGGCAACACAAGCAATAACACTCACTTGGGTTGCTTAAAGTTTATAAGCATGCAACACAAATACATGCTCCAAGTTTGTTTTGAGGATTTTCATTGCATTATTCTGACCTTTGCCTCATCCTCTTGTGCCCAGTGTTCTGCAGCTAAAATATTCTCTATACAACACACATCAAAACACATTCACCTAGTATTACCATAGTAAGAGATATTGCTTTCAATTAGTGATAACTCAGAAGATCCCTCTGTGATCATAGCCTGGGTTAAGGGTCACTGACAAGCAGGGCATTGCAAAATGGAGGTGAGGCCCTTTTGTTGTAGGCCCTATTAGTTCGTCAAAAGAATCTAGCTGGAATGAATGACTCCAGAGGATGACGCGTAATGAGACGGGCTGAAAGAACTGTCAATCATCTGCCCCTCAAGATACCACGCCCTTAAACTATGCACAACTTTAAGGCTTAATAAATCTTAAACCAACAAATAAAAAATAAAAAAAATCCCCTCCTGAGAGTGTTCATGAAGGTCAAATCTAGAGATATACATCAACAACACTATTGGAGCCAGGGGTGGAAATATGAGTTTTTTAGCTCCAAAGTTGGCAATTTTACACGATACAGCTACTGCAGTACCGTTTCTGGTGGCCATCACTGTCCAAGGACACGATCACGTTAATCTAACACTGTCAAACCTGCAACACACAGAAACCATCACGACGACTGCCAGCAGGTCTGCTACAACCCCTTCCCATACCACAACGCCCCTGGTCACACATTGCCATCGTCTTTATCACAAATCTACCCACCTCCAACAACTACACCACCATCTTCACTGTAATCGACAGATTCTCCAAGGCCTGCCGGCTTATACCACTGCCCAAACTCCCTACTGCCCTACAAACCGCAGAACAATTATGCAATCTGGTATTCCGCTTTTACGGCCTACCCGAGGACATTGTGTCTGACCGAGGAACCCAATTTACATCCCGTGTCTGGGCAGCGTTCTTTAAGACACTCGGGGTCAACATCAGCTTGACCTCAGGATACCACCCTCAAGCCAACGGCCAAACTGAGAGGCTCAACCAAGAGATAACCAGTTTCCACCGCTCCTACTGCAGCCAGCACCAGAACAACTGGAGTCGCAACCTGATTTGGGCCGAATATGCCCAAAATTCCCTAAGAAACCCTCCACAGGCCTGACCCCATTCAAATGCATCCTAAAATTTCAACCCTCCCTATTTGCTTGGTCATGAGAACCATCGAATGTCCCAGCAATCGATGATTGGCTACGCAGGAGCGAGGAGACTTGGAACTTGGCCCTCACCCACTTACAGTGCGCTATCCACCGACAAAAGGACCAAGCCGATCGCCGTCATCGCCAAAACCCGGAATACACCCCCGGACAACAGGTGTGGCTATCCACCAGAGATCTGCACCTCCGACTACCCTGTAAGAAACTCAGTCCCAGGTACGTGGGTCCGTTTCAAATAGAAAGACAAACTCCCTTCGACTTACCCTGGCTAACCACTACCGCATTTCTCCCACCTTCCATGTTTCTCTGCTCAAGCCCGCTGCTGGTCCCACCGAGGAGGGGGAGGAGGAGTCTTTTGATAGGGGGGGGGGGGGTCTTACAATACCTGGTCGACTGGGAGGGGAACGGTCCTTAGAAACGCTCCTGGGTCAACTTAGAGGACATACTCGATCCAGGCCTCACGGAGACCTTCCACCGCAATCACCCTAACAAGCCGGCCCCCCGACCATGTGGGAGACCCCTTCGCCGTCTGCCTCCTTGTGCCAGAAGTCGCTCGTAGGGGGGGGATCAATTACTCCAAATATAGATTTTGTCACAGAGACAAACTCCGCAACTCCTGCCTGCCTGCTGTACTGATATTTCTGCCATTGGATTCTGATTGTTTGCTGCCTGCCCTGACCATTAGCCTGCTGCTTGACTACGCCTCTGTCTGTCCTGTATTGCTGCATACACTGGTGCCTGAACTTTGGTTGACTGACCTCGAATCCAATAAAGCCTGCATATGGATCCCAACTCGAGTGACGATTCGTTACAGATTCAATATAATGCACAATTAGTGGAAACCATCATTGCTAAGACCACCTTGCTTCCTTGTATAAGAAATACTCATGATATTCTCATTTAACTCATATTTTACTGACTGACATTTTTGCTATATTGTGATACAGTGAGAGAAAAAATACAACCTCATGAACATTTGAAATGACCATTGCATAAATTCAACAGTAGGATTTCAACATAATACAGTAATACATGAAATAATATATTACACAAGATGATTGATCATTTGTAAGTAAATAGATAGAGTTCAAAATTAAAAACGAATCAAATAACCATTGCTCTGTTAAATACACATTTGTCACCCTCAACTAGCACTAATTTATTTTTCATGATGTTTCAGTACATTGATCACAACTGAAGTTTTGCTTACTAGTACACTGTTGCAGAAAGTCCTTGTTGCGTCATGTCACAGAAAATTATGAGGAAATTGTGATAAAAAAACAATAAAAAATTATTTGCATGGCTTCGTCATTGCATAATACAAATGTGATGGAAAGAAACATTTCTCTCTCATCAGCTCTTCTTTACTGTAATGAATTCTTTCACTTTAAGTCGACCTGGCTCAAGCTATACAGCCAATGTTTGTAGCATCATTTTGCTAAACTGAAACAGAGGAAAATTTGTTTTAATTGACCATTTGAGAAAGGAGTTGAAATTGTAGAAGCGGTTTTATATTCAATTATTTGATATCAAAAGTATTATACTGGAGCACGTGGAATCGTACAGGAAATGTAGGAATAACATGTGACATAAGATTTTCTAGAATTTGATCTTGATCAGCTGCATATTTCCTTCATGGTGGAGTTTCCCTTGAGGAAATCACTTCTGCCTATATAAAGAGGTCTAGTAGTGTATTGTCTAGCATCTCCACACCTACACTGTCCTGGGGATCTGAAAAGAACTCAGCTGAATCAAGCAAACACATCAAACCACAACAAGGTTAGTTTTCTTACATTAAATGTTCAAACAATTGGGTTCTTTAGTTTTCACCAGATACATCCTAATATTGGGTTATGTGCAGGGAACGAATCAAATCCACCCGAATGATGAAAGCTTCTCTATGCATCCTGCTGCTCTTCAGCTGCCAGTTTCTACAAAGTCTGGGTAAACATGTGTTTATGAGATTCTTTAATATATCATGATTCTTCCTTTTACAGAATAACGTAAATACATCTCAAATATTCCTCCAGCTTTAGAGTGTGAAGTGATTCCAGGTACCCTAAAGCAGATCGACGCTAGTTTGGGAATAGTGGGCGGAGTAAACAATGACAATGAAGTCTTTCTGTTCCTGGGAAACAGTTTTGTGAAAATCAATGGAACATTTAAACACTTCACTGTTGGACCGGCTGGAGAGTTTGGAGTGAGTCCAGCAAACCTACTATTTAAATTTGACAGAGGAGATTTCCGTCAAATACAAGGTAAAAGTCCATAGCTTTCAAACGTCTTTCTATCTGCCCATGCTCTCTCTGACCTTTTCTCTTTCCTTGTGCTGACAGGTGTTTTCAAGCAGGTGGATGCAGGGAGTGAGATTGTGGGTGCTGTGTCCCCAGTAGATGACGCTTTCTGCCTCAATAAGGATGTAAACAGCCTCGGGCCGTCTGGAAATTTTTTCTGGAACACACTTTCAGGAAAGCTGAAGTACTACAGCTGTGGCCCATACAGCTGCTGGGGGGTGAATGCTGCAGAGAATGTCTTCATCAGAAGAGTAAGAGAAGCAATACAATTGGGACATGGCTTAAATTGAGCTATTTGCAATGAGTTTTGATCGCTGTTGTCTTTTTCAGAATGTAGCTGATTTAAGCTGTACAGGGACCGGTGTTAATGAAATTATCAGTGGCTCTCTGTCCATGGTCGAAGTGGCCACTGATGGCAGCGTCTATGGGGTGGACTATCAGGGCAATCTGCTTCAGAGGTGAGCAGTTGATTACAGGAAATGGTTATGCATGCACAAACTCAGTTTTCAAAAATAAATGGGCTGGTAAAGATTTTAGCATAGTATGCCATTGCTTTGAATGCATATACCCCATTGAACCTGTCTTTCTAATGTTTCAGACTTGGAGTTTCTGCAGCCGTTCCAGCCGGCACAAGTTGGCAAGGGCTTACTATATGTCCAGTTGCCCACAAGCATGTGACCTTTGACCTGGGGAGGCTTTGGGTCATTTGCAGTGATGGATCCATCAGAAGATGTTTTTAGCATCTGACCTGGACGCAGAGCTCAGCTAATGTTAAAATTATTTGTTTATTTTCTTTCCCTCTCTAACAAAATTCAGTTGATTATCCATTTAATGAAAATTAATGAATGATCTTATAATTGGCTTTGCTTGTTTTAATTAATAAAAGTGGTCATTGGAATTAGAAGTCTCGACTGTGATCAGTTCATTATCAATAATGTTAATAAAAAGCTGAGAAATGCAAAGTGAAATGGTAATATTTGTCCATTTATAATGTTAAAGAGAACAAAACCTTTCAACTTTCATTTTAAGTAAAGATTACACTTTTCAGTTGACACACTTTTCAGTTGACACTTAAGTTACAATTAATCATATGGTACAATAAATACTAACAAAGTTGTATAATTAACTGTGAATAACAAACAATAAATATTCAAATCTACAGTTTGTCAGCAATCATATTCTTTTCGTACTGCAGAGAAAATGGTTGGCAACACAAGCAATAACACTCACTTGGGTTGCTTAAAGTTTATAAGCATGCAACACAAATACATGCTCCAAGTTTGGTTTGAGGATTTTCATTGCATTATTCTGACCTTTGCCTCATCTTCTTGTGCCCAGTGTTCTGCAGCTAAAATATTCTCTATACAACACACAGTACTATCAAAACACATTCACCTAGTATTACCATAGTAAGAGATATTGCTTTCAATTAGTGATAACTCAGAAGATCCCTCTGTGATCATAGCCTGGGTTAAGGGTCACTGACAAGCAGGGCATTGCAAAATGGAGGTGAGGCCCTTTTGTTGTAGGCCCTATTGGATCATCAGAAGAATCTAGCTGGAATGAATGACTCCAGAGGATGACGCGTAATGAGACAGGCTTGTGTCAATCATCTGCCCCTCAAGATACCACGCCCTTAAACTATGCACAACTTTAAGGCTTAATAAATCTTAAACCAACAAATAAAAAGTAAAAAAAATCCCCTCCTGAGAGTGTTCATGAAGGTCAAATCTAGAGATATACATCAACAACACTATTGGAGCCAGGGGTGGAAATATGAGTTTTTTAGCTCCAAAGTTGGCAATTTTAACATGGGAGTGATTGAGAACCTGCTCTAATTTGGGGCCAGTCTCTAGCAGCAGATATAGGAACTGCAGTTCAAGTCACTTCCTATTAGGCCTCAAGAGGGAAAGCTGGAGGGTGCCCCTCGTAACAAGAGGAAGTCCTTGAAGTCGTTTGGTGATGACATCCTCAGCAGACAAGGTATGGTGGGAAATGGAGTGCTTAAATAGTATTTATAAACCTTAGTTTATTAAATAGATGGAGGTGATCAAGGAAACCACGAGGTACCGTCATCTGTGGATACCTCATGAACATTTAAAAATGGAGTTATAACGGATGCAATATGGTCCGTTTCATTAAAGTTTGAAAGTTGTGAATTTTTTCCCCTTGCATATTACAAGGTCTTTCAGGACATTCACATATTTTTGCTTTTTTCTCAGAGTAAATGTTCTCCATGATTTTCATGACACTTTTGCCATGTTACAGGAGTTCGAATATCTGGACCTGCTTTAAGTTCGTAAGCGTTTGTGGCAGGTACGAATGCGCAGGCTTGCTGTCTTGCTCGGATGCGTCCAGTAGACCCCCATGAGAGGTGAAGGGGAGGAAGGTGGGAGCGATGAAGCTGATTCAGACTGAGTCAGGGAATAGGAGGAAGGAACAGCTTATATGGAAGAGGGTTGATTGAATGATTGAAGTTGGTGTGGCTCCAGATAGTCTCCTCCCGAAAGATGTTTAATAAACTGTATTTATTTACTAACATGTAGCCAGCTTTAGTGACTTTTTCTCCGGGGCCTAAATCCCTGATGCCAGAGAAGCTTGGTGTAGATTCACTTTTTCAACTTTTTTTTAAATCCTTAAACATGGCAACCATCTCGTTGTCGAGGGAACAGGAATGAGACAGGCACTGGCTGCCACTACAGGACTGGCAGGGGAAACTGGAACTAAGGTGGAACCGATTGCTCCAAATATAGATTCATTATAATGCACAATTAGTAGAAACCATCATTGCTAAGACCACCTTGCTTCCTTGTATAAGAAATACTCATGATATTCTCATTTAACTCATATTTTACTGACTGACATTTGTGCTATATTGTGATACAGTGAAAGAAAAAATACAACCTCATGAACATTTGAAATGACCATTGCATAAATTCAACAGTAGAATTCCAACATAATACAGTAATACATGAAATAATATATTACACAAGATGATTGATCATTTGTAAGTAAATAGAGTTCTAAATTAGAAACGAATCAAATAAACATTGCTCTGTTAATTACACATTTGTCACCCTCAACTAGCACAAGTACACTGTTGCAGGAAGTCCTTGTTGCGTTGTGTCACAGAAAACGATGAGGAAATTGTGATTAAAAAAACAATGAAAAATTATTTGCATGGCTTCATCATTGCATAATGCAAACGTGATGGAAAGAAACATTTCTCTCTCATCAGCTCTTCTTTATTGTAATGAATTCTTTCACTTTTAACCGCACTGGCTCAGCCAGTACAGCCAACTTTGGTAGTATCATTATGATGAACCAAAAGGAAAATATATGAGTTTAATACATTTGAAATATTTGATGACTAATTAATTTTTTAATCAATTATCCTAAGAGTATTTAGCAGTTGAGCTAGGTTCAAGAACCACACAACATGAAATCAAATGAGAGTTTATTGAATAAACAAAACTAATCTACACACTTACACATTCCTACAGAAAAGGAGTAATCCTGTGTTGCCTGACTTACCTAAGACATGAAAAATTCTCTAGATGACATCTAATCGTGAAACACGTCCACCCATTACTAATGCCAAATAACACAAAAATTGCTTTTTAGTTTGATTAATCATTAATAAATGAGCAAGCATAAGACTCACGGGACCAAAGTTCCACTTTGTCTACATCAAGAGTCCGAATGAACAAAGTTCATTTAAAGTTGCAAGGTACACTGAAAAGTTCTAAATTGGCAACAGTGATTGAAACTGGACAGTTTACTGCATAAAGCAATTGCTAGCGTTTTCTTTTATATTTAATTAAAATTAATGAATAAATGTAAAAAAATAAAACTAAATCTTTTTTTATTATAGTCTGTTTTTAAATACGGCTGTACATTTGTGTATTGTTTTTTCCCATCCTGTATGGTGTCTTGAGTTTTCTAAAGAGCGCCATAAAAATTAAATGTATTATTATGATTATTATGATTATGATGATGATGATGATGATGATTATTATTATTATTATTATTATTATTATTATTATTATTATTATTATTATTATTATTATTATTATTATTATTATTATTGTTATCATTACACTTGATCAAAGTACGTAAATTTAATTTGAATAACATCCATTTTAAATCTAAAAATGTATGCAACAGTTTTTTGTAAGTACAAATTTTCAGTTATAAAGAAGCATAAAGCCGCTCTGCATCCAATCCTTATGGCTCAAGTTGGTAAACCATTGTTGCTTGTTCTGTTACCCACAAGAATGTGACCTTTGACCAGGGCAGGTCATCTGTAGCAATGGATCCATCAGAAGATGTGTTTAAATATCTATCATGTAACCAGAGTTCAGAGCTCTAATGAGAGCTTAACACTGATTCTCTTTAGATGAACCTGCGTAAAAAAAGTGCAGGATGCTGAGAATGGTCTTAATCTCAATCTGATCATTTGAACTATGTGGTTGATTGTAGTCTTATATAAAATGTGTTACAGAGGGAGAGATAGACAGCCAGTGATATTAATAATTGTTCAATAAAGTCACTAACGACATAAAGCAAAACAAAAAAAAAAGTTTCTTCCTTTTGATGCCCACACAACAGTAAACATCTAGTGAAGTACCAACACAATCACAAAACAGTGTATGAATTAAAGAGGGGAATAACGCCACCGTGTGGTGCTACACAATATAGCAACGTTTCGATTACCAAAAGACTGTTAGACCACATAAAACAACTAGACTTGCTTACACTGTGAACAATACATTACAACAACTATACGGTTCTTTTGTGTCTGAATTTAGAATTTAGAATTGAATTTAGAATGGGAAAGTCTAAAATGTTCAATCCTGTACTTTACAAACAGATTTTTTATGTATAGTGATTGCAGTTTTTCCAAACAGCACCATGTTTGTGAGTAATTTAAGGGTCTTCTCAATCCCTCCGACATGCCTTCCTCTGAGAAAACAGAGACTGGAGGCTTAGAAGTGTTCTCTTCTATCACCCATTCTGAAGCGACAAAGGTTGTTCAGAAGCTCCTTGGTGGCAATGGACTGGGAGTTGAAGAGACCTGCACTTAATTTCTCAAGTCCCTGGATTTTGTTGGGCAGTATCAGTTGACAAACCTTTACAACCTTGCTTGGCTACAACCTTTACACATTTTTTATTAGCAGGGTTAGAAACACCAGTCTTCCTTTATAAAACAGATGATAGTCATTCTGAGAAGATGGTACAGGAACCCAGACAGCGATCGATCACAGCACAAAGCCTAGAGTCTTTGGTTACACCACAGGAGAGTAGGTAAGTGTTCTAGGTTAGAATACTCAAGAATCGTTGGAGCATCCAGGTGAGTTTTTGAAGACAGATGAGCAGATCGAGGAAAACGAGGAAGTTGATGTAAACACTGAAGGCTTAAAGTAAGATCACAGGACTTGCAGAGATGGAGGTGGGGGGTTTTTGAGAGCCGCGTTCTGGAAAGTTGTGAAACTTGTCATTTTGAAAAATATGAACCCCTCTACCTCAAACTCTATAGTAGTGACTCTATAGTGATCTAAATTCAGCTCAATGTTGAGGTCAATGTCGAGCTGTTTCATCTGACCTCTGTCTGCATGTTTTGAACACTCAGGTGAAAAAAAATTGTATATCTAGATTCAAAATTTAATCAGAATCATACAGTTTTGATTCTCTTTGCACCTATCGGCTTACAATGAAACACAACTCTATGTTATTGGTGGATGGTTGCCATGCAATCAATCACAGGCAAATACACACACAGCTGAAGGTGGTAACTTGCTAATTACTAGATGAAACTGTATGTGTGTGCGGAGATGCTCTTATCAGAGCTCAACACTGATGCAGTTCAGATGGAGTGTCTCACATGGCCGGCGGAGTGAAGCCAAACATGGTGCTGGCTGCAGAATGATTCCTGCCCAATGCAAGTCTTATGAAATTATTCTATAAGAAATGTTGTTATTTACACAAACAGTTTACATTTTTAACAGTTTAGATTTTCTAAAGTTATCTATACAGTAAACAAACATCAATAGTTTTGCGCTCAAGTTTATTTTTGTGTGGTTCATGATGGTTCAATTGTCCCCTAAAAAAACTAAGTGAGACCATGTGATTGACAGCTATGATTGACAGCTACACAGAACAGAACTGACTTATCGCTGTAATCACATCATGAGAAAAGATCATTTACGCCGTGAACAATCAAAAACAGACAAGTCACTCTCACATTCATGTTTATAATTTAAAAATAAGTTATATATCAAGGCTGCCTGTTTGAGGGTTGTGACTCAAGTTAGACCTGAGGTGGAGCTCTGAAACCAAGACAGTGCCATCCTTTTCAGGAAGTCGCCTGTGCAGATGTGCGCCCATCAATGGGAGCCTTCAGTCCAGTTCGAAAAAAGCTACATATTAGCCCAATGGCAGTAGGTGGTGTCACGTCGTCCAAACTTTTGACTATTGAATATATTAATAACTCCTACACCACTAACGAATCAGTAACTTCCCTTAACTCTAAAATACCCATCAGAAACTATTGAATTTAGCCGTAACTCATAAGTAATCATGAAAGTTACACATAACTTCTAAGTAACTAATAAGGAATTAGTAACTCCTAAATAACTCTTAGTAACTAATGAATTCGCCCATAACTCCAAAGTAACTATTAAGGGTAGCCATTATCACTATATTCATCTATTGATTTTCATCCTGGCTCTAATTTAATTTAGCTCAAATAGTTTTCTGCAACTATCTAAGAAACATTAACTACAACAATTGTTTACATTACCATGTCTATTACATTATACTTGCGGAACCTGTATCACAATAAAAGTAAATGTGGTGCAGATGGTAGCACTGTGAATTATTACATGGCCCTTAAAATGACTAGACTTGATTGCACTGTAGACAATGCATTTAATCAACAAATGTAAAAAAAATAAAATGTGTATGTGTACGGCAGTGGCTGCAGATTAATTGAATTTTATTTTTTGATAGGAGAGGTCACACTAATTTATAAACGGTCAAAAAGGAAACTAAATATCTCAACCACCTTTTTTTATTATTTCAAACACGTTATTTTTAAAGCATTTTTGTTAGAATAATATTTATTTTAATAAGAATACATTTTTGCTTACTGTTCTAAATGAAACATCTGAGGAGGAAAGTTGTGTTTAGGCGGTTCTGGTGCCTAGAGGTTATATAGGTGCCTGTATTGTAAAATATATGTGCCTATAGGTACACATGTGCCAATGTGTAACCGAGAGAGCAGCGCCGCCGCGTGGCCTGAGCGTTAGCGTGTACATGATCAAGGCGCGTTGTCTGAGGTTTTGGATTGTGAGAGCTGGTGGCTCGCGCTGACAGGTCCGCCGTGAGAAGGGACATTCGGGTTGGGCTGACAGGCTCTGTCTGTACGGACTGAGTGGCTCGGGAGAGAGCTGTGATCCGCGCTTCTCGGTTACAGCATCTCAGTTTACTCCTTATTCTCCAGTACACAGAGCCGTTGTTGCTGGAGCAGGTGAGGAGTGTTTTTAGGAACCCGCTGCCCGGCTGAAACAGGGTCTAATAGAAGCATGTCGCATCAACTGATGCACACACCAGAAGGAAGCTTGTGAATTCCCGCAAAGGTATGCAAGCTTTTTCTAACCTCATATCTTTTAACATGACCGAGGGTTACTTTAATGTAATGTGGCATTTCTACATCCAACAGTGATACAGGAGTTCTTACTGAAATAAAAAAAAATGATGATGCAATAGACTTATTTTAAAAGTTTGATACATTTCTGAAAGAAACGTTGCTGCTTGTTTTATTTTAAAAATGATATGGTTGTGCATAATGGGTTATTGGGTGTTGTATACAAGACGAAAGCTGAGACATACAGAAGGTGTACCCTTATCAGTAATATTCACCACAGTGTGCCACATAATAGCACATCATATTACCCTGACTTTATACCCGTGTTTCTTCTCCAGTGCTGGATACATGAGAGCAATGATCTCTTTTTATTTAAAGTGCAAATCTCTGGGTAACACTTTACACATTATATCACATTTCATCTGTTATTTGTTCTACCAAATCTATTTACTAAGTGATAAAATGGAAAAACTGTGAGAAAATCTTGTTTATGTTTGGTATTTAATATTTTTGACTGATGCTACTGAATGCAATGAATTTGACCATCTACCTTTTGTTCATTAATTATGATTTAGAGTCTAATATCCGTTGGTGAATTACATGGTTTTGAACTAATTGTCTTTGTTAATTTCTTTGCTGATTAGCTCTTAATTTGGCAGCTATGAAAAACAAGGGTTTTGATGTTGCTCTGCGTGAGGCATGTTTGGTTGCAATCCAGTTCCTCCCAAATCCTCAGGTTTTCCACAACAGAGTAAATGCCCTGGAGAGCGGAATGGGATGCTCTAGCATCACTGTAATCCAGGCGTGCTGAAAGGAAGCATGTAAAAGACAGATGAATCAGTTCTCTGGGCGGGTGGAGAGTTAATGAGATTTTCTCACACTTGTCACCCACATGGCTTCTAATTTGAACTGGTGGCCACTTTCACTAGCAGTGCAGCGGAGCCTGAAGGACTCTATTTCTCCTCTTCTCCATTCACAGTTCATCCGGCGGTTTCCTCCCGTGTTTCCCCTCCCATCTCCATCTGCGGATCTCTTTTCTCACACAACCCCTTTGTTTGTTGCTTAACTGTAAGAGTGTTTCTTTATTGGTTGTTTTTTTTGTTTGGGCTTTTAAGTAATTAAGCCGTTTATAGAGTCTATCAACTCCATTCATATAATTCATTAGGTGCTTTCTCCATAACTGAGGCATCTCGGTCCTTATCATCTTGTTCTGATGAAGATAACAACATAGATATCTACTAGAAGCCAAGTGCCAACCAATCCATCTGCTTTGTTAGGCTACTACAACATTTTAATGACTGATAGCTACTTTGAAAATGCAGCAAAAACTGTTTTTTTTTTTTTTACATCGCTTTTTTCTTTACTTTTGTGACAGTTTTGAGAGACTTGTAGAAGTTGCATTAAACTACTTTCATTACAGCCATATCATAATTATTGAATGACTGACGTAGACCAGTGCATTCTTTGTAATTTTTTTACAATCTGTTTTTCTCTGTCTTTAGGGACCAATCAGTGATGTCACAAACACTACATCTCTTATTTATCTGCTTATTCTGGAGGTGCTGTTACAGTATGTTAATGTGATCGAGGGACGGATTCAGTGGGTAGGGAAATGGTTAGGCTTTTTTTTAGACTTTTACAGTTAAAAATGGCAAAATGTAATACTCAGAATTGTATTTTTTGTACAATTTCAGTTTTGTTTGTGTAATTTAATGAAACCGTGATGTATTTGAAAAAAAAATGCCCCAACAAATTATATAAAGCCTTATCACAAAAAGGCGGCAGAGTGGTGCAGTAGGTAGAACTGCGGCATTCCTGTTAGAAGTTTGCCGGTTCGAGGCTCGCTGGTGACCTTCCTGGAAGGAGTTTGCATGTTCTCCCTGTCCTTGCGTGGGTTTCCTCCGGGTACTCCGATTATCCCAACAATCCCAAAAACATGCTACAGGTTAATTGAATTATCTAACCCCTAGTGAGAACAACAGACTGGCTTTTAATAATAATTAAACAATAAGACATATCTTATCCAAACAATGATTTATAAAGGAAAATCATGAAAATATACAGAGGTGCCTAAAACTTTTACATACCACTGTAGTACATATTTGTTGCCTTTTTGTTTTCTAGATTAGTGTAGCCACCATTGTGAAAATGTGTTGTAGTGCTCAAGACCAGTCTCAAGACCAGTTTTCTATGGTCTCGGTCTTGTCACTGTCTCGACTCTCTGTGGTCGAGACCGTGACAAGACCTCTCTGTGGTCTTGGTATCATTTCGGTCCCAACTCTCTGTGATCTCGGTTTCGTTCTCGGTTGTCTCTGATCTTGGTCTCTGCTGCTAAGGGGTCCTAGTAATTTTAATCCAAGAACAAAAAGCATACTCAACTAGAGATTCAGAACAATTTTAAAAATGTCAGAGAAACAATGTGGTGTAAAACATCCAAGTATGTCAATGTCATACGATGTAAATAACATCTAACGTCATCTCTCTAAAATGTGTTAATATGGAAACCTTGTTTAGGATTAAACCAATACAGTCTTACTAATTTAACTTAACTTAAAATTTTACCTAATATGGACATATTACTGGCACAGACTCAAGTTCTTATAAATGGTCATAGGTGAAAACTAGGTGAAAAAGGTGACTTGGTCTCAGTACTCTCTGGCCTCAGCGTGGTCTTGGTCTCAGCTTAGCATGCCATGGTCTTGGTCTTGTCTTGGTCTCAGTACTCTCTGGTCTTGGATGAATCTTGGTCTCGATACTCTCTAGTCTCGGCTTTATCTTCGTTTTGGTCAAAGCGCTCGTGACAACCGCCTCCATGGGACCCTACTTCATACAAAAGCAGTTCCTGCACCCACCTCACGACTCATTGGTTGATTGATTTCTTGAGCCCATACAGCCTTGGGTTTGCACATATGATGTTAAAAAAAAACAAAAAAAAAAAACAAAGTCCCAATGCAAATAAGCACATGCTGTTGGATTAGTTTTATAGTAAAGCTCTGCCTCTCTAGAATTGTTTATAGTAGGAATATGCTATAACTGATTTGTTTTTCATCATGTATTGCTTGACATTGCTAAGCAACCGGAATAGTGACCTCTCCTTGGGCAACTGACATCAAACAGTGAAAATGTAGCTTTTTGTGTGATATTTGCAGTTTTTGATGTATTTTACTCTGGCCATTTTAGGACAAAAGGGAGAAAAATGTATTGCCTCAAATCACATTTTTGATTCTGTACCTATTTAGAAATAGATTTGCCAGTGCAATCCAGGAAGAATAGAGGAAATAGAAAGCAATGTAGCGGTGCTTGAGAAAAGCTTTTGTGATATTTTGGTAGTCAGCGATGCACGGAGAGATGCACAAAGCGAGATTGTTAGAGGGAGAGAAGGAGTATAGGACAAGGGAGAACAAAAAAGGCCAAGTTGATTTGTCACTTGGATGCGTTAAAGGCAGAGTTTGATCTGACACTGATGGCTTGTGAAGCGCCTTTCAAATGCCTGCGAATTAGGCTGTCTTGACAAATAGGAATTGTTTCTTGCACAGACAACACTGGCTTTTATTGTGGCAAATAGAGGAATTAATGATAATTTTTACATCAGTCTGTTTCTACTTTCTGTCTAGTTAACTCCTCCACTTTGAAACATACCAGGTGCACTGTACTTGTGTGCCAGATATCAAGCCAATAGGAGAGAGAAACGGTTCAGTGACCGTACAAACGGTGCAGTTTCTTTATATAAATATATCCTTTGGGGGAACATTTGTGGCAGACTATGGGGGCTCTGTGGTATTCTGAAGAGAAATGCAATATACCATGGTTACAGCCAAACAGAGAGGGACGCTTCTATATAACTGGTTTTACATTAATCTATAGACAGCAGAGGATAAAGAATAAGGCATGAGTCATTCTTTGATTTGAAGATTGTAATCTTTTCCATTTGTTTGATAAATGTTATATTCATTAATGCAAATATAACATTAACATGAATCTATGCCTCATTATAAAGTCTAAAATGAATCAATACTAAATTTTTATAAGCAGTCTATCAAACAAGAAAGCTGTAATTTATTGATTTGTGCCATCAAACGTAGAGTCAAGGATTACTTGTAAGGGTAATATCATATGCTGGCATATCCTAAATTAAGTCTTATTTCTAAGTTTATGCTGCACTGAGAAAGATGTGTGCTCCAAAAGACCAAAATAGACATGAAAACAGTACAAGAACATAATGCTTAACGACACTGAAAGGAATACTTCTTATCTTAACAACCACACATGAGAAAACAGATCCAATATTTGTTTGCAGTGATGAGACGCTGTGTTGTAAATGTAGTTCACTTAAAGATGCAACTTTTTTTGGGATGAGATGACAATTGAGATCATAAAAATCCTCCAAATTTGATCTGATTATCATTAAATAGTCTGAACATTCAATTGGTACATAAAAGGGCTTGAAATAACCACAATAGGATTTAAAAGTGTATGTTTTTCTAAATGATTTAATTGCTTTGGTATATGATTGTCAGAAAAGCAAGAAAAAAACCTTGAATCATGGCTTAATATTATGTTTTACAACCAATCCATAGTCTAATATGCTCCAATATTCCTAATGCAAGGAGACTTGGCAGCTGTTTATAACCACCACAAACATTCCTAGCTCTTCATAAGTGTGAAGCTCATAAATTGAAGCAGGTCAGGAGTGTACCGTAGATGGCTAAGGACAAAATAGTGCTTCATTCAGAGCAAACAAAGCCTCTCTAAATCTTGGCTCTCATAGAATAAACAAATGTCAATTTTTAAAACTACACAGCTAAGAATGTCATAAATAAGAAGGCAATGCCAATAACAAAACAGAAACAAACACAACAATGACACAATCACATACTTTTTTACGTGCTTGAATGGGAGTAGAAAGACTGTATTTTAGTCCTACCCCCTTTCACACTAAACCCTCCAAAATTACCATCATCTACAACAAGGGAAGGAAAACATATCCACTAATTGTTTTTCGTAGATATTAATTACTTTAACATCACACAGTGAAACTCAAATACTTAAAATAATCTCTTAAAATTGTTCATTCAAGATGTGTGTACCTGACTCGAGACTTAACTTTGACAATATCGCAAAAAACCTGCGACTCGACTTGGACTTAATCCCCCCTCACTACTTGACTTGGACTTGACCCCTTTGACTCAAAAAGACTTGATTAATAATCAATTCACATTTCAATGAGATCATGCATCACAAATGCTTATGTGTTTGAGAGAGAGAGAGAGAGAAAGAGAGAGAGAGAGAGACCATGAGCAATCAGCCAGCAAAACTGAAGCTTTTTAAGATCTAAGTTCAGCTATTGGTTGATGGCAGTATTGTTGACGCGTGATTGGCTGTCCCCACTGTTACTCCATTTGAATGACGTACACGACTGAACTTTAGGATTTCCTTTAAGAATCAAATTTGCATCCAAGGTTACCGGAAAGTTTCTGCGTTTTAGATATTTGTTTTGCTCGAGTTTCATTTAAAACAGTATTTAAATATTTGTGTTTAGTTTTAGCATTTTGAGATTTAATGCTTAGGTTTTTGGCACATAGGGTTAAAAACATTTACGTTACATTTATGCAGTTGGCAGATGAACCACAGGAAAGTTATCTTTTATTGCCTTTTTGTCTTGTAAATGACTTGAAGTGACTTGAACTTAAAATTTTGCAACTTTTCATTTGATTTGACTTAGGCCCACTTCTGTTTTTTACTAATACTTATTTATTTATATACCTTGCTTTGCCTGTTCCACTTTTACCCCACTTATACATATTGAAAATCTCTTTTTTTTGTATGTGTGGAATGAACTTTTTTAGATTTATATTTAGATGACCCCTTAGATTTTAACCCCCATATCTAACAGGTTCTGAAATTCCCTACCAGTAAAGTAGTCGTTGCTTTACACATAAATTATGTGTTATAAACTTTATGTTTCCCCAGCTCTCAACACAATAATCCAAATGTAGTAAATATAGATACATAGAAATATAGATTTTACAATTTTATTTTGTATATATATATATATATATATATATATATATATATATATATATATATATATATATATATTATTGAGTATATATATATATATATATATATATATATATATATATATATATAGGTATATATATATATATATATATATATATATATAGGAAGGTGTTCCCACAGGGATATGAACAGTGACCACAGTTTGACTTTGGAAGTTTCTCTCTATTTTTTTATGTCTAATTTTCTTAAAGAGACATCAAGACCACGTCTATAATATTTAGCCTCACTTTCCCATCCTCAAATGTCAGTCAGAATTTGCTGAGCTTTTATGTTTATCATCAATCAGCTTCAGGAGTCGGTTTCATTACAATTATAACTCTGTGTCCTGTTTGCTTTGACAGTAAAAGGCTTTAATTAACTAATCACAAATAAACCTGACAGTCAACCGTTCCTTCTTTATCTTAGAAGTGCAGCCAGAATTCGGTCGAGTGCGTTTGAACCTCGATTGTTCTTCATATGTTTTTTTGTTTGCCATTTAAAGAGATTAGTCTGGGTTTTTCAGCCCCACAGTGCAGAGTCTAGGGACCTACAAAGATTGTTCCATGCTTCTGTGTGTTTGTGCGTTAGCATTGTTAATGGAGTTCAGGAAATGCTGAAGAAAACAAATTCCTCCCCTCCTCCAATCATTGTAACTATTGTTTTATCATAAAAATGTGTGTGAAAGAAAGAAATTGTAATGGCTCAGTGGGTTAAACATCCAATTTGTAATGAGACTTTCTCTCCTTAAAAACCATGACAGCAATGGATTTTAAACCAGCTTGTGTGGTGTTGTCATAGCAGCAGATAGCAGAAAGTTAGGCTCCACATAGAGGTTTTGGATAATGTGCTCAAAGAGATAAATGTAATTTATTTTAAATGATAGTACATCCAGGAACAGTTGCAGATGAAGTATGGGGTATTTATCAAACGTGAATTAGCGAATGGATTTTAGCATTGGAGATTATCACAGCAGGCCAAAAAGAGCATCTGCTCCCCCAGATTCCCTCCTGGTCGACGTTTCCTCATTTGCTCTCTTTCGATTGGGCCTTGGAAGATTTAGCACTGGATAAAACACCATTTGGTGCTTTTTGAAAGAAGATAATTGAGAAAGCAAGTCAGTTTAGAAAGCAGCATGAGACATTATTCACCAAAGATTTATCAATGAAGCGTATAAGAAACACTATAAATGAGCACACATTTAAAATCATAAAATACCCATTTATTTGACGTTAAATTAATTAAACATGCTCATACCAATAATCAAATTTATTCAAGTGATGTATCTCTGCCATAATAGTTCTTATCAGAATCTGATTAGAAATCTTGTAAAACTCACCTTAATCAGCTCTGAGAAATGAGCAGTTGTTATTTCACCACAACAAAAATTATTAAATGAAACGTTTCAACTGTGCACAAAGGGCCCCACGTTGGGTTTCTAATTAAATTTGCTAAAGCTAATTGATCTTAAAAATGAGTGGCTTATTTGGCCTAATATTTAAATATTTTGTTTTTTTTTGGGGGTGTTTAGATCACTGAAGTATGACGTTATATGTTTTATCATGTATTTTATACAGTTTTGATAAGATATGTAAAGGATAATCAAAGGCCAGGCATGTATTCAACTTTTTTATTCTCATGTGGAGGCATAGAACCACCCAACACAAACCGTTGATTATAACTGTTTTATAACGTTAATGTAAACATATGGACTGCAATATAGGACTAAAATTCTGATAGTGACAATTGTCTTGTTAGTTATATCATAACTCTTTTGTGAGTATCCTGAAAAAAATGCTTGTTTCCTCCACTATATAGAGTTTAAATAGGAATACGAATTAAGGCCATTGCACACCTATGCATCTGCTGCGCTGCATTTGCTGCACTGCATTGGCTGCATTCTCAGCTGCCTGTGTTGCTGAACACTAGAGGCCTCTTCAGGGAACTGCAATTCACTGCAAAAATAATTCACATCTTGCCTTTCTCAGCTAAAGACATTTGGCCAAATTAACTAATCACAAAAAAAGGACGAAAACTGATGCATGACACACTAAATTTTTTCCAGCTGGTGTGTAAGGTCACATTAGCGCTTGTGTATTTAAGATTAAAGATCTACTGCGTAGGTCTGTAAAGGTCTTTACACCATTTATTAAGCTAGACTCTTTTCAGGACTCATATTGCTTCAGCACTATGTCAAACCCCAGTCAAACCCAAAGCTCAGTTTAACAAACAGTGCTCTGCAGTCATTTCCCAAAGATGTAAAGCAGTAAGATGTAAATCAATGTAAATTAAAAAATAAAAATAAAAAAAGTGGGATGGAACAAAGCACAAGTGACATTCATTCACTAAAACCAAACAATCAAGCATTATATTGGATTCTTCTTACGCAGTGTGGAGAGAATGTAAAGAGAGAGTGAATGTGCTTTGCAGCCTAGCTTTATTCCCCTCTGGTAGGGATCAAATTTTAGTTTAGTATAATACAGGATGTGACGCTCTGGATGTTCTCCATTCCCGCTTTCTTCCTCCGGGATAATTAAAATAATTTCAAATAATTACACATTGAGTTTAAACAAAAGTAATACTAATTATAATTCTTCGCTCTGTTTTCTCAAAAAGCTATGAGCAACTCTTTACATTTGAATTTTCTATTTATTTTGTTTTCAATGACAAACAATGCAAGGAAATGGATTGAAATTGAAGAAGTAAAAGTGACTTTTAGGACCAAGTATGGAGTGACCCATACAAGGAATTAGTGCTTTGCATTTAACCCATCCAAGTGCACACACACAGCAGTGAACAAACACACCGTAAATACTCTCCAGGGAGCTGTGGGGAACTGGTGACTTACTCAAGGCCACCACAGTTATGGTTGTCACAGTAGAGAGAGAATTTCAACACTCATCCCACCTTCGACTCCCAGTAGAGCTGGGGATCGAACGGTGACCTTTTGATCTCCAGTTAATCACCTGATCCACTAGGCCATGGCATTTGTATGGAGGAGGAGCACTCTCTACTTGTTGAATCCTTGATGTTCAGGCATTACATGAGATCATAGCTCAAACTCTCACTATTGACCTGACTCTCACTCCCAAGTGATTGTGTGTCTCCAGTCCAGCTTTTGATTAATGAAGAGGTGTGTAAAAATTAACCGTTTGTTTTTAAAACTCGAAGGATAGATAACATAAAATGAACCAAGTAAAGTGCCACACACAGAATTTCCCTCTTTTTTCAGCTTTATGGTTCACTGCCAAAATGTTTGGATGCCAGCATTCTAGTAGTCTCAAAGCTACAGCTTTCTGGAAGAGCTTCCTCAGTTTTGGCCTTTTGTTAATAATCAGTAATAGAGAACCCCCCTGTTTAGTGATGAACCTCCTTCATGTCTTTTCATGCTTCCCGCTCAGAAATAGTGCCCCTGACAGAATGTATTTACTGTAAGTTGGCAGTTTAAAGCGGAGATCTCTTCTTGGCATAGTTTTGTGGGGATCCACATGGAAGTGAAGAGAGCTGGAAACTCTCACCATTTACAATCAGCTGATTGTGGTTCACAAACAGTGCTTGCATGCTTTGTAGTATTTACCACCAAATTTAGTCTGAATCTGCAAACATTTTGCATCATCCGCCTACAGATTTGCACACACACACAGCCTGTCAAAGCAAGTGTGGTGTAATGAATGTCATTAGCTTTCTGTGAGCTGCGGGCATGCAGAATTCATGAGAGGGCATGTATTTATGCCTGCATGGCAAGCATGCAGATTATTCCAGGAGGTGTGAAAGGAACTGAGTGTGAATGGGAAGAAGGGAGAGAAACATCCTTTTGCTAACTCTTGAAACTCAAGAAGAAAAAGTCCAGTAATTGTGAAGGTTGACCAAGAGCACTTTGCTTTGCATATGACTTCTGCATAAGATCAGTTTACATGGATGCACTCTACAGTTGCATGAGGGCCCATTGAGACCAGACAAATCTGGCTGGGTTAAGGGCTTTATTTATATAATTGTACACAGGCTTGGTCTCTGTGGTGTGTGGTCATGTGATGTGCTTAGAGACAAAAAAATGACTTGTCTTTGGAGATTACCTTATGAATACCGCATTAATTTAAAAGGTGCACCACAATAAATTATTAAAATGAAGAGTCACTTATAGAATGCCGTACAGGAAGGATCAGTGGTCCAATGGGGCCTGGTTTCCCGTACCAGAGGTATGGGTCGTGACGTTTGCTGGACTTGTTGGCAGCAGCCTCTAGGAGCGAACATTTTTGAAAATGCTGGTCAAGGTGAATCGTATTTGAAACGCCCTGCGCTCTGTGTCCGTGTGTAGAGCTTAACCAAAGTAGTTTTATGTGCAGGGGGTGGAGTTTGTTGTCGTGCTATGTCACTGCTGACAACAGCCATAGTAATAGCAGCTGAAGTGAGGACCCAGTTGCTTTTAATTCCACTATTGTGGCTTAAAAATTAGAATTACATGTGCATGTTTCCCCTTTGATCACCGAACAGAGGCGCTTGTGTTTTTCACGCAGTGTTAAAAATCATTTTTAAAATGCCTTTTGTACACAGTGTGAGAAAAAAAAACTGTTTTCAAAAAATGGCACTTTTAAAAGCATGCAGTCTAACGAGCCGCACCTGGCAACGCTGATCTCGCCCCGCCACTGTCACAATCTGTATAAATAACTAATTCTCAAAAAAGCTGTTTTCATGCATGCTTTTAAATAATCTCTGGCTCAGGTCAGGTTTGGGTCCTAAGTAGGAGCAAACGGATCCGTGTTGGGACAAATGGAATTTTTTTAGACTTGATTGCAGCTCTACAGTGGACATACTTTTCATTATGGTGTCTTATTTCTTTTGGTCCATTCATCAAGCTGTGCACCTCATCAAATGTTCAACTGAGGGTCAAGATGACTTCAAATGAGTTAGGAAGAAACATGAACAATGATAAAGTACAGCGTGTAAACCCATAGTTCTCTTGAACCAAGTTCAGCACTGCAAGAGTCACAATGCTCCCTGCTCTAAGGATCAAAACATTGCATCATGTTAAATCATCCAAACTAAACTTTTGTTTGAAAATATCTCTGTTTTTTTTTTATAGTACTGTTTTATTATCACTGTGAATGTTATACACGTGCTGTTGGATGCAAATGACTCTTTTACTTGCTGTTTAGCAGTTGCTCAGCATTAATTATTTCTTCTATATTTGGTGTGATAAGTGGATCTGGACTGGTGCCATTTTCAGTGAATTTTCAAATGTAAAGAATGTGTGCTCTCTTATGTATCAGATGTCACAGTGGGAATAATTTGGATTGTGGTGTACCGTTAGATGACTGGAAGCAGTCTGTTTCTTGAACCTGGAAATGCTGCCAAAAACAGGAAGAGGCTTAGATCATGCATCATCATAAACATCTCTAATTAGCTTGTTCTAGGCATGGAAAACTTCCTCTGTACCCAATTTGCTTGCCTCAAGAAGGCAGGGTTGATTTTCAGAATCATTTGTCCTCCTCCTCCGTTTTCCCTTCCTAGTGACAAGGAAAAAAGTCAATCAATCCTGTCTGGGATTGTCTCTGTTGCTGTAGGCTAAACCTGGGCTAGCTTGTGATAATGCTTGTGAGTTGGGTCTGATGTTGTGATTTTAGGGCATTATGAAACATCGATAAGTCACATTCTACCAATGTCCATCAGTTCGTCCCTTTCACAAATAGTAAATGTGCTACTGTTCATGTCATTGGGTTTGGGACCATTAGAGAAGCCTCTTCTCTGCTGAATGATTAGAATATCTGGCTTAATATTCAGCATTTGTTCATGATGCTCTATGGTGAAAAAGAGCACGCTCAAAGAGCTCAGTCTATATGTCAACTGCAGCATTTACACTTATGCATATATTACTATTTTAAAGCGATATTCATTTTTGGTGTTATGGTTTCAGAAGCTTGTTTATGACTACATTTGCAGATGCAAACTAATAAACTATATGTGTGCATGCTCATAGTTAACAAATATGATTTCACCATATATTTAAATTAGAAAAATTTAGCTTTTTTAAATGTAACAAATATGAATGAAATCCATGTTTATATTTCCATGTATGCATTTACCAGACACTTCTGTTTGCAGCCACTTACATTCCATTGAAGAATCACATTTTAGCAAATTGGAGGAATTTCAAACCAAGGAATTTAACCCATGACCTCTGGTGTCGTAAGAACCATGCTATGCTGACCGAGCCTAAAATGTAATTTATTTTGTAATTATAGAATTCAAAATGAAATATAATTTTCCGTCTGGCCATTTGAACTGTTATAACAGTTCTGCCTCCCTATAAAAGTCACTCAATTGTATTGGTAAAACTTTTGGAACTTTCCAATAAATCGTGTTTTGATCATCATTCATGTTGCCAGTTCTTTGGATCAGTATAAAAGCAGATTTCAGAGAAAAGGAAGTCAGTAAAGCCAAGTCCACATGCTGTGCTATTATCTTCTGTGCTTACATTCATCTCCTCCATGCCCACGTTATCTCTATCCTCTGGTTTTCTTTCATTCAACATCTGCAGCCCATTGCATTACCATGACTCCTAGAAGATGACCTGACTACAGGGCAGAGCCCAGCAGATTCACTTTAGTCTAGTCATCAATCTGTAATCGTTATATGTGATTTGCTGCTCTCTGATGTAAGACCTTTAGAATCTATGTGAATCTATTGCACCAGTGAGTTACATCAGCTCCAGACTGGTTTCTCTTCAAATCATCTGGTTGTCCTTCACACGCATTCCCCTTTTATCATAGTTTCTGATGCTTTTTTCTACCTCAGCTGCCAAAGAAAGAGAACCCTTGTTGATTTACACATCCTTCACTTTAATGTTTAGGTCTGAATGTCTTTGATTCTGCAATGGGGAATGTAGGGCACTGGTATCAAGGTGCCCCCCAGAGAGACACACTCAGTACATCTAAGATAACATGAAACTAAATCCTTTAAGTGTCCCAGACATAAGAGAGGTGAGAAGAGTGTTGAATTTCCTGGTAATAAAAGAGGATGTATTTGCACTTTTAGACAGCTTTTGACATGTTTTTCAGACTTATAGACTGTTTATAAAGCAAATTAACAATTTAATAAAATCACTTTTAAACTAAAAGTGAGTAGAACTACTTTATGTAGATTATTATTCAGACATAATCAGTCATTTGAAGTCAAGCGGAGTCAGGTTGATTTTATTGTCATTTCAACCATATAAGCAGATGCAGTACAGTTAAAATAAATTTATCACAGAAGTATAAATAAAAAATTAGTAAGCTTAAATTAACATTACTTAACATTTTGCCAGCTTGAATTTCCTAAACAGTCAATATTTATGTGGTTAAACAACGATATTAATTGATTTACAATACTGCTCATTTCCTTTTGTTGCCTGTATCCAATTTGAACCTTTTTTTTAATTATTAACCTTCTGTTTTTACACATTCAATTACAATTGAATCACATACAATTGAGACCAATAATTTTGTGTTTATTTGTGGTATCAAAGATATTCTGTTTTGACATCGACATCGCGATGTGCGCATGCGCGATAGTCACATCGCCGGAACATACGATGTGAGGAGTAGAAGCCCATGTTGTGTAACAGAACGGTAGCATCATGTAGCAAAACACAAGTTTATTGTATGGCTTTTTGCTGGGGTGACATGTACGTTCCGCGTGCCTGCACAGTGATAGTGTGCTCTAAACGGTGAGCAGCGGCACAGGAACCGTTCACTACTAAAAATGTGCGATGAAGAGGTGCGACTTTGCCAGTGTGACACCTCATAGAGGATGACATTTGTTGGGATTTCCCGCATGTCTCGTGATTCCCGTCGGATTCCTGTGGGATGGGATAAACTTTTGTTCGGGAGAGGTGGGGATGGGACGGGAATAAAAATCAACGGGAGCGTGCAGGAGCAGGAACACCATCAATAGATTATAATTTTCTGTGTTACACGGAATAACACGAAAGTCCAAAGAGCCGGGAACGGCAACAGAAGTGAACCCTTTAAAACTGAAGCTGTGGCCGTCAGCAAACAGAGAGAAACAGACCTTTCGCCAGGAGCTCAGGAGAGCCGTGACAGACGAGTGATTGATTTCCTGTGATCGCTTTAGCAACAGTTTCGTGGAGATTTCACTGTAAATATAATATTTATACTGTATATAATAATATAAGCATTGTCTCAGTAGTAGTAATAGGTTTATTAGTGTTAGATTTAACTGTTTTTTTTACCGTGTTCTGTCCGTGATTATTATTCACGCATGTGTCTTTTTTTCCTTTTTTCCTCGCATCTTCCGCCGCTTTTGGCACACTAAAGTGTGAGATTTCAGTGCCAAAACACTTGTAAATAGTGAAAGAAGATGTTTATACCATCATCGAGAGCCCTGTGAGTTTTCTGAATTTTTCAATCACAGTCATATGTAATAAAAGTTTTTACACACAGGGTTTATTCCAAACAATAATGTTTTTTAATATATTGTGTCATTTTTGATATTATATAAATTTACTTTTTTATAATATTGCTTTTAAAACTGCTCATGATCTTGATTCCAACAACATATTGCTTCATTCATTTATTTTTATCTTTTGCTAATTTTTGTATAGAAACACAAGGTTTTCTTTTGAACAAATCTAAAATGATGTAATATATTTATATATTAATGGATTGATGGCTCACAATATTGCAATATATATTGTTTGGAAAAAAATATCGCAATGTAATTTTTTCCCAATATCGTTCAGCCCTAGTATCAAGCATTATTTGTACTTATAAGTATCATTGCACCAAATGGATAAACTTCTTGCCCCAAGATGAACCAAAATAACAATAACATAATAATGCCTTCAATGTGTATAGCGCTTTTCCAGACTCTTTCAAATTTTCAGAGCATTATTCATTCACTCCACATTCACGCACTGGTGGTGACAAGCGGCCTTGGTAGTCCTCAGCTTTTTCACGATTCAACTTTAAACTTTTGCAATCTTTAATTCATTTCTGTACAAACTTTCTGCAAAGGATTCAAGTGTCTGTAAAAAAAAATCTACTCTCTCAGGCCAACACAAAGTTGGTCTGAAAACTTTAAAATCCAGTTTTATATGCCGCTTAGTTGATTGTCAGACATAACACAATCAGGCTGAAATGTTAGTATTCATTGCACACAGGCAGAACGGCGCTAAGGGCACCTTAAGCTGCTCTGTGTCTCAGTTCTTCCATTAGCAGAGTCCAGCTGCTCTAAATACCTTTTTAAGGGATTTTCACCATCAGGCGTCAGTTAATCACTGCTGCTGTTGTCCATGCACTTCATGGTTTCTTTGTGTGTCATGGGGTTATTTGCTCTGGATTATTAGACTCTTTGATAACAATAATATAATGTATGTGTCCCCTGGTGACATCCAAGCATCATGTAATGGTAACAAAATGTATATGACTATAAATGTGTACTACAGATCTCCTTCAGATTGCGTGAATCTAGATTTTTTTTAATAGTTGCAAATGGCCTTTAATATCCTTCTTTCACATTTTGGCTACACAGATAAGATGTAATGTATCTTGTACCACTTGATTTGAGATTTTCTAGCTTCGTCTTCTATGCTAGTTACAGAGAAACGACACAAGATCCTCCACTAAAAGCTTTGCAGCCAATCTGTTTCAAATCTCCAGTTTCTCATTCTTCTAAATCGGTCTGATATATAATATAAAGTTGTGTTTATCTATGAGAGTTGGACATGACTGATCAGTGCAGCATGTAACACTTAGTAACATGCCAAAAAGTGTAAACAAAGTCTGTAAATAAGCATGACCTGTTTGTTACATTAACAACTCTCCAAAGTCTTACATGCATCTGCTTTCTTCAAATGCCTGTTTGCGGATTAGACATAAGGTTCTAAAGAAACCGGATTTTCATCCTAAAACAACTTCTCAGGATTTCTATCATAAAAAGTTTTATTTATTTTCATTTTTTTGCAATTTCTCGGATAAAAAGCATAGACTTTTACCAAATAAATCCCAGTGTAATTCAAAGGCAATGCGTTTTTCTGTCGGAACTGGGGCCTGACGGGGCTGCATCAATGACATAACCAACGGACCGATTTTATTATGTCTGAAATGCTTATTCTAAAATTCCTTAACCAAATTTTTTTTGGGATGGAAATGGTGCTTTATTCGAAAATAAATATATAAATAGCACTTAATACATAGTAGCAGGGGACTTATGTTTCATTTTTCTGAACCATTTGTTGTTGTTTTCTATAACCTATGCAAACATTTTTAGAGAAAGTGTGAATTAAGCAATTATTTGGTTCAATCTGAATCTTTAAAGCAGGGTTGCTCACACTTTTTCAGCTTGCGAGCTACTTTTAAGATGACCAAGTCAAAGTGATCTACCCGCTACAAAAATGTAAAACATCAATCAACAAACAATTATTTTCAACTTTATTGAGAATTGACAAAACACACACATAATAATTAATTATTTACATTTTTTGTAATAACGTGAGTTTAATTTGATGACTTGCACTGAATTGAATCATTAGAACAGTTGTGTATGACCTGAATTGGGTGGTAATAGTGTGAATTTTATGGGAGCAATTGAGCTTTGATCCAAATAATTAAGAATAAAAATGATGCTCTAATAAATATTTCAATATTTATTGAAACTGAGTCGTGCAGTACAATATGCAGGTGAGGAGTGGTGTGTTGCTTGATTTTAGTTGTAATAGAACAATTTAGAATGAAGTTATGAAGCATATTCTGGGTAAAACATATTTTGGATCTGGTAATTTGCAGACGGTCCCTAAGTGATTCCATGTCAGCGGGTTGCTCATAGACGGTAATGTGTTTCTGTGAATGCAGAGGGAAACTTGTTTTGATAAAAAAACGTTTTGTAGTTTGTCCGCTACATTACACATTAAAAATAGGTATTATTTGTTTACTAAGAACATTCTGGTCTCGAGCTATTGAGCAGAGAAAACCGAATCAGTGAATCTGCAGCTAACTTTACTGAACTGTGACGGGATGGATGATCGGCTGATATTGTTTCAATTTCATGCCGCGATCGACCGGTAGCACCTCCGCGATCGACGTAATGAGCACCCTTTCTTTAAAGAGTTCAGTCTACCATTCCTTGTCTTGCTATTCACACCATAAACCCATGTTTTCCATCAACGTTTGTATGGCTGCTCCACTGAATCCCTGTGAAGCACCCTGTGGATTAATCAATTCCACCCATTTGTTCAAACAACTCTCTGTGGCTTATTTCCATTGTTGTAAAATATTTCAGCTTTAACTGAACCTGTCATCAAAGCGAACATGCCAACTCAACAATTTTGAGGTTCAATGATAACCATTGATGACATTGATTAGGTTCTGCAGCCTTAATTTTTGCATTTCGTACCGAGCCATTATTTTATGACTTTAGTGAAAGACGTTGCTCACAATTCTATAAATAATCCAGCCATCAAGATTTGATTGTGGCTGCCAAAGAATTACAGGGAATATTGAATATTTTACTAAAAACCTTAAAAACAGAGGAAAGTGTCTGCTTTCAGCCACAACATAAATGCTTTTTTAGCCTTTGCCCCTTTGTTTAACCAACAACATCTCTGTCCATGACCCTAACTATATCAGATTTTGCTTTCCGAATGCTTTGGCCTTTATTACCTGAACCATTCAGACAATCTTAAAGCTGCACCTTTCTGCAATAAATGTCAGGATATAATTGTTGAGACCTTTTTGAGTTACTACAAGGCTACCCTGTGGTCTCTGACTGAATGCAGTCTGACAGCTTGGACAAAGGTCATGGTTGAAAGGACAGCACTACACAATCAAATCCATTCTTCGTAAATTTAATCACTTTAGGATTGGCCAAGGATAGGCCAAACACCTCTTGATTGAACCACAGGGTCAAACACACAGTGCTGTGAATAGGAAAGTAGAATGCAAGGTACATCTTGCAATAAATCTCAGTGAGGTGTCTTTAGTTGGGGGATGGTTTAGGGCTGAGGGTCTAGGCTGATTGCCATGGCGACAGCACAGATGACTCGTTGATTTCTTCTGCCGATCTACTGTATAGCTGCTGATTTATGTAGTGACACAGTGACATAGATAGATGGCCAAATTACAGAGGTGATGGGCTCTTGTGAGTGTCATATGTCATGCCATGTGTCTTCTGATTACATTAGAGGCTGGGGATGAGTTTAAATGCTCTGATAAAGACATCACTCTGCTTACACTGGTGCTTTTCTTTGATCGTACGTTTTTTTAAGTCTAAAAGTCTCAAGATTTTGAACTGTACGTCTAAGAGATTAGATGAGAACAAGAACTTCTGATTCTTTTTTTTAATCGCTAACAGATAAGCTTCTCTGGCCGAACCTTCTATATCAAGCTGACTGTGTCAAATTTTGGACTATCCAATGTCCAGATAATCGTGATTGTTAAGATTTAGAAGACTCAAGCATCCTCCATGCGAAGTCTCTAATCTGGATGCCTCAAAATCGAGACCTGTGTTCATGTCTGTTTTGATAAGACAGTATAGATTCAACTGGAAAATATGGAATGGAGACTTGGAGGAGATATGATAGGTGCTTTTGGATCT
This sequence comes from Danionella cerebrum, assembly GCA_007224835.1. NCBI lineage: Eukaryota > Metazoa > Chordata > Actinopteri > Cypriniformes > Danionidae > Danionella > Danionella cerebrum. The sequence continues at coordinate 215,444 of SRMA01026893.1, forward strand.
GGTACTGAAGAAAAGTTACATGAAGAAGAGGAGAAAAAAATAGAATACCACCATGTACAGTATTGCATTTCTTACGTTTATTACTCAATCTAAAGTTGTTCATTTTGTATTTGGAGGATGTAAACAGATCTTCACAGATATATTTATGGTTTAAAACAAGTTTATGCTCAAAAGATTGCGCGGTTCAATGACGTCAACTCTCTTGAACAAATCAGTGCTCACGTACGTCATGCTTGTCCAGTCAACCATGAGGATGGTGTCAGTTCACAGAAATAGTGTCCGTTATAGAACTTCCTCAAAGTGAATTCCAGAAATGGTATCGGTTCCACAGCCACAACACAGTGGAAAAGCTGTTAAAACTGTGCAGAACAGACCGTGTTGTGCAGAGGAAAAGCACTATTAGATTCCTGTACCTGAAATGACCACAGAAGTATTGAATAGAATATTGTACACTGTGTTGTTTACTTCTATTTTGTTTATCAATTTTCCAAGGGAATTAGAACAATTTTAAAAGAGTAGTTTTGAGCTGAAATGCTGATGTCATTTGGTAAACACAATACACAGGAATAATTATTGGTGGGGGCGTGTGACCCGTCCAGGGTGTACCCCCGCCTCTCGCTCGATGTGAGCTGGAGAAACCCCGTGAAAATGAATGAATTATTAGGGTTTACTACCTCTCTATTCAGTGTGCTTTGCCTCTGATTGTAGGTATTCCTAACTCACATGACGGAAGTCCGAAAAAAAAGGTTGGCCCAAATGAGGCGCAGTGTAAACCACAGAAGTAACAGCTGGAACACCACAGACACAGCTTTACCTACAAATGTCAATGTAGCTAATGGGAGACAAGACCTATATAGGGAAGGTGTGTAGAGAACTGGGTTTTGTTAATTAGTAAGAACTTTTCAAAGCATGTCTGAATTTATTCAGAACACAGGTTGTTCAGTTATTCTTTTTGTAACATGTTTTTTTTAGTCTGTTTTGCAGTTTTTTTGCTTCATTTTTACCCAGGATTACTTAACAGGGTTCTGTATTGGCATGTGATATTGGTAATGTCTGTCCAGCAGTCTTCAGTTATTGGTTGTGCAGCACAGGGATTTTGACTGACGACCCAACAGAAATTCTGTAAGTGGTGTATTGAATGTGTGAGAATCAATCATTTGCAGCGTTGACAGTGTTTTCTATGTGTCTAGTGAAAAAATTAAAGATATAAATAAATAACAGGTCTAAAAAAAAAAAATTAATGTCTGTCTTTATACAAAAAAAAAAAATAACCCTGAGGCTATATTACAATTATGTAAAATTGCTGCTATTTAACAAGCTACAGCATCTGCATGGAAGACAAAAAGGACTGGACTGTTGCTGAATGGTCCAAAGTTCTGTACTTTGATAAGTCAAATTTGCATTTACGTTGGTAAATATATTTAGTTTGAAAAATATATTTAGTTTGAAAACTAATTTTATGAAGAACACTTGTATATGAACATAGGTTCACTATAGAGGCATGGATGGAAATATTCTTTGATTAATTTTCCAACCCACTTATTCCCTTTCGGGGTCACAGGGGTCAGCTGGTCATCTTCAGCTCACATCGGGTGAGAGGCTGGGGTACAACTTGGACAGGTTGCCAGTCCATTGCAGTGCAACACACACAATCACTCACAAATTCACATTATATTATATATATTATATATTATTCACAGACTATTATATAATTAATCTAATTTAGATTATTAAAAACACCATTTCTTCTAGGCAATGAATGCAATCGTACGTGATTTACAACAAAAATGGTTTGGTCGGTCGCCCTTTGTACATAAATAATTGAAAAACTGAAACCTGTGAGATCTATACTGTGAGACATGACTGATACTGCAGCAAACTCTCAGAGTGCAAGGATTCCACTTGACGGGACTGAATCAGAAACACACAAGAACACTTTTTCTTAGCCAATCACCATTCCACTTTTCACTTCTCAAGTTCTGCTCCTGGTCAATCTACATTTCTCTTACCGACTGTAATATACTTGCCTCTGTGGTTCAAAAAGAGACACTATTCACTCCATGGGTAATAGCAGTTCACTTCCTGACACCAGTTCCTGTACCTTTAGAACACATCCTTGCGTTCTGGGAACAACCTCAGTCGAATGATATCACCTCTCTACTCACCTTTAGCTGTCTGGCTGTCGATGGCTCATGTAGTTCTAGTTTCAGTTTACAGTGTTAAAGGGAAGTTTATGGTAATCGTATCTAAACAGCAAACAATCACAAATACCAAAGTCCTTTTTCCAGTGTCACACAAACAGAGTCAAAAAGGAAAGGGTTTGAGCTAGCCAAGGGTTTAACTAGCGCTAATTGGATTTTTGCATGTTCACATCTGGGAGTACTTAGCGAATGTGAGAGAAAGCTTTTAAACGTCACATGACAACCCTTGCTTGGCTTCATCCCAAACTGGCATCCTTTAAAATAATCTTTTAACTGAAAGTGTTTTCTATCCCGCTGGTCAAAGCTTATTTCTAATCTTTTCCATGGCCGATAAAATGAAAATTTAACCCTCCATAGACTCTTTATGCGCTGGATCAATACAGTACTCACCAGCCGAGCCTCTCACATCCCCCTACCAAAAATGACAAGTGTGTTTCATCCTTTTAATAGGTGCTTTGAGACCTTCCTAATGCCTTAATGTCCAGCAGAGGGTCATGTCAAGAGAGTTACGCCTGTCATACACACTGTTCATTAACTCTTTTGATGGAACACAGATGCTTGGAAAATTTGGGCGGGATGGGTTATGCTCATATCTGACTTAAACTCAAATTTTAAATGGCTTAGAGCCTTTGAGCCCTTTATCAGATGGCTTTGATAACCCCATAATGCTATCCCTATGAAGCCCATGAGACCTGAGGTAGTAGCTTTCAGAGACTCATGGAGGAAGCACAGACAGTGCCTACAGAGTCTTATTATGGAGTACCATCATCAGGCCAAACTTTGATAAGCGCAGTACCTCCTGGTTTAATAATACCCCCTGACTTGTGCCCAAGAGAGTCGCTTGGAAGAAATGTGATATTTTGTGTAATCTTGAAATACTTTCCACTACAGGAATAAATGTTAACGGGTCTCTGCGTATCTTTGACTGTGTGTTACTCACATATATGAGGGAGCACATTCAGTCAAGTGCAATTTAGTTCCATTTCAGATTTCATAATATGATATTCACTGAAACACAACTTTTGAATTATATTTACTTATTAAACATGTAACACTTATTTTACTATGTGTGAATATTACAATAATTTATTTTAGACCTTTTTCTTTTCCTCAATTTTTAAAAATTTTAAAATTATTTTTACATGAAAATTAAATAAATAAAAACTATATTCAACCCTTTCTTAGCTATACACCAAGTTCTGCTCTGCACCTTTAGGTTCACAATGGCACATTGGGTTTTTGTATGAAAATTGCTGTTTCCTCAAAAAACAGCAATGTTAAGCACAAGTGGTAGAATGTGTTCTGAAGCGACCAAGATAAACGTGTTTGGATTAGTGTCAAGTGTATGTGGAAGAATCCAGGTAAGGACTACAAAAAAGTATGTCTTTCCCACAAAAAAAAAAATAGACATATTTGACCCAATTCCGACATTTCCTTTTAGCTGAATACTCACTCTTGTTGCTGTGTTAAGACTTTAATGGCTGCGTGTTGAGTTGTTTTGTTGAAATGTAACCGCAAATGTACACAAGATGCACATTCATTACTTTGCATAGCAGTTGTTTCCATTTCTATACACACACTCTCTTTTTCTAATTTGTAACTTTCTGATGGTTGTGTGTAGAAGGCTGTGAACATTTCGACAGATGGCTCCACTTATTGTTCATAGCTCCATTCTCAGTTCAATTTTGAAACATTCTACCCTCACTTCACAAAAAAAAAAATTTAGTGCATCACTACTGGGTAATCTTAATTAATAAGAGTGCAAACAGGCAGAACGTGGGTTTAGCAAAGATGCACGTTTTTCTCTGCCTTACAATTGTACACTTTTGTTTTTGTGCCAGTAGGAATTTTCTCTCATTTGACTTCAGACTCAAATTGTGCGCTTTACACTCAGCTCTGCCTTCACTCTTGCTAATTATATCAATCGAGCAAAGGGTAAGATACTTTGCTAGCTGAACAGGATGGTGAAATCATTTTCATAACATGAACAAAAGAGTTAAAAGTTATTTTTAATGCTTCCTTTTGAAACTAGAAATATTCTTAATTGAGTTTATAAGACTCTGTCATGTGTCACCTTGAGTCTGGGGCCTTAGACTACTTGGCGTTCTGACACACTTAATTTAACTAAAAAAAACACAAAGACAATTGCCTGTGTTTATTTATCATTAATTTAATTAATTCTTAATTTAGTCCATGATTTATTATGTGATAGTAATGTAAATGCTTTTTGAGGTCAGTGAAATACACATATATTTTAGGGAAAATGACCTATAAATGCCAAAGTTAATTAGCAAAAATTGTAATTGCCAATGTACAAAAAAAATCTGAATTGCAATCAAAGAAAACTGCAATCAGTGCATGTCAATACTGAACTTCCTAAATTTTACATTTAGCATTGCAAGGAACTGTTTATTGCTTTGATCTAAATGTTCCTCATGCACTGGTGAAAAAATGCTTCAGTTGTTGGGACTAAACTCCGATCTGAGAGAATGGCTGTTAGCATCATGGCAGTTAGTTGCTAGCAATTAAGGTTCAGCTTGAATGTGAAGCAGAACAAATAAAGCAGTTTCACCCTAAACCAATCAATGCTTTTCCTCTGTTTCATTGAATCACAATGGTGTGGAAATAATTGAGTGTATTTAGCATGCATGGAAGTCAGAAATCGGTACAGGGCTTACAGAGAATTTCCCTGCAGTGCTATGTGAAGTTGTGGGTAGCTTTTCAAAGGGCAATCTGCTTTGTCCTGTTGCATTCATTCTTCATGTGTATCAGTTTGTCTGGCAATGTGTCTATGTTTTTTTCTTCGTGTTGTGGATGTTGTTAGTGTGTGCCCTGTCTCTGCAAACTAAAGTCATTCATCACTTGCTGGGAATTTGGGTCTCCTGTTTTCCTGTTTTCTAGGCCATATTTGGGTCTCATTGTTTGTGTGTCCTCTGTGTTTGGGGTTGCTTCAGTTTTGTTTTAAATAGTCCCTATGGATCTCAAAAGTTTAGTGAATTGTTACACGAAATGGTATGCATTAGTACCAATGCAATTTAAACAGTTTAAAAGTGTTGGGTCTCGTGTATTTGTACATATTCTTAAAAAAATTAAACCAATGATTGCAGTATAGATAATGGCTGCTATCTTTTAAATTTTCTGTCTTTTTTTAAATTAATACTACTATTTATAATAACATGATTATTAATAATAACATTAATAATAGATTAAATGTTTAAAAAAATATATGACATCATTCTACTCATGTCTACTAGAAATAGCCTTTAAGCACTTATGCCGTTTTTATGCCTATGCTACCAAGATTGATTGTGATGCCTCCGAATGAATTGAATGCACTTATCAAGTAAAAACTAAATATAATAATTCATTTATGTTTCACATATGGGGCTGGGTGATAAATCAGTTTTGTAGATTAACTCCAAAGTTGTTTACATCAGTTTGTTTATAAGAAATTTGATTTAAGGCCTTTACACACCGATCCGAACTGAGATTCACACAAATCTTCGGATGACTTCTCACTGGGGTGGTTTTCATCTTTTCCAAGGAAATATTGAGGATAACAAAAATGTGGAGAAAAGAGAGGATTTGTGACCTCTTTTTTCTTGTTTCCTGTACGAAAACGATACGAATAGGTGGGATGAGTTCCATTGAGCATCTCTTTTACGTCCTACTCACATCATCAAAAGAGCCAGCTTTCATTGGTCATTATCCTTGAAAAAAAAATTCAATGAAAATAAAAAATGAATCCGGTACGGCATTTTTGTTGGCACCACTCAATGAGTCAGATGTGTGAGCTTCCATTGGCGCCCATGGTTTTTGATAGAGGCACGTTGTTTTTTTGTTTTTGTTTTTTACTAAATTTTGTTTTTTACTAAATTTTGTTTCGATAATTCCGATCAGTGAGTAGAGACCATTAATCTGTAAAAAAAGAGTTGCCTTAACTCCCCCCTCATAGTACAAAAGAAATACACAAACAATGTGGCAGGTAAGAACAAACAACGAACACCCCAAAGCTTCTTTAAAGCCCTGGCTATTTCTGATGCTTTTATTCTTGCCACTTTTTGACATAAATTTAGTAAATAAAGTAAATGAAATGTACTTTTTTCAGTCGCAGAAAGGATGATTTAACTTTTATTATATTCAACCAGAAAAAGAATTAACATGAAGAGGCATTTTGATTGTATAGCATGCAATTGTGGATGTCTCAGTTCACTGTAAGGGTAGATGTGTAGAAGTACAATTCAGAGATTTCTTCTTTTGTCTTTTTGTATACAATTTCCTGGCAGAAATATAAAAAATACATGAGTGTTGGACAGATGAAGTGAATGTCTTTGAATACAGATGAGCGTAGGCTGCACCGGACGTTGATCATATGCATTCATAGTTGTAAGCCTCCAGCTATGCTTCTCATAAAATTGCTCTGAAACTCCCAGCGTCTCTGTTCTTCCCAGAAACCAGGATGTTGGGCCATTACTGAAGCTCATCATTAAAGCTGCACGGGAAGCAAGAGGTCACGTTTGATCCTTGTCCTGCACAACTCTAAAAAACAGAAATGCTTCATATTATCCATGGCATTAACACTTCACTCAGGTTTCAAGGATTTGCAAGTGTGTTGCTTTTGTAAAGGTGCCCCAGATCTCACCTTGCATACGCCCTTTGGTTAAAAGGTAAACCAATATTTCAGCAGCTTTCAACTGGTTTATGTCATTCTCCAATGCATTTTTTTCATGATTTGGTTCAGTTTGTTTGACACCATTGGATGGGCTGTAAATCCACTACTATACTACTATAGGGATAGTCTATACTACTATCTGCACTGATCTGCTCTTTGCTCAGGCTGGTTGATGGGGTAATGATAATTTTTACACATTCACTTTTACACACACATTTACTACGTAACCCAATAATCCCTGAAAACTGCAATGGACTTTTAGAACAATCTGCTCCAAGCACCTACAAATGGCCAATGAAAGCCCTGTTGGGTGTAAAGCCTAGGTGGCAAGCACACACTCTTGCTGTGGAGCAAGACCCACACTACCCACAGAATTTCACTCAATCTGACATCAAATGATCTCTAGGTCGTGGAAAATGGACATATGTCTCCGCTCACTTCTTCAGACAACAATGGGTTGTGCAAGTAACCAAGACGGCATCTTTCAGATGGTCATTTTGATGAAGGATGAATGACCCCACTATGGTAACCCCCTTGAAAGCACCACTTTTCTGAGGTCCTTCCATGGACAAAATATAAAGATTATCAATTATTATTTGGTTTATATAAAACCGGCAAATATTCTACTTCTCCTAGACCTTGTTCTCAATGGGGATGCCGTTACTCTATTGCTCACAGGCAAAATACAACACATACCTGGCAATGCTGGCATAACAGAAAAAGAGCACCCTTCAAACAATTCAGGGAGGTAAACACAAAGATCACAAAGGGACTACATTCATCATCATTGAAAACAACCTGACAAGTCACAAAAATAGGGATCCATGTCTCATGACCCATTCCTGCCCAGGTCAATAACTAAACAGACGCGATGCATGGGAGGATGAAAACCATATGGGGCCTATATCAACCACAACTGCTCAGCACAGTCAGATGTCGGTCAGAGAGGGAAGAGCTCAAAGAGCCTTATCTATAAATCGTGCAATGTATCCTGCTGGCATGGTGTGGCAAGCCTATACACCCCTCAGCACTAGAGAAGAAATAGATTCAACCATCAGGTATAACACCTGATCCAAGGGAACTGGGTGTCATCCAAACCAGTACTCTTACATGTCTGACTGTCTTATTTCTTCACTGGACAGGTATCTCTTTTAGAAGTACCATTATTTAAAGGAGTATACTCAACTCAGCCAGTTACTTATTGATGATTAAAAACCAGAAATCTTGCTAATTAATAGTGTTTCGAATGGACATACCCAGTTAAATTATGATTCAGAATATAGTAATTTATCTCACTTAAAAAAACCTAAACCTTTATGAGCTGATCATTTCTTTAACTGCGTGCAAAATGAGTAGGGGGTCATATACTTTTTTTCCGACTGTATCACTGTTATACATGTATTTTTTTGTGCCAGTACCCTTCACCATAGTTGTCATCCTGTGCCTAAATATGCCACTCAGTCCCAGTTACCCTGGGCAACAAGCGCTGCCCAACTCTGCTTGATTCTTGCCCACCAGACTGTGTCTGGCGGAACCACAAACCCAGCCGAGTGTCATTCAGAGTGTGTTATCTGAGTGTGCGTGTGTGTGTCTGCATCCCCTTCCCCCTCCACGATAGGGCGTGGACGCTCGATCTTGGTAGTGCAGGCACACACAAGACAATGGGCTGTAATCACAGAGGCTATGAAATCATTGTCCAGTTCCCAGTTGTAGTCACTTCGGCTTTACTCTTCTTTTAAAGCCCAGCAAATATTGAGCATAACAAGTCCTGGGGCCGTTTTTCAATGTTTGTGATTGTGGCTGAGTAATGGAGCACCTTTATAATCAAATCTAACCATAGTGACAATCCAATAATAGCGGGTAATAGCATTCCATAGTGGCTTCTATCTTTACTCTGCATTTAACATGTTAGATTTTGTTGTTACTGCCCAGCCTCTAGTGCCATTTTTTTCGGATATGCTCCCAACATTTAGATTTTATTTTTTTTTTTTACTGCTCTCCAATCAATTTAAAACACAATCTGAAATCTAAACTAATGTCTTTGTTAACATATGCTATATGTTATACTAAATAAAGATGAAATACACAGTATATTTTTACGTCAATTTATTTTAACTTTATTGGTTGTTATTTGAACTAAATCTAAACCACATTTCACTTACAGACTTAAAAATAAGAATACATTTCAGGCCAAAGGAGTGGGATCTCTTGGGTGGCTGGTTTCCTCTGCGTTCCCTGGGGAAACCAGCCACCAAAGTCCACTGCATTAACCCTTGCCGTAATGTTGGTGGCTCAAAGTTGGGCATGCTGTCTCGGGGAGCTGTTATCCAGCCGAGCTCAGTGACTCAACTGGTCCGGTGGCGACACTCTAGACCTGGTCGATGGAGCACCCCTTGGGCTCCTTCAGCTGCCGGTGGCTCTTCAGGCATCCATCCACATGCTGAGTCACGCTTAAAAGTGCACTGCCGGATGAACCACATCTGGCAATGCACCCAGTCCCAGCATGTTCTCACTGTACTTGCGTGGGTTTGCTTTAGGTACTCAGATTTCCCCCAAAATCCCAAAAAATATGCGTCAGGTGAATTGAATTCTCTAAATTCCAGTTAGGAGTGAAAGTAAACCAATTACTCAGAATGATGATGCAAGTAAAAACTTGTACAAAAATGACTAAGGGGACATTTGAAAAAGTTTGTTCTTAATATAAACGACCATAGCGGACAGGAAGTACTGACAATAATTGTAAAACTGAAGTCAATGATCTCAGGATGATGTGAAGAAACAGTAAAAGCTATGGTCATGATAATCGGTGAAAGTAAACAAAAGTCAACATAATTTTTTATGATGTGTTGCAATGTTTTACTTTAAAGCTGTACTACAACCAAGGCAAAAAAGATGCACTTGAAATTTCATAATAATTTGTTAATGTCTTTGCAAAATATAGTAATCTAACAAATCAGACTAAATTAAAAATTTTGGAGCAAGCCTGGACGAAAAAAAGGACCTCCTATCTGATGGAAGGCCATTGTGATGCAAAATCCAGGATGAGCAAACACGTTGGAGGCGTGGCACCACCTCATGACTCGGTCTTTGAGACATTTGACGAGAAATAGTTTTTCGGAGGGGCAATCCTTCTCAGGTGAGCGCCTCTCAGACTTCCTGCTTGATTCCCCACAATATCTGAACAAGAATTGTGCAGGCGGGCAGGACGGGTTTATGCAGGAAGACTTAAGTCCTTAAGACTTTAATCCTGACTTGGATTAAAATTGCTTAGACTGCGAGTCAGACTTACGATTCTTAGAACCCGGTCTATATGAGAAAAAGCCACAAAGCCGAATCTGTTGAAGAACAGTGATGTGTTTCATTGAGTGTTCGGGTGAACTTGATGTTACTCAGGGACCGCCTACTCTGAAACCGTTTGCTCCTCCAGACACTCCCTCATGAGCTGACTATGTGACCCAGGAACGGAATAGAAGTGAGTCAAATAAGACATGCTCACACCTTCTGACCAGTAGGGAGCAACACACCAATCTCATGCAGCATGCAGGCAATATCAGAATCGCAATACAATAAATGTTGCTGACCAATTACCAATTTAGCAAACGATTTAAACAAAAGATTATTAGCAAAACCGAAAATGTTCACCCATCATGCATTACATTGACGCTAGCTAAAACTCACTAACAAATAAATAGACCTCTCTACTCATCTCTGCAGTCTCCAGAGCCTATTGTTTTTTGTGCGTCTTAAAATAGCCATGCTAAAAACAGAGACCCCCCCTTTACTGCACCAAACTTCTGTTCTGGTCAGGAGTTACACAGCTGCTCAACCATCCTGATATGCAAACAGCTACAATGCATTGATTGTTGTCATGCTGAATACATTAGGAGTGTGAGGTGTTTGTGAAATGGACAGACACACGTCCAGACACACGCCAACAATAGGATTTGAATAAATGGGAAAAATAACTAAAAACACTATTATTTAGGAGCCAATACACACGAGGATCTTTTGCTCTAGATGTTTCTTTTTCAAACCTGAATATTTTATCAAGGCACTTCACATTTGGCAATAATTTCGATTCTGTTTAGAGCTAGGACTAAACTGGACTCTAAATTTTCAAGGTCTAAAGAAACTGTTGAATTACTGGAATTAATCAAGGTCGGCCATGCACACATAAAAAGGTCATAAAAATAATTGCATGAAGGATGCTGCAAGTACATCCCTGTGCTTGATGTTGTCTTTTATACTTGGCAAATTCCCTCTTTTTCAGCTTTAAGTTTGAATATAGGTGATCTCTTTTAGACCATGGAGTAAAATAACAAATAATGATAAAGAACCGAAGAGCATAATGTTTCTAAACACGTTTTCACGGATGTTGCTATCAACACCAGAGCTGCAGTGGACTGCTGTTGTCGATCCACTGACCTGATAGGATCTATCAACAACTAGGCTAGCATTGATTTCTCTCAGGGGCTTGCTAGATGATGTTCAGAGGTTGAGCCAAACTTGACAGTTATGGGTTGAATGAAATCCTGATTTGAAGATAAGCTCCTTTTCACTTTGTCATATTAATTAAATACAATGGCAATAATTACGTAAGTCATTCAAGTTTTTCAAGCTTTTATTATTTTATGGTATGTTAATGTTTGGGACATTATTGGAAAAACCTGGTAAATGACTGTAATCCAGGTAAAAGGAAGATGTTGTGCTCCAATATGTTCATCCAAAGCACATTTAGCCTCCATCACAATACATTACCCCGCAAAGGGATGAGCAGACTGCTAAAGAAATAACTGTCTAGCCTTTCAGTTTTTGTAACGTTCACGCATTATCAACACATGGAAAAACTCTTCAGTTATAAATATTCCCTTTAGTTCACCTTGGCTCTCTATTTTTTTAATACATGTTATAGATATCCCTCTCTTTATTTCTTCCTCTTAGTTTAGTATGAGATAAAATGGACAGAGTGTGAAAAGAATTACTAGTATTAAAAATAGTATAACTAGTATTAATAGTCAGATTTCTAACGAATGTGAAAAGCAACATATAGAAGAAGTACCATAAAGTGTACAAAAAAGATCTCATGATGCAGATGAGAAAGTAACTCTGAGGAATACTTAGGTTTTTCCCAAAACGCCGAAAATCCATTTTGAGGAATTTGAGTAATTTTTTTTTTCTTTAGCACAACAGTGGTTAAAGGAAAAGCTAAATTTTCTGTCCCAAACTTCGATAAAGCACCTCAAAGGCATATAAGAATAAAAATCTCAAATCCAGATATATTTAAAGATCTTTTTTTTAAAATATATACTATTTTTCCCAAAACGCGATATCTCCATGGCCATACTTTTTTATAAAACGCTACAAATCCATATAATATCCGCTATAAACCCATTCGCAGATATTGGACTTGTTGAATTGATGCCATGAAGGATTAAGACAGCTCTGATGGGGCTCAACCTTGTTCCAACAAAGTGTGCCTAATAAAGTGGCCAATGTTTGTATATGACCACTTGTGACAAGGTATAATTTATTAAGTTTATTAAACTTCTTTCAATCGCTCATTTAGTTCAGAAGCAAATTGCACAAAACATGCGCTAAGACTATGGCACTTACATTCTGCTGTTTAAGCATGTAGCAGACATTTACATCGTCATAAGAAAAATATTTTTGAGTTTAGTAATTGAGTAATTGTTATTCTCAAATGTGAATCTGTATTGTACAGTCAATCGACAGTTACTTGTAGAATTACTTTTTGGAGTTTATTTGCTGCCTTTGCTTACATCTCTTCCTCAGTTCATTCTGCGTCCAGTCAGTTCAGGTAAGCCAATTTTCTTCAGAAAAAACAAAATCAAAAACTAACCGTGAACCCAGTATAAAGAAATTGAGTTGCTTGATAATTAATCCTTGTCAAATTTACAAAATAAAATAATGGTATAAAAAATTATATATAAGAAATAATTTATTCATTTATTCATCTTCTTACCCTCTTATTCCCTTTTGGGTTCACGGGGGTCTGATGGTCCAGCTCACGTACAGCAAAAGAGGGGGGGTACACCCTGGACAGGTCACCAGTCCATCGCAGGGCAACACACACCTTCACTCACACCTAAGGACAATTTAGATAATCGATTGCCCTAACTGCATGTCTTTGGGATTTTGGGGGAAACCCTCGCAAGCACGGGGAGAATATGCAAACTCTTACCAAGAAGAGCCTTAAACCACCAACCTTTTACTGGAAGGCCACAGTGCTATTAATTGCACCTACTGTGGCACACAAAATAATTTTCAATATGATTTTTTATTTTTTTGCATACACAAATGGGAAGAGATGAACTTCATTAAAATAAAGAAACAAAATGAAATTTGCTTTAATATTATTAACCTTTTCTGTTTCGTGTGATTTACGTCTGAACAGCAATGTCACATTGGAATCATCAAGGAATCATTTGAACGCATGAATTTCATCTCTCTATATATTTCAGCTTCAAATTCTTCATACAGTCTTTCGATTTGTCACCCTCAACTCAGTGAGCGAAAAAACATATACACTTTATCCCTCAGGCAGATAGGGCTGCAGGAGATAGTTATATTACCCATGTGCTTGACTGTTTTGGCAGACCAGATAGTTTAGCATCTAATAAAATGCCCAGTATAAATCTTCATGCACATTTTATGAGCAATATAACTCTTGTAAATGTGCCACCATGACTGGTAGAATGAGATAACCCTGGAGAAAAATGCAAACGAGTCTATGACTGATTTTGAATATTTTCTTGCCCCAAGCATATATGTGCATAAACTCAAATCTGGACTAATTTGAATTCCTACTCTGGCTCATTAAGTGACATATGTTGGTGTCTTCAGTACTATATGTTTAGAAATTCTTGAAAACTTTTTTTTCAGATCACTCAGTGCTAATTTTTACACGTTGCCAATTCAACTTGCAAATCTTTCCTCATGAGGATGTTTTCGTTTTGACCCTACCCATCAAACAAGATCATTTGAATATTAAATAACTCACTCTATAACTCATCTAAATTGGTGCATAGTGCCATCTAATCTACTTTATATCCATATTAAAAATGTACATTACATTTGGTCATATATTTAAGCTCAGATTCTTCTGAAATGATTGTGATCCTGTCGGAATTCTGTAAGACTTACAATATCGGTTAAATACAATAACTAGACATTTTGATGCTGAGCAACATTTCGACTTGCTACTACGTCTAAACAACTCAGAACAACCATTTTGTCCACCATACTTCCTACTCTATTTCAAGTATGAAGGGAGGGCCACAACCCTGCAGAGATTAGGTCCTTTCACGTGGCAGATCTGATCACACAAATTAAGCTCGTCTTGGCTTGATTATGTGCATTGAAGCAGGGTTGAAACTAGAGCATGCAGATTCCCTCAAAGAATGTCAATGGACATGCCTACCCTGATAATTTACTTGATGTCAATGACATGTTCACAATCACCCCCAGAAGTATCAAGTCATCCACTCTTCAATAACCAACACATACAGACCCCTTGGGAACAATCTGCTATCAGCATTAGTACAATTCTGGATCTGGCGAGAAATTCTGTCGCCGTCATCTGAAAATCAAGAAACAGAACTTCATTGGGCTGGAAAAATGTCAGTTTTCCAAAACACATTCAGCCTTGAATACACTGTTCTGCAAAAATGATTATTTTACACCTGTGAAGGGTGCCCCATTTGAACATGCAGACATAAAAACATGGCATCAAGAGCCTAGAAATTGCTTTTATTTCATCTGAGGCTGTTAACCTTGACATGACCAGTACAGCACCAAAAAAAAAAAGCAATACAACATCTTTTATTGCTGTTATGCCATACAATACATAAAGGTCAAAATAATCTGGTCAAAGTATCGTCAAAACTATTTGTTTTATACATATTTCTATCTTTTAAAACACTGTTGTATATCTGCTGTGTTTTATACAATGATAAATACATGTTGTTTTATTCAGAAAATATTTATAGGAATACATATTGCAGTAGTTACAGTAAGGAGTGGCGGTGGAAATACCTCACCACGGTACATTGGATTGTGATTATAGCCATTGTTTGTCTCACTGTTATTTATGTGTGTATAGATTATAAGTCCCAATTTCTCCACACAACACAGTTATTGATTTGGGTGTATACATTTAGAATATTGAGCATTTGCAGCATCTGCTGGTAGTAGAAATGAGAGGCTGTAGAGGATCAAGCTTTATTAGATTTCTTGAAAATTCTCATTTTAGTAGTTTGTTTAAACCAATAAACCTCTTGTGGCAATGCAACAAAGTATGGAGCTTTTGTATCCTCCATACTTTCTCCAAAGAGAAGTCACAGTGCAGGGAGAAATTGATTTCCAAACAAAGTGGAGTGACATCAGTAATGCCATTAACATCGGATATTTCTCATTACTTGAATTAGAAGTGGATTTAATAAAGTAGAAACAGTTATTTTAAAACTAAACAAAATTTCTTTGTTTACTTGAATTCAAATCAGATTCCAATAGCAAACATACTTAAATATTCCAAATGGTTATTGGTCCACCTTAATTAACTTATTTAAATGTTTTTTTTCCACCCAAAAGATGGGTGGTGTTTTTTCTTGTTACTAACCCTTTTGTTATTCTTTATGTGACAGGACTGAAAGTAACAGGATTTATTATATCAAAGAATTGGCAAATACATGATAAACAACCACATGGTGCACTTGATTATAGAACCAGGAAATTCTGCAAATTCAAATATGTACCAAATATGTGCAAATTAATGAAATCTCTGAAATAATTTGAGCAACAGAACAGGACTTTTTAGATATCATTACAAAATCATCAAATGCGTAAATAAGAAATTTAGAGAACTTTCCTTTGCTCTTCCCATGGCCTTATAAAGATGAAAGTGATGCAACTTCCTTCTGGAAAAACTTACATGGAAATTTTCCAGGGGAGGGTGGGTCAGGGTAACAGGAATGATTAAATTCTGGGGACAAGACTAAAATGTATTTTTTTTTTTCAAAGAAAGTACAGATATTTGTGTAAATGTACATATTTAAAACAGACATTACATAAGGATTTACATATCAATGCAATAGAAATGTTCTTTATAAAAAGATCTTAATCATTATATTTTATGGTGAAGTATTTCTGAAAAGACTGGGGACAAGCAACAAATGCTATTTTTGAGTGTTTTGTGTGGATTTCATCAATATTTTACATGTTATAACTTATATTTGCAACACAATTAGTATGTAGCACACTTTGTTTATTAATAAAAATGTATTTATGAAGCTATTTTTAATGCTTATTTATACATACAGTCCCAGGGATAGAAGTGGCATGCATCCATGCACCAGAAGCTGTATCGATAAATAAAAATGAGTTTGTTTTGGTTTTTGCAATGTTCATCCTCAAACCCTCCTTGCATTTATTCCTGGCACGTTCCCCAGCACTCACCTGTAATCCCTTTGGTTTCACTGATAATCTTCATCATCACCTGTGCACTCCCAATCACTGTGTTTATTAAAACTGCCCTCTCGCAGTCGCCCTTCGTCAATACAGCTCAATACTTGCTACTCTTGGAATACTCACTGTGTCTCCTCATCTTCAGTTCTCCTCTGTGTACTTTCCTTGTTTTAGATTAATGCAACATTATTTGTACACTGCTTCATGTTTTGTTTGTCTGTTTGGCACAATCTATGACAGATCCATACAATTTTCCATGCTCTGTTTTTTTCTTATGGCCTAATTCAAAAGGAAATATGGACTAGTCCCCTGGGGCTATGGGAGATTCCAAAAGCTTAAGTTAATTTTATTGTGTACATTAGTCCTCAAAATCAGAAGCTGTAAAATGAACACAATTTACACAGTACGATTAAGTAAATTCATTAACCATTTCAAGGTTGAGATTTTCCTCAAAATTGAATGCACACATACACTATCTGTGCTGTGTATCTTAATCAAGATTGGAGGGGATGTGTCAAATTTGAGCTCGTTTGATACGAAAATTCAAGAAAATTCAAGTAGTATATCCAGATTAGAATCCCCTGTTCCCTCATGGTTAGGATTTAAGGGTTTCTGGCACAACAAGTTACAAGCAAATTGAATATTAGCAGAGAACGACGAATGATTTGAGATTTTAAGACTGAGACACTGGGTTGAGCTTTTATGAGACAAAGAGTGAGACTTGCTTTGATAGCTGGACATCACACAGTGTACAGCATTCAGGGCTTCGGGCGCTTTAGTGTCAAATTGCATTTAGAGAGTAATTTGTGATCCCTGCCAGTACTTTTCTCCTGCTCATCTGATTGAAAGTGTGCAGCACAACATCATGAAGAAAAGAGGAAAGAGTCAGCAGAATGGTAATGTGCTATCTCATTAAACGCTGCACAGGAAATGGCACTTGAAATAGAGGCATCTAAGCAAATGTTGCGGTGGTGGGACAATCAGGATGTCAGACAAAGACTTTGATAAATAAAAAAGGACTTAGTACTATTGCTTCTATTTACCCCCCAGAAGCCTCTGCATGCTCCGGTGCATTTGCCAGTCACAGAGTCTGTAGTCTGTTTTAAATTAAGTAGGAAGGGCACAACCCAACTATTGTTTAATTTTGATTTCAAATTTGATGTGGAGTTTTCAAAAAGGTTATTAATTTTGATGATTTGTGTTTTAAATGAATATTAGAAGAGTTATGGCATAAATTACAAGGCAGTTCAATTCGAAACATGAGAAAATGTCCAATGTTTTTTCATTTTCACTTTACAGACCCCAAATCGGTGCCATCAATGTCACCGAGTGGTGAAAGGAAGGGATAACCGGTAGAAGTACAAGATCTGTGATATGGCCTGTTTTTATGGGGTTTATTTTGGAACCAAACTCTGTTTGCTTGCGTTTGCAATGTACTATTGTTTAAATTTAATTGAATGCATTTGATTGTTCTGAGGGGAAGTGAGGGAAGAAAAAGTATGGGTGTGTATGGCTAGAGCAATATTTCACTGCACAGGCTTGATTTCACTGTTTTGAATTACAGAGCGGAGTCTTTAATGTAGGAGTTTAATTTCTGAATCAAAGGTCAGTGCTGTAATTTAGCCCCTTTAATAGGTGCTGGGGCAATGTAATTGGATCATTACAGAAGGAGATAATGATTGCTCAACGGCCCATGTGACATTGAGCCCCACCTTACACTGGCGCAACCAACATCAAATATGCTAACTTAATCAAAACAGGCACAGGCTAGCTATGCACGTAGCAGACTTCAAAACAGCAAGCCTCTTGTACACAATTATAATTACAACAGATCACCACTCTCAGCTCTGCTTGTTTTGTGGTGGTGCTTCCATCGTTTTTGCATTGTGATGGTTGTTCAGATATATATATGACGAAAAACCTTTAAAAAAAACAGGTAATTTCAAGTCTAGCACAAATTTAATTGATATAGGTGTCCATATTGTACAAAAACATATACATCTTGAAAAAAAAACTGAACAAACTTTGAACATTCTGTAATATTCCAGCCAGTCAACTGGTGACTGTCATGGTAAAACAATGGTGTAACACTGAACAATCAAATTATGCTTTCGATGCTAAAATACTGTGAGCTACTGGTATCAAAATTGGTAATTTTCTTTTTTCTGTTTAGTTCTACAGTACAGTTATAGACATTATTTAGCCAGAGGTACAAGACTGAGTTTACATGCATGAGTTCTTCTTGTGCCTAAAGGAGCGAGAGATGATCTTTATTGGGGTCATCAGAGAGTGTCTGTTGTACTCCACATCTCCTGAGAGACTCCAGTCATGATGTTATTCTTCTATTCTTAGAGATGAGCTCATGCTGTGTGTGTCAGTGCACAACCGGCTGCTTTCCTCAGCCTTCAGGAGATCTACGAGTTGGAAAAGTAAAGTATGAATTCCATAAATGTTAAGAAGGTGGTTAACACAGGCCACTTTCTCTCTCAGTAGTTATTCACTGTGACACCAGGATTGTATATTCCGAGATGAAAGTCGAGGCAAAAGCATATATAGCTAAATTCTTATGGTGGGTCACTGAGCTGACCTCAACAGATGGAAATTGAGCATATACATTAGGCTTTTATTCATAAAAATCTGTTACAAGGCATGAGGTAATGCATGTATTTTCCACCTGTTGAAATGAAAACATCAACAGTAAAAATGGGCGTAGGAAGTTTTTATAAAAACTAACCAATGACAAACTGGTTACATATGTCCCTCTTAATTGCTGATTTGCTAAACTTGGATTTCCTGTACATGTCTAGACATGAAAAACATCATATTATTCTAGTTCATGGAAAATCTTGGCTTCCTTGGATGTAGTACGTCGGATTTTAAAGGCTTCTCTTGGCTCTTTGACGTTTATTAAATAGAGGAAATGATGCATGAGCATAGTGCTTTGTCTAAATAAAACCTTCTTTTTACACTAAATTGGATATCAAAAGTGCCCAAGACTCTGCTGTTGTTTTTCTTTACTTTCTCCAGTTGTAGTTGGTAAATTAAATAAGTGAGGCATCTTGTTGAAATGGTATTCTTGAATTTTAGTGCACTAGAATGAGATAAATTTCAAGCAATCACAGCTCAAACGATTTTGTTGTTATATAATGTACTAGTAAGTTATTTAGTTTTAGCAAACTGCTGCCATTTGAACATTTAATATAGCTTTTTATTCACCAAAAAAGCTGACCAGTGCTGTGCGTTGAGGTTCATGGCTTAGGCACTGACGTCAACAAATAGATTTACAAACATGTGAACCCTACAGAGTAGCCGTCAAAGTCTGTGTTTAATATAGGTTTCAAAAAACTTATTTTTCTTACAAAATCTCTGAAATGTATAAAATATAAAGAATATAAAGCATTAGCTACTTCCATAGTAAGCAATTTTGAAGTTGTTTGTGCCATCCTGTGAATATCTATTTTTAGATTATTTTTTTTTGTTTTGTTTAATTTAATTTGTTATTGTTTTTTTTCTTTGTTTCTGTACTTTTTACTGTGCCTGAAATGTTTATTTTTGACATATACAAACTAGTGCCTACAAAAAAAGTACAAAAACCAATCAATAGCAATACATGTGTCTGCATGGAAAAAAAATATATCTTAATTACTAGACAGATGCCCTGCAATGGACTGGCGACCTGTCCAGGGTGTACCCCCGCCTTTCGCCCAATGTGCGCTGTAGATAGGCACCAACAGACCCACGTGACCCCAAAACGGGAATAAGTGGGTTGAATGGATCAATGAATGGATGAATTACTAGACAGCACCAGCGCAATGTCCACAATTTTTTTTCCTAACAGACCCGATATATAAATCACCTGAAATCCTTTCAAAACATCTCAGGATCCAACATTTACTAAATAAATAGCCCAAAATGGCACAATCTGAGCTTATCTGAGCTTCCGTCATCCAAAAGTAAAATAATAGTCGACCTAACTGATGCCAGCTATAATAGAACAGTTAACCACCCACAGAATGCCACCTCTCAATGTTGCATTGAACTATGGTTTATAATGAGCAGGACTCTGAATCTTCTGTTACTTTTTATGGATTTAGCACCTTTTTTTAACACAAACTTCTCCTCATTAGTGGATGCTCAGTGACACCTGCACATGTGCTGCCTGCACTAAATCTGAAACTTTCAGCTTGGAAAAAACCCTTTGGAGTCCTAACGCTATTCTAATTAAAATGCTAGACGGATGAATGTTGTTTTATAAAACAGCTATAATGTTATGATGACCAATGCTCTGGTGAGATTTAAATCTTGGTTTTAATTCATTTAATTCAACTGGTGCACTGACATGCAACCAGCCTTTTTAATAATTTCCTGCATTTGCCGGGTGAGCACATGGAATTTCTTTCTTTTGAAAGGTTTAGGGAAACATTTGAAAGTGATCATGATCATAAACAGTTAAATTGCTGAACTACACTCGTAGTCAGTTACATTTGACATAAAACACCTTAACACCAGTTAACTAAATGAGCCAAAAATGTTGCATTGAGGGCATGCAAAAAACAACAAAAAATGGATTACTGGCAAAAATGGCATTTTTATAAAAACACTTTTGTGCATTTTCATACAAATCATCAAAACCATGTTTATATGAGACTCTAGGTTTTTCAGATTTCTGACAGGAAGTGACATGAAAACCCCAAAATCAGCATCAGGGCTCTGCTGTCATACACATTTGTTTTATTTGAAATGTATTTGTTTGATAATTATGCATCAACAGTGTGAATCTGAAACACCAAAGTGTCAGAATCAAGAAAGCACTACAGCCACCTATGGAATATTTTTCACTTCTGTACAAAGAGATTGACAGAAGTGTAACATTTCACTATTAAATATAAGAGCTTGTGAATAATTTTAACAAGTCTCTCTTGTTTTGTGTAAATGAGATGTCAGAAGTTTTATGTTGTGCAGTGCCACCAAGTGTACTCATGTCTGTGTTTATACTGTTTTACATCTAACATGAAACATTATTTTGGTCATTGCTTCTTGCTGATTCCAATGCTTCCCTTTGGATGTCCCAGTGTGCTAAAGCTGTAAAGAAACAGCTTTTTCTCTGCATTATGCCTTAGTTAAGCTACAATTTGCAGTGAGCTGTCTTACTAGGCTATCTCTTCTGGCCTAAACATTGTCAGAAGCGCTGACCAATAGCTGCTCATATTGAAATGATTATTTTTATTCCATTTAACGGTATTAATGTATTCACATCAGTTCACGTTTTCCCTTATTACATTTGCCTATTTCACGCAGATTTAAGAACGAAAGCAAGCATTCGGTGAGAAGAAACCCTGAAGCTGAGGTAAATAACCGTGGCGTAGTTAACCAACCTGGAACTGCTGCTAAGATGTTTTGTCATTGATGTTGAAAATTGGGCCAAAAATAGATTTTGAACTCCATGGGCTGTTTTACTGAAGACTACATCACCAGTTTCAAGAGTAATGTTCAATATATTACATTATTGGTCAGACCACTTACATCACACTGCATCTATTTCTATTTTGTGTCTTATTAACAGCAAAACCTCTAATGTGCTACTTTTAATGTTTTCTCAATATTTTCAGTCGGAAAATGTGGGGCAGGCTGTGGTTTGAGAGCCATGGTGTTTCCTCCAATTCGAAAAATAAATAAATAAATAAAATAGAAGAAATGATAGCCCTACATGGTGGATGTAAATACTACGAGTAGAGAGTTTAGTTCCAGTGGCAATGTTTACTTCTGCAACTGCTTTCTATTTCTAAGCCATTTTTGTTTGTGGAAGTTTCATTTTGAGTTTAGAAGTTAACACACTTCATAGTGGCATGCTATTAACAATTAGCAAATCGACCCATTATTGTAAAATTTAACATTACAATGCAAATCTCATAGACAGACTCCATGTAGCGATCACTGCTAGGTTTCAGTTTTAAAGTCTTTAGAGCAGACTCTACGCTTTTCTGTAAACTTATAAGAGAGCATGGGTTTTAGTGTAACACAATGTTCAACTCACTGTTAATGTGAGAAGCTGTCAACAATTTTTTTTTGTAAATTTCCCAATCCATTGATGGCAGAGCTTGGAATCACTTGATAAGTGATGAAATGACAAATTATTGTCTCTTTCATTTCGCTGGTAAGAATTACAAAGCAGTAAGACATCCTCACACTACTTCTTTTTTCTACTGGAGCCTCGCTTTCATTTTTAAATGTGATATAGACAAATGGCTTCCAGAACATATAGATGGATGGTAGATTTTTTTTTCAATCAGATTTTACCCCCTGAAGCCGGGTTCAGACTGCACGATTTCCAGAGTAGTCGTTTCGCAGATCCTTTCACGCCTCATGACTGTCTGGAGCGGCTTCCAGTCATTGCTGAATTCAAACTGCACAGCGACATTATATTTCCTCCTGCATAACTTTAGACTGAACCACAAATATCGTTGTCCATTTTCTCAACCTACTTCTTGCAACCAAACACTCAAAAGAAAGATTTGAAAATATCGCAATGTCACATGTACCAAACTGAAGCAGAAAACTGCGATTATCAAAATTGGACGCATACAGTTTTATTATTTTATTTTCTTGGCTCCACATAAACTGAAAAGAAGCCCCCTTTGAAGTGAAACTATTGTTTATATTGCTGTCTATGCCTGTGCATCTCCTTCACAACTTCACATTGCCCTGGATGCTGCTCTCTCATTAGCTGCAGGTGGTCACAGACATTATTTCTAGTCAGAGCACATTTCACGCCGCAACATGCAGACAGCTCCAGATATTTAGCATGCCAAATATTTCACGACCAGCCTGCGACTCACAGAGGGAGTCTTTGGTAGTTCACACTGAGATTTATAGTAATCTGTTGTATTTTGGAGAATACTTACTAACAAGACAGTTGATGTACAGTTCTGTCAACAAAGGTGAAAGAGTTTTGTGTAAACTGTTGGAAATAGAAATGTTGTGTAGAGTTTTTGGGCTATGAGTGTTTTTTTGCTGTAGAAAAATATGCAAAAACCATCTTTGTCTGTATTGAAATGGCTTTGTCAGTGTGAAGTAGTGGTACTAAAAGACTTGTCCCAATGGAGGGTTCAGGCGGCAAGCAAACAGTCAGTAACTGGCTGAAGTACATTATATTTTTATGCAAAGGCTGGTTCTCAAATGGTTGAATGCGTAGTTCATGCTTTCCATTGTTTGAAATGATGAATAATGTTCATTTTGTGATATGCTTTGTATATGATAACATTGGTTACACAGAGCAGCTACTTTACCAAAGGGAAATGGCCAGTTTGATTCCCAGTTTACAGGGTATCGATCTTGCCAGATTGTGAAGGTGATGCCATATGGAAAAAATCAAAGTGTGTCATTCCATGTGATGGCAACATGTATCCTCTCACGGTTTTGCCTTGTAATTATACTCTTGTTGCTTGTCATCTGTGGATTAAGCACACCCAAGGGACTCCTATGTCTCATGCTCCACCCCTCCTTCTCAAATTTAATCTCTCCCCCACTCTGCCTCCCATGTGGATGATGCTTGCATTCCCTGTGTGGAAGCTATTTATCATTGACATGTGAAAAGCCTGTTTGACCTTGTAGCACTGGGGTTTGTTCAAATCTGCAGGCTCATTCTGTGCATCCACAAGATCATTTCTTTGTTACGGTAGAGTATATATGTAAAAAAAAAAAAAATCTCAAAGTATGATGTGGGAAAATGAGTTAAATGCTTGGCTGATATCAGTTGTATTCTATGGGTGTGTTTTTACATCTGTGTATTATGAAGTTATCTTAAAAAATCTTTGTGCACAATGGCCTGAGTTAAAAAGAATAAACACTTCTAAGGTTTTTGGATGTGTGAGTTTGATTTCAAATGAATGAACAAACAAACAAAGAGATGAAATTCGTTTTTAAACTAGGGATTCTGTTTAAATAGGGATTATTATTGCCATTTGCACGTTATATGAAATTACATGTGTATATTTTCTAGAATGATCTAGAAGACATTCTTTCTCTGCAGGGTGGGAAAATAAATGATCAGAACTTCATTGAGGTCTATTTTTTGGTAATTTTTAGTCAACATTTTTTTAATTGTATTTAGAATTGTGAATATTATTGTGACCTCGATGTGTGAAAATTATACTTGAATAAAATAACTCCTGGAAATCACAGCCAAAATGACATTAATTTATTGAGACTTAATGCTGGCTAAAGCTAAAAAGTAATTTATTATAGCTCATGTTTGCAGATGTGAATGAGGTTAGTTCCAGAATTTTCATTAGCCAGGGAAAATCAAAATGTATGCAGATATTTTGCATTTTGCATTTTTGTTTTTCTGAAATAAGTGTTATGGAGAATGGCCTTTTTTATTTTCTTCATGAATAATTGTTTATTTCTTTTTTATTATTATTTTTAAGAAATCAAATGTGTTAATTATTTAATTACAGTTTCTCTGTAACACTTCTCTTTTTAAGTTATTCATTATAGTTATTTATGCAAAGAGTAAAAGTGTGTAAAACAATAATATAAAAAAATATATACAATGTTCATTGTGTGTGTCTCCTAGTGTTTGATTTTCTGTGGGTGTTGAAGGTTGTGAGCTTTGATCCAGAACTATTACACTACTGCTATTTTTTGATACTGGTGGCATTGAAGATCAGCACAGTATGCTAAAGGTCTAATGATCTTGTTTTCTATGTGAACAAGCAAAACAAACTGAGTTTACGAAGGAAAATGAGCCAGACGGGTGCAGTTTCTGCAGAAATTATTTCACAAATGTCCACAATTATTCATAATAAATGAATTTGATTTGGCATATATTGGCACATTATATTAAGCATAATTTATTTAAAGTTTTTACGTTCTCCACATATCCACACATCAACTGAAACGAATGTGATACAAATTCCATGCCGCACTATTATATAATAATTAACTGAGAAAAAAGGCTCATTCATCACATTGTGATCTTTACTAATTCACAGCTCCTAATTAGCTTTTTCAGAAAATTGCCTGCTTCTTGTGGAGAGATGCTGCAATGCACCAACAAGAATATGGTAAAAGGATCCAGTCTACTGTCATTATCATCTAGGCGTGAAAGTCTTCACACTACACTGCCACATTTCAATTTTCTCTTCCATTTGCTTAAATAGATTCAGCATTTTGATCCACATTCTCAGTTTTTAAATGCTGGATTCCATAAAGATTTGTGTCAAACTGGGGGGGTGATGCCTTGCCTGGCTTAGTCTCATCAAGTGTCATTCACAGCGGGAGAGTTGTTCCCCTCCAACATCCCATGCATTTATTCATCAAGAGACTTCTGAAACTGCCAGGTAAAAATAATGATCATGAAAAAAGAAAGGGTGGAGTCTCACGGCTTGTCTCGTCCAGAGAGGCATAAGCATGTCCAATGTCAAAATTGATAGTAGGATTGCACTACACCATTTAATTACTCCTTCCGTTTCAGTAAATAAAGAAGTACATACTCCATTGGTCTCCCTGTCCAATTAATTTTGTTAAGAGCTTGTTATACAGTTGAAAATGCACTTAACCAAAGAAAATCCATGCAAATGTGCATTGAAAAAAATCTTTTGGCCCTCTTGGTAACCGAGTAAAGAATGTGCCAGTGCCCCATTAAATCCGTGCAAGACTGCAAATGCTTGTTTGATCATGGGTCTCAGGGAATCTGGGTGATACAAGTATGTGGTACAGATTTTGCTGACATCCTGAAACATTGTCATGTACAAAGGAAGTCTCCTTCAATTTTTGTTTTATTGCTGTTTATTGTTAATCCTCATTTCAGTCCATCATTTTTTTTGTACCTGAAATTGAAATTTGCTCAGTACTGGGAGAGATGCTTCTGTAAATGCATTTATCAGATTGCTGGAAAATATCAATGATTTCTTCTTATTTCTAACGTTGTACACTTCAAATTATACCTGCAGCTCTTTCTTACCATTTATAAAATGTGTCAGTGTTCAAGCTTCAAAACATTTACAGGTAGACTGCATTTTCAGTGAGTCCTCCTGCCAAAGGAATTGCTGCATTGAGTTTTCTGTGGTCTGCAATAAGTCACTGGTGTGTGCCATGGCTATTTGTTCTGCCACACACTGGCTCACTAATAAAGCACTTACTAATTTCACACATTCCTTCACTCTCATCTCTCAAACCTCCAATCAGGATGAAGTACCTTATGGGAAATTGTTGAATGCAGTGCTCTGCTGATGCCTTTGCAGTTCGACTATCAACAGAGTGTATACTTGTGGGTCTCCTGAAGAAAATAATGCTTTTCTTTGCATTCCCAATTAAAATTGTGGAGTTAAAAGCTCTCAGTCACAAACTTTTTAAAAAATTTAAAATATCTTTATAGTTGTACATGTGTTCGTAGTTGATCAATTTATGAATTGTTATTGATTGGTGGATCACTTAATTAATACTCCTGTTTCTTAACCCTAATACCTTTTATTCCTTAAATTTGTTTGCTCTTCTAAAATACATTTCTTCTGTCTTGTTGACAGTAAAAAAAAACATGCTTTGTTATTATTTTGCTTCATACACATTCATTCCGAAGCCTTTTTGCCAATAAGAAAAGACATTTTTAAAGTATCACACTAACAAAAGGACATCATATTAAAGATATTAAGTAAAAGAAAATTATAAAGTTCAAAAATGCTATACAGTGGTACCCCGAGATACAAATGCTTCGAGTTACGAAATGTTTGAGATACAAATATAGATATGAAGAAACGCAAACAGTTCTTCTCTATTATCCGCTTGTTAAGTATGATGTCAAGCTGCACCTCTGGATCATTTACATTACATTTACATTTATGTATTTAGCAGATGCTTTTATCCAAAGCAACTTATATTGGGAGTAAACATCAAGCAGTTTGGTACAAAGTGGATTGATCAGAAGACATACACAAAGAAAACTTTCAAGCTTGTACAGAGAATGAATTCAAATCAGTGCTTCAGAGGTTTTTTATTTATTTTTATATATATATATAAACATTTACTTACATGGGTAGTGGTACCATCTCTGAACTGCACTTTTTAGTCCTTATGTTCAATTTGCAGACATCACATAAACACAACAGGTTTCAGCACTTACTGTCAGTGCCAGGGGATTTCTGTCTTGTGGAGAGGAGTCATCCATATGCTCACCTGAGACCCAGCTGTCAGAGGAGGGGATGAAAGAGGAATGAATTGTTGCTCTTTTGTTATACATCTTCATTTCTGGAGGGATCCTTGTCAGCACTGGATGAGTTAGTAGAGGTTTCCTAAATATGTTTTTTTAAATGCCAAATATGCATCCATGCTGTTCATTGCTTCTGGATCCAGCTATATAATGTTATTAAAATGCCAACATGGAATCTGCTACTATAGATCTTCCACAGAAAGCTCATCAGATTTCCACAGATTTTAGCCACTGTCCTTTTCTAAGCAGACACAACCCACACATGCCATTTATCTGATGAAAAGCATTATGTCGATACAGAGCTAAGCTTCATAGTATTGTTAGCATCAGTGCAACGGCACTCTGCTTCACTGTGAACAGCTTCCCTGCTCAGGGTACTCTTTCTGAAATCTGTCTGTTACTCCAGTATGCCACTTTAAAGTATTAGCATTGCTTCATGGAGCACAGTGATTAATTAAATAACAATAACACAAGAGCTTTGTTACAATGTAAGGAAGCCTTAAATGATACCTATAAGCTTACTCATCCATTTATTTTTAAACTATTTGGCTATGCCTTGGAATAGCTTCGAGTGTCTGTATATGTGTAAAGCATTTTATGAATTTCATTAGGTCACAAAATATTAGAGTAATGGCTGAATTTTTAGAGATGACTGAAAAATTCACACTTGTTTTCTGAAAATGTAAAGAGACTAAACTCTTGAATGCTGGTTTTGCAGACAACTTGGCAAACAGAAATGAGTGAATGAACTTTGTGACAACCCAAGGCTTTCATGGTAACTTAACAACATACAGTGTGGACTGTAAAGGTTTATGGGCCAAAACCTATGCAGTCCACACTAAATGTAAGTAATTGCAAATGTAGTAAATTATTTTGTAATGCATTTACATTCTTAACACTTTGAAGTTTCACAACAGCTGTTTTGAATGGAGTAGGAAATACACAACCCA
Organism: Danionella cerebrum; assembly: GCA_007224835.1. NCBI lineage: Eukaryota > Metazoa > Chordata > Actinopteri > Cypriniformes > Danionidae > Danionella > Danionella cerebrum. The sequence continues at coordinate 243,956 of SRMA01026893.1, forward strand.
TGTATTGTTTAATTTTGATTTCATATATAATGTTTAGCTTTTAAAAATGATATTAGCTTTGACTATTTTTCATTTTAAATGAGCATTACAAGAATTATGACACATATTTTGGAAGGTAATTTAAATTAATGTGGGAATGCACCTTTCAGTTTCATTATACAGACCCGAAATCGGTGCTGTAAAAAAAAATACCCTTGGAAGTACAAGAACTTTGAGACGGCTTGTGTTTTACAAAATTCTGGCACAAAACAAAGGTAAAAAAAGTGCTTGGAAAAGTGTATAAGGTTTAGGGAAGGTTTACTTGGTTTTTGATTCAAATTTCACAGACATTGACCTTGTCTTTGCTTTTTTGGGGGATATATGAATTTTTATTTTGTCTCAACACTTTAGATTTTTGTTATAAAGCATAAAAACGGTTAGTTATCAATTCTTGAGATTTTTACAATAAAAAAGAAAATTTAACTCTAAGAATTGTTGTGGAATTATTGTGTAATTTGTTCAAAAAAAGAACCTGCTTTTGCACAAAAAAATGAAATCAAGAATCGCCACAAAAAGACGTTTTAAAAATAATTTATTCGATTTTAATGTTGTAAGAAAACGCTGAAAAAGGCCCCGTACTTCTGAGGGTCACCTACCCTTTTATAATTGTCTCTATAACTGCATTTTCATAGTTAACAGGGGTCTGTTGAGTAGCTTTTACATACAAGAGGTCAGATCAGATCACTGTCCATATACATACACATACATACGTACATAAAATTTTAATGTTGCTTAAGACTCGATTAATCATCTATTCTTGGCATCCTTTCAGTCATATAGTAATATTTCCAAGGATAGTTTTTTGAATATCTTGGATTACCCAAAGTACGAATTAACACTTCCAAACACTCACAAATGAGCTGATCATATACTTGCTGCAAAAGGGAGTATTTGTTCCACAGCCACACAAAATATTGTTCTCCTAATCTATGTAAATAACTCAGCATTTGTTCATTTCGATGCATGAGTCCATCAATGAGGCTGTTATCGACTGTGGCTGCAGATGGCTCTGCATTGTCTACTTACATTGAGCAAAAATGATTTAGCATTCATTTATTTATCCTGAAAGAGAGTATAAATAAATTTACATGATATTCGTTATCAAAGCAATGATTAAACTGCTTCTCATTGTCCCACACTATGTGTGTGAATGTGTTTCTCTAAAGCATTTGATCAAGGGTGGATCCCTGTTTGGTACTTCTCTCCTGGTGCTGGCAGAGCTATGAGTGGGGAGGGGGTGGTCGCGGGTTTTGGGGCTGGTGGTTTGTCATGAGAAGTGTTTGATGTTTGCAGTTATGAGCTACAATGTGTGCGTTCATTGGATTGGAGGTCCTAACTGGTTATTCACCTGTATATTTGCCTTTACTGATTTTCGATAAGCCACACAAACGCACACACACACACCTACACACATGTTGGTTTGTGTAGCACAGAGATCTCGACCCCTCGAGACCAACATGTTCATTATTCTTCCTAAAAGAAGCATTAAAATTTCATCACTGCCATGCAATCTCCACTTCAGCATAGAGACCAAAGCATAGCTGGGATGGGGAAGGGGGTTGGGAAAGGGGTGGCTGAGCATCTCTCTCTCTCTCTCTCTCTCTCTCTCTCTCGTTCACTCATTCCTGGATTGGTTGAAAACGTGGAGGGCTGCACACACCCTTGAATTGTAGTGGAAGTGATCGAGTGGTGCTTTTCCTTGGCTGTCTGTTCTCAGAGTCTGCTTCAGATTGGCTGGGGGGCTAGGAAAGGAGGGTCAACGAGGACCAGGTGGATTTTACTCTATGTCTAAGCAGTATGGAACTTGTAGTACAACCTGTCTCTCCATGTGGGCCTTGCCCACCTCCTGCAGGGAGGGATGCTGTAGACACACTGGGGGATGGGAAGGTAAGACACTGTAGGCATCTGGTGCTTCTAAAAAACCTACAGTACTTGTTGGTCTATCTGTATTTTTATCACTGCAATGCAACTCATTACAATTGTATTATTATTATTATTATTATTATTATTATTATTATTATTATTATTATTATTATTATTAGTAGTAGTAGTAGTAGTAGTAGTAGTAGTAGTAGTAGTAGTAGTAGTAGTAGTAATAGTTGCAGTTTTTTATCATCATCATCATCATCATCATCATCAGTACTATTATTATCACTCTCCTTAGTAATTAGAGTGTCAGTGGCAATACTTCTGGTTGTGGTGGTAGTAGATGTTGCAGCAGTAAGAGCAGTAGTATTAGTTGTTGTTGTAGTAGTTTTAGTAGTAGTTGTGGTTGTTGTCATAGTTGTAGTTGCAGCAGGAGGAGATGTAGTCGTAGTAATAGTAATATTAGTTAAAAGTAATAGAAGAGTGGTGGTAGGTGTTGGTAGCAACGAAGTTGGTGGTAGCAAAAGTAGTTTTGTGTCTTTAGGGATGTCATATTTAATTTTATGCCAGTCTGTCTGAATGCAAGATTCTGATTCGCTGGTAGGTGTTGATTAAATCTGTATTACTGCAAATGATGCCCCAGTTCGATCTGTTCACTTTTTGTATCAGTAGGCTACATTTATAACCATAGTAACACATGACTATGGTTGACTACTCGTAAAGAGCTAGAGTGCAACAGTAACCTTTTCCTGATCTGCTGAGCAAGGATAAGTGGCTATGCATAGATGTATACAGTGATAATACTGAGACATCATTTGTGAAGTGCTGCTGATTGTCGCTCTTCCTAAGCTGGACTGGAGACACACAATCACAGGAGTTTGTGCTCTGCCGTGAGTGATATCTGCACATTAGAGCTCAATAGAGTGATCTCACACCGCAAATGTGCAGTTCAATTAATGAGTTTGTTCTTGCTTTACTTACATTTACATGTTTGAGGAACTCTGCGTTTCTCTGTTGTACTATTTATTTTTTTTACCTCAGATTCATAACAGAGTATTTAGAGACCATCTGTAGACTACAGAAACATTAACGACAGACAAATATACACTTGACATGCAAAAGCAGTATTTTAGACTGTCTCTTAACTCATGTCATATTCACTTTTAAATTGAAAAGTCCTATTAACATATCCGATAAGTTTTTATCTTTTTAAGTGAATCTAGCCGAATTATTTCAGTTATTGTTTTTTTAAATGAGAAAACTTTTCATTGGAGCCATTTTGATCTTGACCACTAGGGGCAGTAAGCCACCCTTTAAATTATTGCCCAATCAGAGAGTAAGAGGTTAGTAATGGCAACTAGTATTTTAACCGCACAATAGAGCACTTATTTATATTATTTATTAATTTATTTCTGACAAAAATGTAAACTTGGCGATTGTTATTTTTGTAGCACACAATAAATATTTTTTTTTCAAATAGTTTGCTTGTGCCCTGTGATGAACTGGCGACCTGTCCAGGGTGAACCCCCTCTTACCCAATATGTGCTGGAAATAGGCACCGGCAGACCCTCGTGATCCCAAAAGGGAATAAGCGAGTTGTAAAATGATTGAATGAATGAATATTTTGATTGCAAATTCACAAGTTAACTTGTCTAAACTCCTCTAATAAACTTTAACGCAATTCTTACGATCTACATTTGCGTTATATTGAGTTATCAATTTAAAATCTCACAGACCTCACCTCGCCAATATGGTTGCTCAAGTGCCAATATGGTTGCTCACGTGACGCAAGATTGCAGGTCAAAGTTCCTCGCAGCTTAACTTTGCGTCTGAGCAGAATCCGGAAATGCACCGGGTGGGTGGGTGCTTTGCTTTCGCAACGCTGCATGCAATCCCATTCGTGTCAATGGGATTTTTTTTCATAGTGTGACCGGGACGGTCAGGCAGCTCAACAGTTGGATGCTGGACAGAGTGCTTTTTGTTGCATGTAAAATATATGTGTAAAATTCAAAATACAAATCACCACAGACTGCAAGGAATGCAGGAAAGGTGTGGTTTAGTACAAACATGTAGCAAAACAAATCATTTTGGGATTTATAATAATATTAATAAGATAAAAAGTGCTTTTTTTCTACTTTTCAAGCATTGTTGAAGACAAAACCAAATTTAAAACTCATAATAGATTCTCTATAACAAGCTAATGTTGACAAGTGACAAAGGCATAAACCGAATAATCAATGTCCAGGCATGATTTTGATGTTTTTAACTGCACTTCATGTTTAGTTCTTTGATTTCCCTTTGTGCTGTAAAACGCACCCCTGGATATTACATATCTCTTACATCAAGTCAGAATAGTCACTGTATGATGTTCAGATATCATGGAATGACGTAGCAAATGTAAATGAATCAACTTGCTGAGAGTTAATGTGGAAGTTGCTACACCCACCTTATACCCTGACGGTTCATTCAGCTTGTATGCCTAGATGCATACATGAGAATCCATCAACAATTAAGCACACTTATGAAGCAGTTGTCGATGAATCATGTTCAACACACACTAAAGGTTGTGCATTGTATCTTGTAAGATACGTGCTTTATCACTTTGTCTCTACTTAGAGAGTCAAAAAGCACAGCTGGCTGGCATTTGCCACTCCCTTTGCATATGCTTCTTTGTTTTTAATGCCTTACCAGAGATGCTTTTTCATCTCTTGTCTTTCTGCTTGCCCAGTTTTATTATGGCAGCAGTAAGCGGCTGATGAATATCTCTCAGGTCAGTAATGGTTTTGTATGTTGGCGAGGGTGGTTGAGCGGGCCGTGATCGCTGGGTAATTCACCTGCGTGGGACACTGGATCAGCGCTGTTGCATGATGGATCACCTCTGAGGATAGGAGGATAGATGGGAAGAGAGAGAGCGAGAGAGATATAAAGTAAGAAATGGGGAGGAGAGGGGGGTTCTACTGCAGACAGTATATCATGGATGAGATAATAGAATTCTGCCGAGTTGACAGATCTGTGCTCACCTAATATCCTACCTGCAGCCCAGATCACACAAAGATGGAACTAATCCTTGCAGATACAATCTTTTTCCTCTTATGGGTCAATGGCATTGTGGTAAATTGAATCTGAGTATGATTAATAATCAGTGACTGCCCTGATGAATTACTTTCAGCAAGCAGTCCCTTCAACTTTTCATTCAAACTGTTTCCTTTTGTTGTTTTGTATGTAAAATGTGGGCTCAAGTGTGTTTACTCTGCACCAGATGATGGAATTTCACTGCTGTGAAGAGACCAATGTGTACTTTTTGAGTTATTTTCAAGCAATCATCCTAACAGTGATGTGAAAATGTACACCGATCTTATTCATATTTGTTACATTGTGCAATTTTCCCTCCCATTACCTTCTCAGGTGAGTGCAGTATAGCAAAGCGCTTCTGCCCGCTTAGCCACCTGATGTGTAAAATAAGAAGATGGCTTCTGCCGCTCACACTTGTAACATGTTTGCCTATCAGGCTGTCACTTATCTGTCATTTTGACACCTTTATGTGATTTGTGAAGGCTCACAGTGTTCCATAAACACCCATGACCAAGAGCGAAAGATGGGGGGTAGATGGGAGGATGTGAGTGTGAGCTCTGGTCATGGGCTGTTGTGCATTGTATAAATACCCAAGGGGCAAATGACTTCTGTGGAAATGAGATTTGGATACCATTACTAGTGAGAATAAGTTGTTTTAAAGAGACCAGAGAAACACAAAGCATCTAAAATCCAGCAATATTGAGCCAGGAGAACAATGAGGCTGTATATCATGCAGGCAATTACACCCCAGTGCTGCAGCATGTAATAAAGGAGAGTTCATGCAAACAGAGCACATGAATAAGAAATGCTCACAGTGAAGTGTATATAGAGATCCCTTCTAATGCACTTCACCTCTGACCTCACTGCTTGCCTGCTTCACACTCTCATTGAAAGATGTATGGCCATGCTTGTTTGCCCATGAAATTATATACACTAATATCAAGATTTTGAGGCAGATTGAAAATGTTCAGTTGACTAAAACTTGCTCATCTAATAAGCTGATATACCAGTCGGTATTAATAAATAATAGTGAATCTTAAAACCAAGCCTCAGCTCAGGCACATGGAACAAACCCCACAAAGAGGAGATGAGGAGGAGGAAGGATAGCAGAATAATTGTAATTTATGTGGGTGTTCCATGGCTGTTATTTATTGCCGTATTAGTGGAAAAATAGGTCTGGATAAGGCTAGGCTCTTCTCAAATGAACCAACGTGTGCAAATGTGTTTAGAGTTAAGCATTTCAGATGGAAATGTATCAGTGAGATGTTGTGCGTCTAGACCAGGGGTGTCAAACATACGGCCCGCGGGCTACATTAAATTGTGAATTAATTGCTTTGCTAATAAATAGTTTTTAACCAAGTATTTCGCCTTGCAGCAATGTGTTAATATGACAGGTATATTTTTTCTCATGGGAGAATAGGCGCGGTGAGCAGCACTCTATGCACCTTTGACTTTGGTTCCCCGTTAAATGACTATGATTTGTTCTGCAGGAGGTAAAACCAGTCACAATATCGCCGCTGTTGTGCTGCTAAAAGCTTGTCGTATTTAAAAGTGGAAACTTTTTTGAGGCTGAAGTCTCAGTACAAAGCTAAAGCTAATTCTTGTCTAAAATCAGAGGCAGATTTTGTGTGGAAAACAAAACAGTAAATCAGTAAATTCAGTAAAATAGTTTTTTTATATGCTATCTTTATATAAAACTGCAGTGTAATATTGCTCGATTCCTTAAAAAAAACATTACAAGAGAGTTATTCCATCTAACCCACTGTTTATTTTAGTAGTTAAACTGGGAGCTCAATATGAAGAGTTTCAATTAGAAGTGAAAGAGTTGTTCCTGACTTCTGAAGCACATTATACATTGAGAATTGTTTTTCAAAAATTTTACTGTTTTTGGTTTTTCAAAACATTTTTTGTTGAAATATTTGTTCATCAAAATATTTTACTTTCAGGATCTAGTTATTTGCTGAAAAAAAAAATACAAACTATTATTAAGAATAATAAGATGTCATTAATGAATGAATCATTTTAGGCAATCAATGAATATTCTACATGATTTGTCTTGTCTGGCCCCCAGAAGCTTAACATGTGCACCATGCAGCCTGCAAGCTCAAATAAGTTTGACACCCCTGTTCTAGACAAAAAGACAAAAGCTATACAATACAAAAAGAAAGATTACCAAATGGATTCACAAATATTCTATTCCATTCTCCACTGAACCTGGTCTACTAAATGACTGTATCTCTTACTCTCATTAAGTACATATTAAATACCCTGGCAGAAAAAAAAAAACTAAAACATATAAATATATTATTATTGAATGCTTAACTATGCATCAAAAATCATCCACCTTGCCACATAACACTTTTAAAAATAACATATCTCTTTCTTGCCCACTTGCTTCCTCTTCCATTTACATGTCCAGAGTCATATCCAGATGAGAAAGTAAAAACACATCTTATCTGACTTTAGCTTGTTTTCTAAAAGTGACAATTCAAACTTAAGTCACAGAAGTCCTTTGATTTTGTCAAGGTGTCTACAACTTCCTGCTTTTATTGGCCCTGTGTGTGGCACTGTGGAAGTTTCCCCCATCCTTTTCACTTTGGTGTTTGGTTTAGTAAAGTGCATATCGTGATGGAGATCTGGCATCCAGGTGGCTCCGAATTTTTGAATGGGAATTGGATCCTAGATCAGGAAATTGGGCTTTTTGCCTGAAGTTAACCAACAACTTCTTGTATCTTTAATTTATGATTAGAACACCTCCATCATTGCAAATCAGGTAAGGGACAACATTGCAAAAATTGATATGCCAATTGGTAATGAGCCTTTTTCCCATGTTTACGCTTCATGCATATAACTGAGATTTCATGCTATAATTTGTTCTGCATTGCTGTGCCTCTACCAACCCACTGTAATGGGATTTCATGTAATCCATCTGTAATCTCACTATATGACTCCATTCACCACTGCAGCGGCTCAAAAATTGAAAGGGAATGCCTGTTCTGTGGTTTGGTATTAGTGTAAGCTGATAGTGTAAATGATTTCTAATTTGAAATCCATTGAAGTCCATTTTATGTCTTGAATAATGAGACTGGATCTGTTGCTAGAAATCCAGCTTTTGATCACTAAATGTGAAGAATGGTACTTCTGAATGATGAGAAGAACAAAGATGTGTGCTCATGTTTTCATTCAGGAGAGTGCTAAAAAGCAGGAAATAATACTGTCCACAGTGTTAATACAATTCTATATTCTCAGGTTTAATGACATAAAGGGTTGCTTTTATATTACACATTTTTTCTAAGCCTCTATCAACGGTGTCTGGTCATAGGAAATGTGTCTGAAAATGAAATAGAAGACCCAGTTGCAGGAATAGCAGATACCGTTTTTTGATAACCATGGACAACGGGAGAAAACATAGAACTCAGGATGCTGCAGGCAGAGGATTATCGGAACAGAAAATAACCTTAAGGGTAACGCTACAAAAAGAAATTGTCTGCAGACAACGAGTGAACTTCGCTGTAGACACAAGTTTGGTTTAAACAGTGACAAAGCCACTATTGCTTTTTACAAAATTGTCCAATGACAATTCCCAAAGAGGACAACCAGTGATTTACCCACACTAGACAAGAAAAACAGGGGGTTTCAATTCACAAGAGTGAGAATGCACCAACAAGTAGTTGATGCTAGGACACTAAGGGAAAAGAGAAAATAAGTATTAAGTGAGAAAGCTTAAGAATCAAACCACAGAAAAACATTACCTTTACCCGAGCAAGGGCTGAGTCCAGGATGTTCAGGGATGGTACCCAGCTGCACTCCTCTAGTTTTTCCCAATGAACTGAGAACTGAAGCCCCCTTTAATGAAGATTCACAGCGAGAAACTTCTTAAAGCGATTCTTGTGTGCCCTATACACTGTAAATGACAAGGACGTGAGGGGAAAATGGGATGAACACAAGAAAGATGATTAGGTAGATGGAAATGAACAGACAAAACAAATTTATTGTTAATCGAAAAATGCCCGACAAAATGAGGCATACCTTTCTTGGAGACAGGCTTTACTGGAAAGTTGTGGTCAAGGAGCCAAACATACTGCTGAGTAGGAAAGTGTTTGCTATTAGAGCTATGGCTTATCTGTTGACTAAGAGGAGACAGCAGAGGGTATATACATTATTTAATTATGTATCTGGACATGTCAAATGAATAATTGAAAGATAATTAAGAGAATTTGGTAGTCAGTAATTGTTACAGGAACACAGTATAAACAAATATTGGTTACAGTATAAACATCATTGTTTTTGATGGTCACATCCATAATGCATTTATTGGTTACAGGTTAAAGCAAAGAATTGAGACGAGGTTTTGTTTATGTAAAACTTTTTGTATAAGGTTTTGTTTATATAGCTTTGTATAGTTCCATTAATTCAGTTAATATCTGTTTAACAATGGTTATCTTTAATTCGTTATTCGAAGTATAAATTTAATGACAATAAATACACAAGGCAGAGCTGTTGAAAAATCTAACTGAAATGTATCCTGAATGTAATTATGAGCATTAGAAATAAACAATACAATAAAAGAAGGTTAGGCCGGCTGAGGTGCTTAGGTGCCTGCATCTCTTTTACCTACTTGCTTCTTCCAGGGTAACCATGACAACAGCAAACCCAGGGTCATTCCGATGGCAGCGCACCAATCAACCCTGTCAAAGAATGACAAAACACACAGAATAGGTTTCATTGAACTGAATCAAAGGAGGAATGTTTTCACACCATGATTTAACAGCAGTGCTCTCTGGGAACAGTGTAAGCTGCTGCTGACCAGATCGTTTTCCACAGCATGATGAATGGACAACCACTCCAATATCCTGTTTTTGTTTGCTCTAGTTTTTGTTCAGCATGAACCAGGGTGGTGCATACAGGTATTTGGGACAAAGTTTAAGACATTAGGTTCAAGGGATCAGTAAACAGTAAACAGACTTGGTTGGGACTTGCACTGTTGTGACCGTTGAATCCAATTAAACTGCACCTTTATCTGCACTCAGTTTTGTCTGTTATGGTTAAGGTTAGCTTTAAACTTAATGAATGATAATTAATATCAACTTATTGGTGCTTAAGGTCATAGAAGTCTGCTGGTGCCTCTTTTCTACTTTCAGGGTATACCCTGAACATGTATTAGTGGCAGAATTAATCTTAATGAAGGATTTTACAACACTGCTTTCTTTGCAAACCTAAGTGAGTGGGTTCCTAACATTTGATTATTAAGTGATTATTCCATTTTGAGCATGTTTTTTTGTGTAAAAAGACCTCTGATTCACTCTACTTTTCTACAGTTCTCTTCTTTCTTTCATTCTTCATCTCTCTAAAGATTCAGTTGTTTCCAAACTTAAAAAAAAAACTGAAGAGTTTGGTTGTTTAAATTGATTTATAGTGAGCATAACATGTCAGAACTCTCCATTTCAGTTCATCGTAATTGTGTAGTGATTTTAATGATAATAGTCAACATGGCTTCAATGAAATCTTTTTATGTTTGGACAGCAATCAATTTCACCAGCTCCAATTCAACTCTTTTTTTTTTTTTGAAAAGACAATAACTAGATACAAAGAGCACATCCAAAGGTTCGTCATGAGGACCTGCTTTTTGCTTGTGCAGGTGGGGTAGAGTACAAGGCTAGCTGTACTACTTGAATGTGTTCAAGTAGCTCCCTTCCCCCTTCTGTGGTGAAGGGGAGCAAGGTGAGAGAGTGAAAGGATGAGCGAATTGATGATTGGCTTACACAAATGAACCTTTTGTTTTGGGTGATTTTTTTTAAAAGCCAGGTCACATCACATTTAAGGTAATTAAAAAAAAAATCTAACAATAGAGACACCTTTATTCAAAGCAACTTACATAAGAAGGAATTATACAATTGTTATGGTCAGTTTGTTCTTTCTCTTTTCTTTCGATGTTCTACTGACTGAGCCACAGGAAGTTCTTATTTCTGACAACACAAGTTCTGACCCAAGTTCTCATTCATTTTTGTGTTAATCGCTGTACTTCAATTTTTATACAGGGGTTTTGATACAAAGACATTTGCATGGAAAGAAAAGATTAATCTGAGCTTGCAGTTTCAACTTAGTAATGCTGAGGCAAGCATCTGGCACAGGAACTTGCAAGTTTGACATCTCATAAAGAAAGATGTTTTGAATAGCCTGTCAGTTTTATTTAACGCATGTTGTTTGGCATGCATTTAGAATGATGTTTCAGCTCTTCTCATTCATCTCTTAAATGTGCCCTTTCACGAACACTCTCTCTGCAAATTTCCCTTAATAAACTTGGAGTGGGGAATAAATAACTCACAGGAAAGCAGTGAGTTCAATTTATTGATAGCGAAATAAAACTCATCCCTTGCCTTTCCAAGTACAGGGAGGACATGCTTGAAATTGTGGTTGATAATTACACATTTATCATGTTGCAATCTTGCTCTATTTGATTCCTCTGTGATGGAGACACACTTTGGAGAGATATGTTTACAATAATGCATCACAACATTCATTGCCATTTTCAAGTGTAAACTGTGGGCTAATTATCAACCTATAAAATTCATCCTGAATATGTTTCACTACCATTTTAAATTCTAGATAATGGTTTCTCTGATCTGTGCATTTAGGGCCATTGTCCTCTGATCAATTATGAGAAACTACAGGGGAAATTTGTGTGCTATGATCAGATCTCACAGGGGAAATTAGTCCATCAAAGACATTTACATCTTTATATCAAATTAAAAAGGAAGCGCAGAGGCCAAGTCAATGAATCATGTTATATTGCATACACTCTTGCTCACTGACTGTCAATGAATTGTCCATTGGATTGCAAATGTCAGGAAAAGGGCAGAACAAAAGACTCTTTATAATAGGGAATATGTACTCTGACATCCTGATATCCATGACTCGATAAACATTTCTTAAAACCTTGAAAAATCTAGCACTGCGTTGCTAAAATATCCATATTTTAATGATGATTGATGTTCTACCTGCATGACTTGCTTGAACTGGCACATAGTTATTCAGATACCAGATATGATTTCCTTTCACTTGGTTAGCTAAATTGCAGGTTTCAGTTTTCAAGTGCAGTGGATGTATATTAGCCACAGAGAGATGCTTCTCATATTGCCGCTTCATTTGCTTTAAGCTTTTGGTGGTTTTAGTAATCGCTAGGGGTTCTCGAAGTTCTGCTCTGCAAAACATTGTATAGAATCTAGGCTGTACTCCTCATTTAATGTACTTTTTAAATACAGAAGACATATTCATGCAGTATATTTGTATAGTCTTCATACAAATGTAATAAACCTAACATGTATTAGAACCAAATATCCCAAACATATACACAAACAAAAAAAACATTTACAGTATGTTTGCTTTGTGTTCTGTCAGTCTTTCTGAAAGAGTTTTTAATGCCATGAAAATAAGAATGTGATCCTGGAGTGATCCTGTGTGTTTAGTGCCATGTAGAGTTGTCAACTTTGCAGGCTATTGTCATGCAAATCCTGTGAGACCATGACCTACTTGTAAGGATTGTTCGTTGACACACAGCAGTAACGTAATCTTACAATCGCACTATGGATCAAGATGGCTTTTTTATTTTATTTTTTTAAATAACAAAAAAATATATGTTAGCTAAGTGAGTACTGGACGGGTGACATTTTTTTTTTATTAAAGCAACATTTTGGATAATTTGAAGTCAAATATGCATTAACTCATGCAGCATGTTGAGGAATGGCATTCCATTACTTTGGTACAGCTGGCATATCATTTTTAATGTGAAAAAATCAATGGGAGTTGGACAAACTGTTTATGAGGCAAACATTGAATGAAGTCACTCTCCTGCAGGGTGTTTCCAACCGTGGTGGACGTAGGTGTTTTAATAGCAACACTTTTCTTAGTTTGAGAGTTAAACTCCTGCACCTTTTTCACCAACAGTAGAGCCACAATGAGCTGTTTAAAAGCAATTTATATTATTGTTAATCCAGTATAAACATCATATTTATCATTAGTCAAGATATTTTATGTTTCCAAGATTATGCATTAAAAGATGCATAGCTGCATATTTAGAATTAACACGTCAAAAGGCAATAGATGGGAAAGTTTAACAGGTTAACAGTTCAGTTAAACACTAAAAATTGTTTAGTATTTTTAGTAAACAACTAAAAATTGTTTGTTTCTTTAATAGGAAATATCCAAAAAAGATGGTTTTTCTTTTTGAAAGAAGGGCAAGTGAATAGGGAATGAAGGGCAATAAAGTGGGATTGGAATTTGAACACTGATCACTCACTGCTTTGCAGTAATGTGTACGTATATGCAAAGCATTTCAATCTTTATCTTCCTTCTAAATTCTACATGTTAAAGATTTTAAAGATAAACTTTTAAGAATCCAAAATGTTTACATTAAACCTCCCATTCAAGAGGTTTGATAAAGGTTTTGACATACACATATCAGCATACATACTTTCACATACTTTCTGAACAAAACATTATTTGCAATAATTTTGACAATAGCCCACATTCACATGTTGCCACAATAGCTTTGTCTGCTACTTCTGTCAATGTAGGTGATAATAAGTTATTTTCTCAGCTTTTTTGTTCATTTTAATTTAATGTGTTTATTAACATATTAAACTGTATTTACACGAGGTAGGAGACAAGAAGGAGATTTGTGGTCTTGCATATAAGCACAATTTCACGTTTTTTGGGATGTACAAATTAAATCTGCATCAAATTTTGTGCATGCTGAGTTTCATACAGCCGTTTCATACATACCTTCATTTAGAATGAATTTAAGAATGCAAAAAAGGGATTAAATTCTGGCTATGTTTCAGATTAGACTGCCTGATAAGGTTGCATTTTACAACCACAGCATGATCCAATTTCTAGAGCAAAAAAAACAATTTATTTTCATATTAAAAGAAGATTGCTAGTAGCAAAAACACTTTGATATGCATGTATCTCGTGGGTAGCTTTGCAAACTTGTGAATTTGTTTTTATGTTACCAATGCTAAAATTGTCATCCAAAAAACAGACAAATTTATGTAAACAAACAAATTTAAACAAACAAATTTAATTAGTTAATGTGTACGAAATGGAAGGATTATCATTATTTGTTCCTTTTTAGGATGTGCCAAGGATTTTCCCCCTTTTTGGGATACAGCATGTGTGTATTGTCTATCTTTCTTGATGAGTGTCTGTTCTGAATCTGATAAGCTGTCTCTTTTTTCCAGATCTAAGGAGCAAGCATTCAACCCTGAGCTGCCTCAGAACACAAACAAACTGGGATCTATTGACTGGAAACTGTAAACTTCTGAATGGATCATTTCATGTGCAGAGGGGATGGTTGTCTTTTCCACCTGCTGACGTGAGCTTGGTACCCTGGGGTGTGTCCTGTTTCTCCTCATTTTTCATCTCCTCTTGCTCAAGAAAAGCCCACCTCAGCTGAGAGAAGATGTGACACAGAAAAAGCAATCATCTGGAGCCCCCTCCCTTTATCCCAGAAATTTGGCCTTCGTTCTCTTTCTGGATCTCTCTCTCTTGGAGATAGTCTCCCCCTCACCAGGAATGGATGCTCTACCTGAAAGCAGCAAGCATGTAAAGAAGTCCACAAGTCAAAAGCTAGAGGATCAGAAAAAGGTAAGTGTTTTTTTTTGTTTTGTTTTTTTTGCTAGTACTACCTCTGCAGGTCCGACAGATTAATCCCAACAGCCTAGAAAGCTGAAAGTGGTCTTCCCCACTTTACTCAAAACCGCAATGGTAGTTTTGTTTGTGTGGTACTGGGACTGGACATTTCCAGATTGAGGAACTCTATCCTTCATTGAGATTCGGAGAAGCACTTGGTAGTTGTTTGAGCCTCAGGTCTGCTCTATATTCTGCATGTAGGACACAGTCCTTCTGTCGCTCACACCGCAGGTGAGAGTGGAACTCCTGCTCTAATGTGTGATTAGTTTTTAACACTTGGCCTCTGGACACAGCTAAAGTGTGCAGGCAGTTGAATGTGGATTGAGTCCTTCTGACCTGATTCTGGCTAATGAGTCACCCATGATAAGCCATCTTCTCCCTGAGAGCCTCTGACTTGTAGAAGATACAGAGTAATCTATCAGACTTGGCACCTGGAGCATCATTAGACCTTGTTTGGGTTTTAGTTCTGTTTTAGAGTTAACATCTACTGGGAGGTCCAATATTAGCTCTTTAATGATACAAGTGGCAGAGGCAGGTCAAAGAAAGATGGATTCTTCCATTTGCTATACACATATATAATACTATTAGCATATATTGTATATTCTTACATCATTCTGAGAAATGTGGGTCATATATGGTCATTTGGAGTCTCACATTGAAAATGAACATGATTTATTTCACATAGAATCACTAATTTGGTGCATTCTTCCAAAGAACACTTGGATCAGGTTTCAGATAAAAAAAGACGGCACTGTTGCGCAGAGAATGGCACTGTGGCCTTCAAGTTGTCGGTTCAAGGCTCGCTGGTGGGCTTTTCCATGTTCTCCTGGGGCTTGTGTTTTTTTAAAATCTCTAGAAATCCCTAGAAGTCCAGGGCCCTATGATGGACTGGCGACCTGTGCTACCCATAAACATTTGTTGGTTTAATTGGTTGATTGGTGTCTTGCTGGAAATGCCTGCCACCTGTCACCACCTTCAGTTTATTAGCCACTGGTTTTATCCATTTCTGAAAGACAAACTCTTGCGTCATGAGGGAGCAAAAAGGGTTTTATATAATTACTTAATTTAGCAACTCAATGGAGTTAGTTATGCCTTTGATAGTTGAATAGGTTCAGCCTTATATTACCTTTGTCTGATTTGCATACAAGCAAAAAGTTCCGTCTCAAATGTTTCTGTTTTTAAATCTTAAAACTAGGAATATTTGCATTCAATTGAAGAAAAAAAAATATATATCTTATTAAAAGAGATTATAAGTAAAAGTCAAGTAAAATATATTACTGTTCCTAGTTTTCGTTGTAGCTGATGTTAAGACCTGGAGATTTTCTGTTCTCTAAAACATTGATGTAAGTAAAACAACAGAGAAGAGCCTGCATAAAATGAACAGAAGCTTTCTGCAGACCGATAGCTTTGATCATCACTTGTAAAGGGCCCAGTGTCCTCCTTATTCATCATTACCATATACTCTTGTGCTAATGGAGGGAGCCAGGTCAGAATACTGTGAAAACATTGAGAGCTTGCTAGAATTAGATGGATGAAGAAGTGTCCTTACCTCTTTCAATGCGGTTCATTGGAGTTCCAGTGAGATGGCCAGAGGTGTTGGCACTCAACTCTACATGCTAATGGCCAGGAAGTGCTGTTAAATATTCATAAGACAGACTGGCCATCAAGTATGGTGTAAGACGTTTACAGAGAAGGGAATGTAATAATACTGTTCCTGAAATGCAAGGTTCTGCATTGTTTTAAAGTATTAAGCTGTTTTTCAAGCATTTCATTGTGAATGGGCTTTATTATTGTTTATTTGTTGTTAATGTCACAAAGTTCTTGTGTACATCATATAAGCCTTGAACGTATAAGTGTTCAAGGTGAGTGGTTGGTAAGCTCTCGACCCATCTAGTTTTCTGAAGTAGTGCACACCTGCAGACTCTGTTTCAAGTATGAAATACGTACCACTGAAATACGAAATAAGAATACACACACATCACAAGCTCCCCCAGGAGTAAGTGAACTCCAGATCACAACACTGCCCCTTGTGTCAAAAGCTAAGAGTTGAAGTGGTGAAATGGTGTTTTGTTATAATATCAAAGTAAATGTTAACCATAGACTTTTCATTAATACTTAAAATGCTCAGTTTGCGAGAAATGATCATCTGATGTTGTGCAAAGAATAGTACTGTGCACTATAGCCATACAGAATTTTATGTTTGAATGGCTCCATTTTACCAAAAATTTATTGTTTTTCTTTAATTGGAGCCTTATTTTCTAGGGTGTAAGGATTTTAACAAGAAGTTTTCATAAAAAAAAAGCAAAAATCTAAAACTTGTTGACACTGCAGTATTTTTTTTTCTTCAAATGCATGTTTTCTAAGAACAAGTGAATCATCTCAAGTAACGGGGAGAGCATAGGCTGCCCTAATGCACGACATATGTATCATGAATAATTTAGGTATAGCACAATTTAAAGCTAGCGTCAGCATCGAAGAGCAGTTCTCACTGGCTCTCTTAACATTTTTGCATGAGTAACTATCTCCGGTTTGCTGAGAAAACAATTTCTGTCATTATTACTACTTGATGATTCGTCCACTTGTTATTCTGCATGAATTATGCAGACTCAAAAATCTCTTAAAGGCTTGCAATTGAAGAACGTGGTTTTCCCCCTGAAAGTGTAAATGCTAAAAATACAATTTCACTGGCAGATAATGAGTGTTTGCTTATGGACTATCACCTTCAGGGTTGTTTCTCAACGGCATAATATCTCTACATTCTGGTCATTGTAGCCCTCTTCACAATCCAAGTGCAATCCCTTAGCAGCACAACGAGACTGAATGGAGGAAAATGCTGCATCGGTAGCCCTGCAGGCGTGTTTTCCCTAAAGAATCCCAGTTGTAGATTGTGGTATTCAGTGCATTTTTGAATAAATGGTAGGAAAGGCATAATCACTTAAGCACAGCATTATTGCTGGAAAAGAGGTTATTATGTCGATTATTAAAACCATTTCTAGTCCTGCCTTCCACTTTACTCTTATCAGCGCGGGATACTCTTTGCTCCCTTTTGGGACGGGCTTGCAACAATGCGCTATTTATATTGCGTTATGTATAGTGGAGGTGTGAGAATATGATACGGTTAATTGCTTCTATTTATCTTGTCTAGAGAAAGGTAGGTTTTCTGGCATAGCCCACCTTACATATGACCATGCAGGGAGGTTCTGATAGGTGGATATTCCTGCACAATGTATTAGGAGGCAGTGGTCCACATTTTGTCTCCACCAACACCTGTTCTCCATTAGTTCAGTTTGGCAGAGTACTGCATGCAATTATCCAGGCCTCCTTGAGCTCTGCGGCCAATCAGATGGATCTGTGGGTTTTCTGACAATAGCCTGCTGGGCTCCTGCATTACCTTTCCTTGTAATTGATGGTTAACGGTTTTTCTGCATGCATTATATATGGCATGTTAATCATAAAATATCTATACTTGGTAAATATGCCAGTATGTGGAATATGCCAGCATCATTACTTTGATTGTACAGTACACTTATTACATTTTTTTTGTGTGTGACAGTTTGATGTTAACTGTAGGAATCAATTGTAATTTTTGTCTGTGAAAAATACAAAGACTGGCAAAAAAGAACTGTATCATGTTGAAAAGACCTCCAAATTTAATGTAAACATTCTGGTTTGCACACATTGGATCTCGATGAATAGAAAAAAGTTAATAATATTTTAATTTTATAAACATTTTAATTGTAATTGTTAATTGGGATAAACCTTGGAATTCTAGTTGCACAGTTTACATTGAAATAATCAAATTATTCAAATGTATCTTTTGAGATGGAAATAATAAACCATGGCTTGATCATGTTGCTTGTTTTGGAAGAAGCAAAATTGTTTCACTATAGCAGCTTTAGATTAAAATTATGTATGAATGGTTCATTGAGCATCAAATCTCTGCGGTGGTTTGTCATATGAAATGCAAACCCCCACCCCACCCCCCTGCTCCACTGCTACCACCAAATAATTCAAAAATCTCTAAACCTCCACGAACCCTGTGCGTCACCTTTCGCTTTGGTATTGGTTGTGCTCTAGTCAGGAGATGAGATTGCTTTCTCCTCTTGCTTGAATATCCCTCATTGATTCTGCCTGCTCTGAGATACAACGGCACTAAGCCTGTTAGAGGCCACTCTTAAATCACAGTGAGTGTGTGCTTACAGCAAGGCTGGGGAATCTGAATGGATTTCCTGAGCTTTATGGAACATACATGTCCGCCGTAAACTTTTTGCTGCGTGTCTGCTGAAATGCTGTTCTAACGAATGCAAAATACGAAACAGGAAATGCTCAGTTGGAGTATTCAATACTAGTGATGTTTGCTGGTAGATGAAGAAATTGTTCTTTATTTATGGTGCCTTCCTGAGTGGAGTTTAAATGTTCTCCCAGTGCTTGGGTGGGTTTCATCCACAATATGTTTCAGGTTAAGTGGATACTCAAAATTGCCTGTTTGATTGACTGGATACCTACCCAGGGTACACCACCCTTTTGCCCAATGAACCCTATGAACCCTGATAGAATCAGCAGATTAATCAAAATTGATTGATGGTAATCATTTTGGTGGGTTCAAAACATTATTTTATGGTAATCACATTCTCGATTCAGGGCATCCAATATGAAATCTGAGCTGATAGTTTGGCAGTAATCTTATTTTAATATTTAAATGTTGATTTAATTTTAGGCTATTTATGTTCCCATCCTCAGTGAAACTCAAGGTTCACTGACCCGTACAATCAGTTAGAATGCATAAGACTGTGAATCACTGTCACTAGCTGCGTTTCCTTCCACCTATTTTTATGCACATTTTGGAATATCGCATAAGTATACGCTGGAGGGAAACGGCAAGATGCGCTTAAATTTAAAAAGCATTAAAAAATGAAGAGTAACATAAACTTTTTCGAAAAATGTGCATACACTTCGATGGGAAGATTTTTGCTGAATAAAGCCAGATGCAATGGCAATGCGTTTTTCTGTCTGGGGAACTGGGAATAACTGGGGACCGGTTTCATTGCACATCTGACATCTGTTGCTTTGGTAAATTCTAAAACTCCTTAACCAAAGTCTGTCATCAAAGTGGTTTGGGATCATCACCTCCCAGAATTGTCTCGACCGGCAGCGTTCCCAAAGAGCAATCTCTCACCTCCAAACACAAGATGACATGACTGTGCATATTGCGTTTTGTCTACGTGTTAAGTAGTCTCAAGTAAGTTATAATATATGAAAAAAGGCTTCTCTTGCAGTAACTTCTATTTTTCTATTGATATTTGGCGTCAATTTATCAGGAAGTAAAGATTTAGTTCTCTTGGACTTGTTGGATGGAAACAGTGATTTATATTTTCATAGATATTCCAGTTTGTGCATAAATTCAATTTGCATCTTTGGATGGAAACATGGCTAGTGATTTAATAGTTAGTGAACAAATGCTGACTGCTTTGATTTTTGTAGTAGGACTCCTGTGGCTCATGTTTTCATGAAAGGTAGATTATGTATTATATCACCACTAGAGGTCACATTCCCAAAACACAGTACATGTGACCAGGAAGACTAGACCTATATTAGTCTTTGTTCACGCTAGCACTGCGTATAGGTGGCATATAATGCACAGGTCACATGACCATTACTGTTGGCTGGCATTTTATTGGTTCATAACAAAAACATTGTGTATTATAATTCATTCTAAATTTACATATAATGTAAGAGATAACACCTTGAGATCAGACACAGTACCTAAGCTGGCCATCAGTGACAAATTTATAAATTAATATTTTATCTATTTGAAGCCCTGAATTGAGATCTTAGAGGTGCGTGTAGACCGTACTCAAGTGCTTGTTTTTTAAATAATCCTTATTACAAGGATTTCTGCAGGAGTTCTGTATAAGTACTGCTCAGGGTTCACTCATCCTATCAGCAAAAATATATAAAATTGTGTATGTTTTGAATGTAATATCACTGTTTTGGATGTAACATTACTCAATTTTATTCCTCTGTATCTGTTGCTATAATAATCTTCTGTGGGAAATAAGTAGAAGAGTCAGCATCTGTTGCAGGTGACTCATGAGATTGTTTGTGCAAGTCTCTAGAAAACCTAGATGACACCAGTCTTAGATATCATCACTCTTTCCCTGAGTGAACCTGTAGAGAAGATGTGTAATACAGTATATACCATAATAATTGAGCAGTTACGTCAAACCTTATTGCAACAGCAATCAAATCAGAAATCAAATGGCTTTGTCTCATGATGCAGAAAGCTTACAGTAAGCGTCAACTGTTAAAAGTGTTTTAACATCAGCTTTAAGAATGTCATTTTTATATGTATTTTCGCATGATTTTATCTTGTTTACAACAGGGTCTTTACATATACACAGCACCCCAAAGCAGCTCTTCTGAGCGTCCATAACTCTTTTCATAGGGAGGAATCCAAGGAAATCACATTTTACCCTCCTTTCATAACTGTTCCACTCCACAACGAAATAAGCAGCGGTTCTGCTGGATCACAACACAACCATTATGGCTGATTTAGGACCAAATCATATTTCCTTGCCGTGAATGTCACTCTAGCCATTTTTCTCATTCATAAGGCACAAATCTGTCAAGGTGTTTCCCTCCCCACCCCTTCTCTCTCCTCCACTGGTGTCAGAGGACGGATTCAGTTACAGTGTTTCCAATGCTTAAGCTGCGGGTGCATCGACATTATTAAATTGAAGTATTCAAAAGAAAGTTGTTTTTAATCCAGAATTGAAAAGATCAAGCGTATCTTGAAGAGAACTTGAAAGATTATTTAATATTTTGTTGCTAGCTAAGAGAAAACGTCCTATTATTTTTATTCACTGGTGCTGTGCATGTTAAAAGTTGAAAATGAAGTTGTGAAAATGAAGAGTTTCAACACTCATCCCACTTCTGACTCCCAGTGGAGCCTGGGATCGACCCGGTGACCTTTTAATCTCCAGTCAATCATCTTATTCACAAGGCCACGACTGCCATTGCATGCTCATAAGATGTGAATTGTACAATGAGGGAAATGGTAACACACTGTGACGCGAAAGTCTGAAAACCCTGTCCGCAAAATCTAATTCCTCAAGAAACAGCATGTATAGCACATTTTACGTCTACGAATAAACATATGAAGGATGAAGAACACGGATGAGACCAGAATCCAGTTGTTTAAACCTTTGTTAAATGAATAATCTGAAAAGTCAGACAAAATTCTTTCTTAGATGTCAGTAAACCTGGTGGCCAGGGTCTGACCTTTGAGTTTGACAACAAGGGTAATGCCATCAAGGTCTAAACCTTGTGAAAGGGGCAACTATTTATTTCACTCTAATGAGAGTAGATCTGTTTATAACATTTTAAAATGTTTTTTGTTTTTTTTTAAATGAATGTATTATTTTGTTTTGTCTTTTGTTCTGTACTATAATTTTCATTTTTTTGTTGTAATACACATTTCAACCATTTATTGACAAATGTTAAAAATCAGCATGGGATCATATATTTAACTTGCTAATTATGGTTTTCATCAGATCAGAACAATATATTTTGTGTTTAAAGTTGGATTTAGAGATAAAATGCTCTAGTGTTGACCTCTTATGGGAAGATTTAGCCTGTGTGTTTTTATGTGTTGGCAGATCTGGGGCACTGTTAAACCAATGCTTGTTAACTTCTTATATTGTTTACACAGAGGCATACAATATATAAGGGGTGTAAAAATATATCCTGGCACAATATACTATGGTATAAAATGTATTGTAGGGTTATTGGGATATGTCATCCAAGACCTATAATACACTTCCACACACGTACACGAAACAAGAGTAAACGTTATGTTGAGAAATGTATAAAATGAGCTCTCCCTCACTAATGACAACGGGAGATACCTTGATCTGAGCTGTTATATGCACAAATGCTACAACAAAAATATTTTACAAACTCTAATGCGAATCAAACTAGATCCAGTTGTTCTTAGTTTTAGTCTTGAAACTTTTAAATAATTTTTTAATTTTCCACTGGTGCAAAAGCTTTCTCACTCATGGGGTTAAACTTTGTATTATTTCCAAAGGCAACATAGTCTCAAACAATTGAAGTTTAAAAATGTAATTTTTTTTAAATGATAATATAGTGAATCTCAAAGATGGTTTTAATGTGCTTTCTGTGCAATTATTTTTTGTGCATTTACATTCAATTTTCTTTTACACCCTCCTAGTACTTTTTCATGATGCTCAAGAGGGTTTGCTGGAGCCTATCTGACCCAGTTTACAGAACTATCCATTTTATTGTTCAACGTGCACCAGTGGTTTTGTCATTCACCCTCAAGAAACCAGAAATTTGTAGATTATGAAGTATAAGAGTTGAAAAAAAATGCCCTGTTGATGAACGGTTACACTTTTTACCCTGAGCATTGTTTTGGTCACTAGCTGCGTTTCCATCCACCTATTTTTATGCACATTTTGGAATTCCCTGCATGATATGACAGTGCATATTGCGTTTCTTCTACATACTTCATATTTATGCCATCGTCTGTCTGAATACTTGATTCTGATTGGCTGGCAGGTATTAATTAATTATAAATAACCGCACAGGTAGTCCAGGTCATCTTATTTACTCTGTGTATCAATGCATTTCTCTGCCAATGATCTCTTCTCTGCCATTTTACCGCAATACGTTGCGGGGAACACTGGCTAAAACACCACTTCAGGCTATGAAATTGGACTGGATTTGTGGTTTTGGACAGATGCTGCATCTCTTGAATAATACAGGTGCTCATTGGACGCTAAGAGTCAGTATCCGAACTTCAACAACAACCAAAATCACCCACTTTCACAAATGCGGGAGGGAATAAAATGCATTCTGACATAGCACCAAATCCACCAGCATTATCAGCTGCTTCATGTCAATAAACTGTATTTAAAATGATACATGTATAGTCTTAAACATAAAAATCAATTGTGTCATGCACCTAGCGCAAAAGTTTTCCTACATGTTCTAGCTATATGCTACTAACAAAATTACAAAATATAAATTAAACATATCAGACGCACAGTAGCTGTTTTTTTTTTTTTAATTATTGGCTATGGTAAACATATGGACATTGTTGTAACAGTTAAGGGGATCCCTATCCCAAAATTAATCCACTGCACTATTTTTTGTGTGTTGTCATTTGTGAGTTAATGCTAACTGACTAAATAACTTTAATTCCATTCATTTATTACAGCCTTACATATTAATAATGATTTAAACATTTTTGTGTTGCCAAATGACCATGGCATTATATTTCACACCCGGGTGTGCATTATACAGTGTAATGCACTTTTCGGAAGCAACCATTCGCCCCCTGTGTCCGGATTTATAATGCACGGCTGAACGTTGATTATGCCTTACATATAAGGGCTTCTCCAAACGCAGCTATATTTTCTTTTGATAAATTTAATCCACATCTTTGGATGTAAACACGACTAATGTCTGCCCTGGCTGCCCTTGAAAACAGCACTGTATCAATACAGGATTTATCTACTGATAAAAAATAAGCAGGGCTTCTGCTGTGTATGTTGATTCCCCGCATTGCTCTATCGACAGGCAGGGCTCTAGATCCTGAATGAGCTCTTGTAAATTGTGTAGATGTGATAGCACACATACTCTTACATGTCAGAACAAAAAGTGGAGATTTCAGTCACAGATACCTCTTTTCTAGGCCCTCTTGCCACTGTGCTGTACTAAGATCATGGGATTAGATGAACACTGCACTGCGGGTTTATTTACTGATGCCTGGTCAACACAATGCGTGATAGGTTTGACAAAGACTGTTTACAAAAGCAAAGGAGAACAAATCTTGTCTATAGGCTTTTAGTGTATGATTTATTAGTGCACTTCACACAAGGACATGTTCTTGAAGTCAACCAAATTTAAATATCCTTTTTGCAACCAAGACTATTGAAAAGTTTAAGCCTAGGGTGTTTTTTTTTTGCCAAAACATAATCTGCAATTTCGCCAGATAGCAATTAAATTAATATGCAAAGTGCTTCATGCGTTATGTGTTTCATGTGTCTACACAAGGACCAAGTTATACCGCACTGGGAAAGAGTTGGAGGCGGATGTCTGATTCAAATTTTAACAAGTATTTGTGCATGTTCACTTCCAGCTGTATTTTCTTTTGTAATTTACACACTCAATTTGTCCACATGATTTTTACTCTTCATTTCCTGATGCTAATTAATTTTGTCATCCACTGTGCTGCCTTAATTACCACTGCACCACATGCCTGCCTTAATCTCTTTTTGACATTCACACATACCACATGCTAAAGGTCAAGTGGTTTGTTTAGGTTTATTCATCATGCAAGCGGATTGTGTTGAGCCATTACATCAGCCAAAACAACTAATGAACAGAGGGCAAATATTGCAGCTCCCTGAAGAAATGAACTCCATTACTGTCCTGCTGCTATGGGGCACGTCACTGTCAATAATACCATGAAGCTTCAGAAGTTGAGTGATGGAGATGTGATTTGTATGTCTGATGCTTTTCTCTATCGTTAGTTAACTGCAGCTTATCCTACATCAAAGCAAACTTGTGCGTCTAGTCGGGTTTGATTGGAAAAGTTGCCTTTTCTTTTCCCCTTTCAACAACATTTTGCTTCAATTAAGTTGGCAGAAGACCTCAGGCACCTCAGCATCTGGCTGTATTTTAGTAATTGGCCTCTAGCAAAAGATTTGCTCTCCGATGGAGCTAGAGTCTGTGCAGGGTTACCATCTGACACAGGAAGAGTGAATCCCATTTCACTGAAAAGAACATTACTGTTTATCAAGAACCAGAAGGAAACAGCTTGTGCACGTAAGATGTACATCAAATAGTTAATGTGTACAACATTATGACACTAGACTTTTTAATTCTTAACGATAATGATCATTTGCACTTTTTACATTTTTTATGCAAACTTTTTTTTTTCTATCAATTATTTAGTGCATCCCAAGATTCAATTTTTACAAATATTTCTCTATTACATTAGACTATTACAATAACATTCACAAAAGACCTGAAATTAAAAAAAAAAAATTCACAATATTCAATTTTTGTTACTATTTACTGCTAAAATGTACTCACAATTGCAAAGACAAGGTCAAAACAATGTGAAAATTATTTTAAAAAAAGTGAATCTTTCTTAAATCTTATACACTTTTCCAAGCACTTTTTGTTCCATTTTGCTTTTTTTTATGCCAGAACTTTGAAAAACGTAAGCTCTTCCAGGTCTTATACTTCCATGGGTCTTTCCTTTTTTTCACAACTAGTTGGCACTGATGACACCAATAGATGACACACTTATGTGTCATAACTCTCGTAATGTTTGTTTACAACAGACAAAACAGCGGATCTAATTTACAAAAGGCAGTTGTGCTTGTAGAGACCTGTAAGGTGAACTACCCTGGTTACTATTCAAGCCGTGCATCTGATTTGATAAACTGCTTATAACTTACGCCTATATACCTGGTTGACGATAGTCATTCACACAACGTCACAAGCATTGCACTCATCCTGTCACTTGGATAGAGCCCCCTGGCCACCTACAATTAATAATGGTGTAGGGCTTTCAAGGGTGTGGGGAAAATACCCACACACTATTAAAATTGCTTAATTTTAGTGAGCCTAAAACTTTTTTTAATCAGTCAAGGGTTTACATCTTCACGATTACAACCGTTGCAGGCTCCTTTTAATGTATATATTTCTGTATTTTTTTTTTTTTTTTTACTTTGTTAACTGCTGTTCAGTTATGGTCCTACTGGCTGTACAGTAACCTGTACACAAACACGATGTATTCATTAATCACACAAATATTTGTTCATTACCTTTAAACTCTCCCATTTTGTGCCATAGTATTCATTTTCTCCTATCTTGAATGTAGTGTACAGTACTTTGTGGATAAAGTGTGTAATGAACTTTTTTTGCAAAAGGATTGATGTACAAAGTTGGATCTTTTTCTTAGTGATCCAGTCTCAGCTGAGATCATTTGTTATAAAATATTTTTTTATGACCGTTAATATATCAGCTTCACAGCAAAGAGAGGTGGACCAGGCATCCTTGTCGTCATTAATCATACAAATGATAAAACAGTTCATTGCTATTTGTTTTAACTGAAGTGGTTTTGATTAAATCTATTCACACCATATCATTGAGAAACAAGCTTAATTTGTTTTAGATCATCTCTCACCAGAACACTCTCATTCAGTGTGTCTGGTAAAAACATGCCTTCTCTCACAGCACTGTTTTGTAGCAGTAACTTCTATAGCAGACACAGACAGACAGGTGTGTATTAAACACACACACACCTTTTGTTGTTTTCCTCAAGTGTATATCTAGTCACTTTGGATAAAGTGTCCGCTAAAATGATTTCCATGTAGAAAGAAAGGGAACATTTCAGTACTGGTGTTTGCTCTAGGGAAGACATCCTATAAATAGGGCTGAGCTCTGCACAAGGATCAAGTTAATGCCAATTCTACCTGTCAAAATAGCATTTAGTTGGTATCAAGCAAGAAAAAAAAAACACAGCCCCCCCCCATCATTTGCTCTTTACCCCTCAGTAGGAATCATTCTGAGGAAGATTTCTCATTGAGAAATTGAAATTGACCTGATTGCCACCTCTCTGCGCCTGCAGCAGTGCATCAGGGACACACTCACTCAAACTGCCATTTCTCCTATAGTCTCCTATTCAAACAAAGAGCTCCTGTTCATAGATTTCTGTTACATTCGTGGTAGCAGGTCGTAATGGGTAAACTGTTCGATTCATCGGTCAACAGATTCCAATACAGATGTAGGGATGAAAGTAAGCTGCTATCTTCTCTAAAATCTTTACTTGATTTAGTTGAATCTTTAATAGATTTTGTAATATCCATATCCACTATCAATATTGAATTATTTACAGATAATTACCATTTCTTAGCAAAAGTTGTTTCTTAAACACATTTGAAACACATTTTCAGACAATGTTTTGAGTTTGTTTACCTAACATTGTTTCTGTGGTTCATATTGTGTATATTCATGCTATTTATCTTTTTAGAAATCCATTCATCAGTTATGGGTCAAGGGGCCAGCAGTATTAGCAAAGAGTCCTAGATATCCTTCATTCCAAGATCACACTAAATATCTAGTTTCTCCAGCGTGTCATGGGTCTTCACCAGGCTGGACCATAAAGGCATCCAGGGGTCACTGGAAATAGATACCTGAGCAATCTCACCTGACTTTACTCAGTGGTTCCATAACCCTGCAGAGAAAAATAATATACCCACCAGGAAACAAGCTGACTGCTCCCTGTAGAGTCACCTATGACAAACAGATTCCAGGTGACATGTTAGTCCTCATAATGACCAGATATGTTCCCCAGTACCAAAGGGCCCCAATCTGATCTTTTTTTCCCAACAATGCAACTTGATGCCACCTTCTTTTAATCCCATGAGGCCCTGGTGCTTGTGATTTAGGTAGCATTTAAAGAAGGGGACCCAGTTGATCCAATCTTATCAGACAAAACCATTTTAAATTATTTGTAATCATGTCTTAACTATAATTGTACAAACGTAAGCTGCTGTTGCTAAAACATTGAATTATTGTTGTTAAAAACTTTATAATTATAGAGATGTTCATTGTGTATAAATACAAAGTATTCATCCTTCTTTGAATACTTTATCCTTATTTTGTTATACAGTATTTACGTCAACATACTTGTCACGTGTAGCCCAAGTAGCACAACGTTTAGTGATTTTATTGTGCATGACAAAATTGTCTGCTATTGAAGAGTAAAATACCACTGAGACAGAATCACTCTGAGAGCACTTTACAATAAATGCATTTCAAAAATGGAAAACTTAGAGCTGGTAGCGAGTTTTATCATAGATTTTAACACCAGGGATGATCTGACTTTATTTTTAGTCAAACACATAGTGGCAGCAGCTGCCAGCCCCCTCATTAGCATCTCGAAGACAGACAAACCCAGGACCACTGGGATACGGTGGGAGTGTGTGAATGAATATAGAAACCAGTTCCTTTCTGTACACCTGCACTCTTTCTCATAAGAAAGCAGCTGTGCTAGACTAATCTTCAGAAAAAAAAATTAATCCCTCAGGTGAGTGATCTAAGACACAGAAGTACTCTTATATTTAATTTTGTACGGCTTATTAATGGAATTAAAACTATGCATTGTTTATAACTTGCTTCATTACGTGTATCTATAGTCATACTTAAATCATGGGCTTTTCATTTACAATGTAACAGAAACACTGTCTATAAAGTGCTTTCCTTAAAGTTAAGAGTAAGTAGAGCAGACAGAAATTGACAGTTGTGTATAAAAAGAATCTTAGGTTCTGAAGTTTTTGTTGACTTATATATGATGGTTATGCTCGGAATCCTTGTCTATTCTGGACAAAGTTCAATTTGAGATTCATTGATAGGCTCCATGACTCCATCCTTGACTTCTCTGTTGCTGTGGAAACCCCTGCCCGTTCTGTGAGCTGTGGCAGGAGACAAGTCATAGTTTGTCGACCATAGAGCATGAAGAAGAACGGCTTTGTGAAAGTAAATTGCAGGGATGCTGTAGATAATGAGGCTTACTCACTGACATGAGCCACCCATGAAGATTTTTTTCAGAAAAGACATTTGGAGAAAATGTTTCAATACAAAAGTATTATTGTGTAACGCCACGCCACCAAAGGGCTCCCTCTCCGGAGTTCTAACCCTTGCTGCATCACTTCCTGTTGGGAGGGTATTTAACCTCTTAAGCCCTGAGGCCTATTTTCCGAAAATCCTATACTTTTACTTTTTAAGGCATTTCTCAGCTTTTATAAGGTCTAAACTGCAAATCTTGGTATCAAAAGATAGGTTCTTGGGGAGTGGTGTGGATGAATTAATTTGACAGCGAGTGTTTCCATATTTGGTGATGTTATGTGAGCACAGAGCTACAGAAAAGAGCCAAAATGGAGATTCCGCGAAGCTATCGACCGGACATAACAACAAACGGACTTTTATCGCTATGGAAATAGCTTTTTGTTGAAAAAACGGCAAAGGTAAGACAAAATTTACATGCTTGCTTGGTTTTTGCTGGCGTTTTTTTAGGGGAACTTTCGCTCCCTGCTCTAAAAGACTTCATGCAATGTAAATGAGTTACCAATCGCTGGATTCAGCTGGTTGTTAGCTTTCATTTGATGCCATGGTTTTGGTGTTTCCGTTTATATTGTGGATACATATTGCACATAAACAAAAACTTGGTCATGAATTATACTCCGGATATGTTGTTGTTTGTTTGCATGGCGTTCGAGTTGTGGTTAACGGATATGAAATTGCATTAGATACGTTTTTAGAGGAGTTTCCGCTGAACACAACAGTATTTAATATGTGTGGGTTATTCTCAGGGTTAGTGAGCTATGAGCGAAAATGTAATACACAAGGGGGCAAGTCCCCGGTACCGGGGACTCTCGGGCTTAAGAGGTTAAGTCAAGCCCTCCCCTACCTACAGTGCGAAGTATTGCCAACCTGTGTTGCATGCCAAGCGTTTTCTGTCTGACTTACCTGCCTGCTTATTGTGACCTGTTTTGCCTGGACTTTTGGATTACCCCTTTGGATTCTGATATTGATTTGTTTGCCTGTTGGATTGTTATTTGGATTCTGACCCTTGCCTGCCTCTCGACCTTCCTGAACGGTGTTCGTGTGAGTGTTTGCTGGCACATGTGCTGCCGCACAGTGCCGCCATTTTGAATACTGCTCCTTTTCATTACATGTCATTACATATTGCTATATAAAAGTATTCCTTTCAGAAGAAAAGGGCAAAGTGCCCCAATGGTCAGATATTTCCCCAAAGGACCCAGCCAGACTTAAAAATGCAATATGGTGCCACCTTCCCAGCATCCATGGGAGAAGCCACCACGAGGCCCTGGTGCTTGTGATTTGGGAAGTAATTATTTTCATAAAAACCCAATTTTATGAAATAAAACCTGGTTTGTCTATTTTGGGTAAAGTTCAAGGTCAGTCCTAAATCCATCAATGACTCCCCGTTACTGTTGAAGAAAAAAAGTGTTACCTTAAAAAAAGAAAAATGTTAATTTATGAGTACGTCAGGTTTCACCTTAAACAGATTACCATGCATTTCTCAAAAAGCAGAAGTCTGTTCTTCGAAATACAATTAGAAAAAAAAACATATTTTTATCTTTCCTCACACATCTATCTTCTGCATTACTTAAAAAAAAACAAGTTATTAAGCTCTGAAACACTACATATAACAGTTGACCCATAGCTTTCATACTGCATCAAAAACAGTACCACTTCTGTCAGACTCGGGCCGTGCTTGCCCCACATAGCATATGCTTGTGCCAGATGTAACAGACGCATGCCAATATTGTTTGCTAACTGGGATATGCCCTAAGTCCCTTGACTAGTAAGAAAGACATTAGCATGTGAAAGTTAATTGAAGAGTTATAATGGTCACTGAAGCAGGGCTTGTTTCTTTATAAACTCATCCCACTCAGAGCTGATCTAATCGTGTCATGCTTGGATTCTTTGGGGGATTGTACATCATTACCATTTTCAAACATCAATTAATGGTTGGCGGCTTAATCACGCTGCACCTAGAAATAAAGCCAGCTCTTTCCTTCAGTGGAAATGCTCTATGTCAGAGTAAAATGAATGTTTTTTGGATGACTCATGAGTGTTTAATGTTTGTCATCCTGTTTCCCATTTGTTCTTTTAATACATATAATTCGATTAAAGAATAATCAAACCTCTTTGTGCTTTCTTCCGTCTTATCAAATTTTGGTTCAGCTTGTGCTCATCTCAGTGCCTCAAAGGGGAACGGTCCTCAAAGGCACTAAAGGAATTTATTATAATTCTCTCTTCTTGAAGGAATATGATAATAATGTGAATTTTTTTGAAGCTCATCCCAGGCTTTTCCTTTCTCCCCTTCCCTCGGCCATCAATTAGCTGCGTGACTAATTGTGGATTAAACAGTCAAATGTCTTATTCTTTCACTTCTGCCAGCGGAAGCAAAGGAGAATAATCATCTCATTCATCTCTTGTCCTCCACATACGCTCTTGCTATGACATCTTTGCGCTTGGAGGTTTCCTGAGGTTTGTACGCACCAAAATTCATGATGGTATGAACAGACAAGCGGATTGTCAAGTTGGAAAGCATGGTGTATGTAAACATGAGATGCAGCACCAGGGCTCTAGAGTGCGACCAATTTGGTCGCATATGCGACCTAATTTCTCAATGGTGCGACTAAAAAAAATCAAAGGTTGCACCGGTGCGACCCGTCGTTCGAGGGGGAAAAAAAAACGAAACTCCGTCTACGGTCGGTCCGCCTCCTGCGCGCGGCTCACAACACGTGTATCACCCATTCGTGCGGCTCAATACGCGCCTATCGCGGCAAGCGCGCCGCTCAATTCGCGTTTACCGCGCCGCTGAAGCCTCAGACGCGCGCAAACGCGTCTTTGCATTGACTTAACATGGAAACCCTCCGCGCTTACCGCGCGAACCGCGTTCGATGTGAAAAAATGAAAAAATAAATAAATAGGCTGCATTATAAACTCTTGATCTGGGTAGTAAATGGTATTATCGTTTTTATTTGTATTTGCTGCTCTTAGGGACCAAAATCAGTTTAAAGTTTAAATTTCAGCTCAGTAAAGCACTTTAAACACCTTTTCAGTAAGTTTTAGTTACCTTTCTTGTGTAATTGTGCTTCAAATAAAGAACTTTATTTTGACCAGGTTGTTAGTTAATCATTTACAAGTCAATATTGTCTACATGGACAGTGATTTAAAAAAAAAAAAATAGATAACTAAAAAAAGTGAACTTGTGAAAATGCGGTGTTAAATGTGATGCAGTTGAAAATTTGGGTGCACCTAACTTTTGTGCTGGTGCACCTAAGAAAAAACTTTAGGCGCACCAGTGCAACCAGTGCAAAAAGTTAGTCTAGGGCCCTGAGCACGTATCTTGAGATGAAGTCAGCTCTTCACACTGCCTCTGCAGGAAGCCCACCGAGTGCACTGAATAGATGCCATGTGTCATGACTGCAGAGCCGTGTTTGAAAACTCTGCTGTTTCATCACAGTCAGTGCTTCTCGAGAAGTGGCTACACATGACATTTTATTTCAGAAACCCCTCAGAAATGGAAAATGCTCTGTCGGTTATGGGAATATATTGATGGTATTTTGTCTCTAAAAGTTACTTTTTTACTTACCCGTTGTCTGTCTGAATACTGGATTCTGTATGGATATAAATGGTTTATTCATTTCTTCTAACCGCCCAGGTCGCTCCAGGTCTGTTTATTTCATTTTTAAATCATTGTATGACAGTGGTAACCATAGTAACACACTGTTGCAGTTGAGGACTCAAACAGAGTGAGGCAACAGCAGTAAACTTTTTCAAGGCATTATTGATTACCTATTTTTTTCCTCTACACAAACCCTCATTTGTGGAATGCTGGTGTTGCCCTCCTTTCTAAACTGGACTGGAGAGTCAGAAGATAACGTTATTGTGGTGACAGGGAGGTCACTGATGCCAGCTGGAGCTGGAGCTCAACAAGCAGAAATCCCATCCTCCTCCAGCCCAAATCTTAATAACATAAATTTTTAATTATTATTGGGGGTTAAAGTAGGCATTCTAAGTTGTAATAGGCTGCAAGTATAATGTATTAAATAGGTTTGTTTATTGATTTAACAAGATAGAGTTGTGCATAGATACAGATTAAAGCATATGAAATTATAGGCTCACTCATTCCAAGCGCATTAACAAAAATCAGTTCTGTCACTTTAGCTGT
Source organism: Danionella cerebrum (assembly GCA_007224835.1). Taxonomy (NCBI): domain Eukaryota; kingdom Metazoa; phylum Chordata; class Actinopteri; order Cypriniformes; family Danionidae; genus Danionella; species Danionella cerebrum. Next base: position 277,434 of record SRMA01026893.1, read on the forward strand.
TCAGTAAAAATTATGACTGGCGACCTGTCCAGGGTGTACCCCCACCTCTCGCCCAATGTGCGCTGGAGATAGGCACCGACACACCCCCGTGAACCCATAAAGGGAATAAGCGTGCAGGAAAATTAATGAATGAATAAAAATTATGCAATCAGTAAAAAACACACTTTTGCCAAGGTTTTTCACAACAACTGCAGTAACAAGTTCATTTCTAAAAAGAGGAATGCCTGTTTACACACACATTCAGAAATACGTTAGGAAACATTGAAAATCTAGTATTGAAAATATTGCAACTTATGAGTAGTTGCGATGAACACCAAAAAAAAAAAAAAAACTGTCAAATATGTTTTTTTCCTACACATTTTTAAAGCCCATGATCAATTTTCCAAAAAACGCAAGACTTGCCATTGTTATTTTTCAAACCGTAATAAATCAAACATTTTCAAACTTTCTGAGGTGTTCATACCTCAACTGAGCCAAAAACGGCACAAAGACGATGAGGGGCTCGGGAGGAAAAATAATGACTCTCTTCAGGAGCAAATGTTTTGAATTGTTTTATAATCACTCCACAAAGAGGAAGAAAATTAGGCCATTTTCCAGCTGATCATAGTAAAAAACTCCAGCAGAATGTCACTACGAGGCGAAAGGAGAGATTCCGGGACATGGACTCACTTGAGCGGGCAGCGGAGCATGCTTCGGAGCAGTGAGTCCAATATCGGTGTGTGTGTTCTGACACTATTGTATCAATCTATTCTGGACAATCTATTCTAACAAGACACTTGATTCAATGTTGATGTTGTTTGTTCTTGCATTTCATTATATTGATGCATTGGGTTTATAGCATTTTGAGAAAAAAGAAAAAAAAAACAAATTTTTTAAAGTAAATATTTAGATATTAAAATCTAGATTTCCAATGTTTACGTTTGTATGACTTTGATGTTCTTTATGAAAGTTTGAAACTGAAAAATGCTAAAAAAAAATAAAAATTCTAAAGAGCACAAGTCAGACTAATAATTGGCCAAAATCCTATTTAAATAAACTAAAGTTTGCCAATCAACACTTTATTCAGGGACATTAATGTGGCATTACCAGGATGGTCTGGTGGATCTTCAACTTCTTATAACGCAGATAAACTGTGAAACACATGGCTAACCATTGACACTCTTTTTCTTATTTAGTTTCCAATTTTATTCATTGCACCTGTTGCCCTCTAGCAACTGATAATCAAAATGTTTGCTGATTCCTCTCCAAATGGACTGAAAGATCTGCAAACAAGTACAAATATGATAGTCCTACACAGTAAAATCCTAAGAGTTAAATTAACTCTACTCGGAGTATATTTGGTCCCACTCTATCTAGAGTTAAACCGACTCTGAGAAAGAGTAATTTAATAATCTATTTTCTTCATGTTTTTCCAAATCTGCATGGAAAATGCAAACTAAATATTAACTATTCAGAGAGGGACCAAGTCCACTCCAGAATGAGTAAAAACAGACAAAAAATAGACTGTTTAGTTCAAATAGACTTATTTCAATAACTCTCCTTCAGAGTTGGTTTACCTCTATATAGAGTGGGACCAAATACACTCTGAGTAGAGTTAATTTAACTCTTAGGATTTTACTGTGTACATACTATTAATTCACAACAAATGCCCTGGCTAATGCCCTTTTCTGTATGCAAGCAGTGGTGTTTTTAAAGCATTCAGCAAGTTTAGACCTAGAAATTAGTGTAAATAAGATTATATTTCAGTAAACATAGAGCATTTTCCAACATCCAAATGAGCAGATTAGAAAACAAATAAGCATTTCCTTGCTTTGAAGGATTTAGCTTGAGAATTCATGTAATTAACATTCTTAAAGCCTCAAAACCTAGAAATGCATGATTTTATGTTAAAGTACCGGTATTTAAATAGGATAACCCTCATTGGATATTTGTTATACGTGAACACATTGTGATCCCCTATGATTGTACTTTTATTTAATATTAAAGTACTTTAATATGCCCTATAGTTAACATAAAAGGCAGAGATTTAATGATGAGAATATATATTATCATTAAATATATATCATCATTATATATTCTGTCCAATCACAGAACTCTTCATGTTCAAGCTGAGTCAGCTTCATTTATGTGAGTGTCCTTTAATTTGTAGTCATGTTCATTTAATAACAAGCAGCCATGTACTTTTAACAATAATTTACTGCTTCAGCGTGCATTTGGTACACTTCACTCCCACCATGCATGAAAATTAGGCTTAACTCCTATTCAATCACTCAATAGCAGCTTGACTTCCTGTAGAGATGATTAATGCAGTGCATTTTTCAAGACACACACTTATTGTCTCCCCACCCAACTTCATCCAGTTTAGACTTTCTCTCAGTGGAGGTGCTTCGTTATCGGTCCTGCAGCATTACACTTTGGTTAGTTCTATAGTCAGCCTCTACAGCCTTTTTAATGTGTCCATATGCCACTTACAGAGAGCATCATGAGAGTGCTTCCCCTCAGTCTTGCATTGTTTCACCTTGGCAACAGAGGAAATGCGGAGCCCACCTGCTAGAGTTACACGGCACGATGCCAGACTCAGGCAGATTTAATTAAACATACTCTAGAGCTCGCAAATGCTGAAATGTGAGGGAGAGCGAGAGCAGAGTGATGCTGTTCACCTCTGGCTATTGTTAAGCTCTAGGTGCAGGCTGTTATTTGAGGATTCACAATGCCATGAACATATACAATATTTTAATCTTGTCTGATTTTTTTCTTTTTTGCTCTGAATAGTCAATACAAGGTGTCAGAAGTTCCTTGGTGCCTTTACTATAATTTTTTCATCCATTCTTCCTTCCCTCCACACACAACTTCAAGGTGTATTTGGGTGAATGAGGCATTGACATTTTTTTATCATGAAGGAAGATTTATGAGAATAAAGGATAAAACAGTCACTGTTGCTAGGTGCTTTCCCTTTTTTTCTGGGGCAAGTGCCATTGCTGAATTCTTGAGTGAGTTTCCAGGAAATTAAGGTCCAAGGTTAACATGGACAGCTGGCTTTGCTGGGTGTATCCCAGGTACAGGCTGATGGTTCTGTTGGCTGTGTGTGATGGCACTATCTATAGTGGAGCTGATCAGTCAGTTTAGAGGTCGGTTGATGATGTTACTGTGTTAGATCAGAATGAATATCCACTGCAGGTTTGGTCTGATGAGCTGATGTCTGGAATGTCGCCCTTGCAATGCTGATTAACCCTGAACCTGATGCTTGCCAAACAGGGTAATCAAAACAAAATCCCAGGTCTTTTTTATCCTTTTCTATGCAGTTTTTCTATGCAGTGTGCATACAATGAAAACGAGACTAATAATCTTAAATAATTTTCATTGAATAGCTGCATTGTGTACTTTAAAATACAATAGAATAAAATTCATGAATTAAAGAATATATACTTTTGGACAAAAACTATATTTTTACATTGTACAGCAAAAATAAATAAATAAATAAATAAATAAATAAATAAATAAATAAATAAATAAATAAATAAATAAATAAATAAAAAGATTATTTCAACCTCTGGGAACCCTTGGTCTGCAAGGGTTTTGAGCTAAAAAATCTCCATCTTTAGCAACCCTTACCATAATCATGGACTGACTGAAACAAAACTGAGCCAAGTTGCTTTAGGTTCGGTGAGCATTTTTTTACAATTCTAAAATAAATTAAAATAAAGAAATAAATTCTCTTTTTTTTCTTTTACATATATTTGTTCATCACATTTCCACAACAAACCAGAAATTACAACAAATTACAACGTATTAAATACAAAAAAAAAACAAAGTTCCAAGCACTTTTTGTGCCTTTATACTTTTTTGTACCAGAACTTTGAAAAACACAAGCTATATCATAGATATTGTACTTCTAATGGTTATCACTTTTTTCACCACTAGATGGTACTAAGGGTACCATTTTTGGGACTGTAAAATGAAACTGAAAGATGCTTGCACATTTCCTCACATTTCATTTATCTTGCAAATTATACATCATAACTCTTGTAATGTTCATTTAAAGTAAAAAAAAATCAAAGGTAATAACCTTTTTGACACCTACACATTATATTTGAAATCAAAATTAAACAAAAGGTAGTGTCGTCATTCCAACCTAATCCAAAACAGCCGCTGTGATTGATACATGCACCGGTGTGTGCAGACAAGCCACTGTTCTTATGTAAAATACAGACATTTCACAATATTCCACTCTTAAAATGAAACAAATGTAGAGACATGTTTAAATGTTGTGGTTGTGCTGCATACACTCTGCAGATGCCACGCCAGGGACTAAAAGTTCAGATCAGTAAGTTTTGCTAGTTTCTAGTACATTTTCTAAACTAATAGCAAATGTCTTAACCATCAACTTCTACACCAATGAAATCCTATAACACCCTTGATTTCCAGGTTCTAGATGTGTAGCAGACAAATGTGAGATGGAATTGAACGGGACAGGTGAAAGTAGAGTGTTTGGTAAAACAAATACCCATGAATGCAATCCACTCATTCAATATGAGCTCTGCAGAGGAATCATGAGCAAAACCAGATCCCTGATATATTTGCTAGCACAAAGAGCAAGATCAAACATTTACTGAATGAAAAAGAAAACACATTCTTTATTCCTCTGTTCTCATTTATTCGACTCAATTGAGTCTACACCCTTTATATTCATGAACTTGCTCTTGCAAAGCTGCAGACATGCACCAGTCAATTACAAACATGCATGACAACATAATTAATATGCTTCATAATGTAGAGGAAGTAAACACTGCTGTTAATAATATGGATAAATTGGTAGTTCTTTTTTGTTGATTTTTCATAGTTGTCACATAACCTTATGAAATCACATCGACATCGGTTACACATTCCCGCTTTTACAAAGAAGGGCAAAAGAAGCACATTTTGAAAGTGAAATGAAAGTGACGTAATGGTCAGGTATGGAGTGGATTATACTTGGAATCAATGTATGCATCTCACATGAATAGACACGCAGTGAATAAATGGCCCATGAACACACACCCAGCAGAGTGAGCAGCTGTGGATGACATTCAAGGAATGTTGAGGCTCATAAGATGTTAAGGGATGCATTGGTTGAATCAGTTTGATAATGACTTAACTAGTAGCAAGGATGTCATGCCCTTATTAATCCTCCCAAAACCCGTTACATAAACATCATGGTGTTCATTTAAAAGAAGAAAACAGGAGCCATGAAATTAAGATACAAATATTAAGAAAGACTATTAAACATTAATATTCTAGAGGTTGTCATTAACAGAAGTTGAATTTGTATTTTTACGTGTTTTCTAGTTATTTAGAAATAGGACCTCTGGTGTATGTGAGTGCTAGACATTTTCAATAAATAAAAAGAGATTAATACAAAAACTAGAAAACTCTGCTGAGTCACTTGCCAATCTCATGACAACAACAGTTACTGTTGCCAATTGTGAAATGCCACATTTTCTAGAAGTGCTAACTGCCAATGGCCTTTTCTCTTGTGATGACACGTTGTTTCCTTTGACCTTTCCAGTCATCTTCTTTTTCTCACTTTCTGGCTAGATTTGCATACCCACAAGGAAGGACTGGAAAATTTGTAAGTTTGTTCCTCCATCTTTCACAGACTCCATGTTAATGCTTAATAGAGCCTGAAAGAAGAGTCAGATGATATTGAACAGCTTTGCACTGCTGACTGTTGTCAGCATTGTCATTAATGTTTTCTGACTAGACCAGACGTGCCCAAAGGCTCTCATTGAATGAATGACTTTGGAAACTCCAATCATTTGTTCTTTGGTCTGGCTGGCATGCAGTATGTCTACAGATGCCAGAAATGTGGGTAAATATCTCACTACAGACTCAGCTGTGTTGTTATGTGTATTTATGTTATGCTGCACACAAAATGACACTTTCTCTTGTTTACTTTTCTGGGAGATTTCTTCCCTAATCATGGGGTGTCCATTCATGTACTTTAATGATCAATGTCACTATCAACTGTTAGGGATTTTATTTTACATTTTTGGTCTGTCTGAAGTTTTTTTTTTAGCTGGTTTAGGGTTTTTTTTTTGTACTTGTAGGCATTATTTGGTATTATAAAACTGTAATAATGCATGCATTCTTTCTACTGCCTGCTTCAACAATTTAATAGCTGGAAGTAAGAATGTCCCTTAAGCCCTCAGTTCTGAATCTGTATCTTTGATCTGCATTATGCAAAAATCGTTAGAAATGCACTGTAATTAGGATGCCCCAGGGAGCCTGTGGAGAGACTTGATGAATCAGAGCTGTTTAATAATGTATTCCTATGGTTTCTCGTGTAAGTGCTCTTGATAGTATGAAGCTTAAAGTTTGTTCAGCTCAGCTCAGATTTTTGACCTTGCATTATAATACAGGTGAGAGTCGGGATTATGTTCCTCTAGCTGTAAGGGATATCACAAGGATAAATGGACACAGCTCGTTTGCTTTCTGCACTGTAAAATGGACTTTGAATAGAGTTAAATAGCTCAGCGACAGAGTTGAGGTTAATGAGATAATTATGAAAATATTTAAGTATTTTTTTTTTTATTAACCTTTACGTGTTGTTTTCAGCCACTTCTGGGGTCTTTGTTTCTAAATTTGGCCACAACCTTTTCTCCCTTTTAAATGCATTTAATTCCTTTAACTACCTCGGCTTTAATCAAAACTTCTATATTTTTTATTTTGTTTTTAAATGTAGGATTTTTACCCGTTAATTGGAAAAATCTTACATGATGTTACTGTTTTTTGTTTACTTTCAATTCGAAAAAATTATACAGAAAAAAAATGCAAACACAACTAAAAGACACTTTTTTGTTATAATTTCATTTTTTTAAGTGCTGCAACGTACATGAAACAATGATTCTGAACATATGAATTATTTGCCACAATGCAATTTGATTGACATAAAAAAAAATGAAAATAAAAAAAAAAACATTTAGTGAAGTACAGTGATTTGTCGTCTTGTAATAAAGTAGGTTTTTTGAGTGTAAACTTCCACTCTCTGTGATTTCTCTGATCAGTTCCAAAGTCTCTTTTAGAATAGTGCCTGACTTTGTCCTGGGTAGACCACAGGAAATCCATAACCATCTACACGCAAGCTTGCCTGTGGAAAGCTATTTTCGTGCTAACTTGGATCTATGTAACCACAATACTCAGGTAGTACAAACTTAGCAAATGTAAATGTTTCATTTCATTTCACAGTTGAGATGGTAAGCCACAGGGAATGTTCTACGTGTTGGCAAGGGTGGAGAGGTCAAGTCATTTCAAATTTGGCATGACTAACCTTCCACAATGCAGCCTCTGGGGATACTCTGTCAACCAGACAGGAAGACACAGCTGCTATCCAATCTCTTAGAGCCCAATGAATCATGTATCCTGTTGTTCGAGACACCTCTGCCTGTTAAAAGGTTAAGCTATGCATTTTATGTTCATTAAAATGCATCTACATGTAGTTGGTCTACCCAGTGGCTCTGTGGCATTCAATGCCTGATCATGAAGGTGGGTGTCTTGTTTGTTTTACATTGGCAGCCTTACATTAGCATTTGCATTAGTCACAGTTTTACCAAACTGCCAGAGGGAAAATAAATTTTACTGCTTAGAAAATATACATGCCGATTAATAAACTTTGTAGCAAACCAAAGGAGTGCTTTGGAATATGATTAAACTCAGTCATTAGTATTTTATTGCAGACTTTTTTGTGCTGGGAAGTTTTATTCAGATCCGGTTTTCCTAAGTGTCATGGTGACCTGCACCTGAACTGACCAAAATCAATACTCATAAATCCAACCTGCCTTGTTTTTTAGAGTTAATATCTGTCAAGTCTTTATATATCCTCTGAGCCGTTCCAACTCAACATGCTGCCATACTTTTAGAGTGCAGTTAATATTGTAGAGAGAAAAAGAGTTTCCTGAATTAGCCCAAATGTGGTGAGAGAGGTTCGCCCATGCTGTTCATTAGCAATAGCGATGCTATCAAGGCAGAGTGAGACTCGGTTAATACACACTGGCTTACACTGATAATTAGCTTATCTCTTGTAAAGAAAATCTAATAATCACTTGTTTGTCTTCCAGCTGAGGATTACAGAGATAAGGTTTATCTGCTTGCTGTGCAGGGTCAATCAAAGTCGGGCCACTGACCACACTGAGGATATTTCCGTTGCTTTAAAGCTCTTCGTTTACTTGCATACACAGCTGAAATATGCAGAATTGGCCGACTTAGGAAGTAAAGTGTTTGTGTGGTTTTTATTTTCAATAGTACTTTGTACACTTGCAGAATCGACAATGCTGGGCTTCAGCTTCACGAGACTGACAGACTACATCTTTACAACAGCGCCAGTCATTTTGCTCCAGTTCCAGACATGGAAGAGCAAGACTCTGCAGTGTCTAATCTGTCAGAACAACAGGAAATATGACATGCCTGGCAGCGCACATCAAACAGTCTGCCGGACCTTCTCCTCCATTTCATCTCGGTCACACACCTGTCAGTCCAGCTTCACAGACAAACATGTTAAAGGATGACTTGAGACGTAAAGGGATTTGCTCACCACTTTGACATGGTATGACAGACATTGTGCGGGATGAATTTGGTTGCCGTGACGTTTTATGCCTTTTTATGAGTCTATGATGGAGGTGCTGAATTGTTTTGACAACATGCAGGTACAAACGGGGCTCTTTTAATGATGAGGCTCCTTTTCCTTCCTATTTTCTAACCTTCTATCATTCTCACCTACTTCCTCTTTGCCCTGGTCTGAGTTCTGTGCCAAATTTCACTCACATACTCCAGCATATATTTTGTTTTTTTTTTTTAAATAGGGCTTAATTTGAATATAATGATTCCATTAGAAGCCCAAAATAACGCATGGGTTTGGTAAAGTGAAGAAGTTTAAAATCTTAAACATGCTTCTAACCTCCATGGGTCTATCCTCATCCATTCTTTGTCAGCTGACTTCATAATTACACCAGTGTTTTGTTCATGGCTAGGCTTTATGAAGTATTTCATTATTTTTCCATTGTATTTTTACAAAGTAACAGCTTGTGATTTAAAATGGCAGGTTGTTATGTCATTAACTTTCAAACCATTTATATTTAAACAGGACTTTAAATAAGTTTAATAAATTTTATTGGCTTTTTATATTGATTTATACATAAAAAATTAAACATGGATGTTTCAGAACAAAAAAATAAATAAATAAATAAAACTTTGTTTCTTCTTAAAACTGGTTTTTTTCAAGCCATCAACAAAGTCACATGAGTCAAATGGTTATGCCAAGACTGGACATGACAGGCACGATTTCTATCTCTCTGAAGTGATGCGCAACACCAAAGCAACACCATCTCTTTAAGCAAGTTTTATATATATATGTAAAATATATATATATATATATATATTCCCACGCCTACACTGTCTCACTGCCATGCTAAACAGTGGAAGATTAAACTGACTGGAGTGACACAGAGATTGTCCTTGGGCACAGCACATGAATGTTTCAGGAAGGGCTAATTGCCGACATAATAATTTCTTATGAATCATTTAAACAAGCTGGCAGAGATCTTTGCTTTGGTTAGAGTAAAATGCTGAGGTGAGAGGAAGATATTCTAGTGGTAGGTAATTTATGCCATGTGTAAGAACAAATATGAACTTATCGTCACTCAAGATTATTGATTTTATGATAATGAATTTTTTCGATGACACCAGGGATGATTGCATTCAACCCCTGAATTTCATTGAATTATTTGATCTGCCTCAATGGAATTTCTAATAAATTTATTTTTATATGGGGCTCATTTGTACTCCTCGAACCTACAAGTCTTCTAAAAGTGTGTTCTCTTGGTTGTGGGATCTCCACCATCAGCGATCCCATAGTTGAGCACGCTTCTTAACATCCTAGCCAATGTGTTCCTTGCTCCTGCCTGATAGTGCATGCAACCCATTGGATATTCACCTACTGTGTATCACTCACCCGAACACCCACCAGTTTCCACGAGTAATGCCTGAAGAAGGACAGTTTTCTGGAACCCACAGTGAATACGTTACACTGCTGGGATTTACAATCACTGCTCATTACCACCAGTATTGCTGTTTATTCCCGTTTTAGTTCTATAAATATAGTTTATATCCTTTTTGTGTTCTGCCCCGTATGTACACTTAATCTGATATGTGACAAATGTGTTGTTTTTCGCACTTGCTCTTAGAAAACCACACAGATTCACAATTTGATGTAAAGCCTTTTACATTCCTGTTATGATTAATAAATATGTTTTCACTTTAGGGACATGAGATTAAAGCGATTTAAAATTATAATCTCGAGTCAAACAAAGAATATCCATTTAGTGCTTTTGTTTTTTCTTGAGTGAGTTTTTTTCAATAGTACATGGTCACTGTGAATAATTGCAGCCACACTTGTGGCTTTTATGGCATTGGAGTAATAAATAATCCCACATGGTGTTTAATAAAACAATATGAAAATATTGTCTTACCGTTAATAGCTTTGTAGAAAGGAGGCAGGTATAAATCAAGCTGTAAGCAATACCACCTTACCTTTTCCAGTTTTCCTGCTGGAGCTCTGGGAGGCTGCTTTCTCCTCTGAAGTGTAAAACGAGCGCTCGTACTTCATCATGCTCCTCCAGTGCTCGCACAATGTCGCTCTTTTTCTGACTTGTTGAACCCAAGTCTCACAAAGATTTAACACAGGTTCTTGCTAGGTCGTGGCCCCAGATATGTGATAACTTGTCTCCTGGTGACATTGCATCGGTTTCTTTTCAAACATCAGAACACCAGAACTTTTCATCTCAAAAGCGGGTATTGTTGTTTTTGGCTTCTGTCCATGCGGGGGTTTATTTCGTGACTTAATACACTCATAGGGAGCATGAACTTCTAGAACTTATGTGAAGAAAACACTTGAAATGTCAAATATTGTACCTCTCATGGAACAAGAGATTGATTTTAAACTAGGCTCTTCAGGAAATTGAAAGTCAGAAATCATTTACTAGATGGTGGGAGCTTCAGTTCTGTTTCCTGGTGTGGTCTATTTAGAAATGAGTATTTACAATCAGAATCAGAATCAGAAGTAGCTTTATTGCCATGTGTGTGTGTGTGCACACAAGGAATTCCTTTTGATACAAAGGAGCCGTCAGTGCAAACAACAATGTACAATATAAACCACAAACATACAATAATAAAGTGCAAACAACAGTAAGAGTCTATAAAGTGTGATGTGCTTTACTGCAAACTGCAAGGAGTTGAAATGCGAGAGTCCAGAAGCGGGAGAAAGAGCTAAGAGTTCAGCAGATTGATAGCTTGAGGAAAGAAGCTCTGTTTGTGCCGTACAGTCCTGGTGTTGGTGGCTCTGAAGCGGCGGCCAGAGGGCAAGAGCTCAAAAAGGTGGTGTCCGGGGTGAGTGGGGTCCAGAGTGATTTTGTTAGCCCTCTTTCTCACTCTGGAGGTGTACAGGTCTTGGAGGGAGGGCAGGGGAGAACCGATGATCTTCTCAGCCGTGTGAATGCAGTAAGTTAAAGACAGGACAAGTTAATAGGGAATGCTAGCTCAATTTTGGGGGTTGGTTATGAAGTACCTAAGTATTTTATGGGTTACTTTGTAGTTTAGTACATGCTGATTCCTCCTAGGAAGGGTACTGATGGGCCTCAAACCAGCGGCCTTCATATACACATAACTATTTATAACCTACATACATACTAACCATACACATAACTGTTTATAAATGCATACAAGTGTATATGTATTACTGTTGTGATTCTGAAGTTTCTCCTCTGTGATAAAGGCAGTCTAATTTAATTTCACATTTATTGATATTTGTATTACAAAATTCTCAATTTGGATCTACTCTGATGGATTTTTCAGTTCAACAAACCAGAAACCCAAGCACAAATGATTCTGGTCTGGCAGAAAGTTGAGTGGAAGTGAACTTTGACCTGCAAAGAGCATCACTTAAGGCAGAATTGCTATAAAGCAGACTAAAATACACACTTGTAATATTTTGACTTTTTCAGCTATTCACCTCAGCTATTTTCCTGTACAATGAATCTAGAATCTTTTTAAGCATGCAACTAGAAGGAAATGGTAATTAATGTCAATTCTAATTCTATCCCACTAGTGGTTGGAAAGTGTAAATCAAAGCTTTCTAAAGTTCTTCATTCTTAATTTATCCCCACTCATTTCACCATGATTGAGTGTTCAGGGCATCTGAGGCAGTCTGCTCTGGAGTTGTTAGCTTTCACCTTTGCCTGAACACATCTGTTCTCTTGGCTTTTCAAGTACAGGGCTCAGTTTACAAAAATAGAATGGAAAGTGACACACCTTCATCTGTTATACCCATACTAGATGTTGCTCTGGTTTTATATTCAAATACATGTAGATTTCCTGTAAAAAATAGTGAAGTTAATAGGTATTTTGGACTGTTTAGGACTTTGGAAATTATCATCTTGGGTAAATGTCACTTTCCCTCATTCCAGAATCTGTGTTTTTTGTAACGACTAGCTTATTTTCCCACCAACAATAATTGCTAGATATTTTCCCTTGTTAAACATTCTTTGAACAGCAAAGGTCAACCTAGGGCTGGGCGATATGAAGCAAAAAATATAACTCGATATATTTTGCTATATCTCGATATACGATATATATCTCGATATCTTTACAGGATTTATAACCACCCCCCCACCCCCCAAAAAAAACCCTACTGCAAAAAAAAAAAAAATAATACAAATGTCAAAGTCGTTTTTTATTGAAGCTCAGAGGTGCTTCTGCAAATTTTCTTTCAGAAATCCTTGTATACATATTATAAAACAATAAAGAAATACATATTGCCTTTTCATTCAAAAATAAAACAACTAAAAAACAGGCAGTGCATAGGAACAAAGTGCTCCTGTAACATTTAGGATATAAACAAAATCCCTGATAACATAAATAATAATTTAACTGTAAAATAATACACATTGCCTTCTTTTCATTCAAAAATAAAACAACTCAACTCAAGCTCATCTTTGCAGGACCTCTGTTGTAAGTAACCTTTTCCAATTCAGGAGCAAGCCGCACTCTCTTTGTAGTCTACAGTCGCAGGAGTTCCTGTCTCGAAAAGTAATGCCGACGAGGTAAACTGTATCTGACTGGGATCAAGTGTTTTTAGCATACGTTTAAAGCCACGTTGTTCAACGACGGATATGGGTGCCATGTCCACCGCTTTGTGAAATGCCACGGACTCTGTGATGCTACACCACCTTGCGCTTTGTCTTTCATATTCAACACTCCGCGTTATAGAATTGTGGAGATTAGTTGAGCTTTGGCTGGCAGCAACTTTCACGGCATTCACGGCAGTAGACATCTGTCTGTTGTTCGTCTCACGACTTAAAACCAAAGTATTTCCATATAATGGAGCCAGCTGTTCTTTTTTTTGCAACAAGTTCTGTAACCTCCAGGCTGGTTGCGGGCGCCGCCATGTTGATTGAGACGACAGGCAAGGGGAGGGGAAACAAAAGCAAGGAGGCGCGGACGAGCACAGCACAGAGAAGGCACACAAGCAAATTGGCGAAAATTAAATATAGACATTATATCGATATGTACGATATGCCAGAATTCATATCGAGTTTAAAAAAAAATCTCGATATATTTTAAATATCGAGATATCGCCCACCCCTAGGTCAACCCTCATGCAGCACACTCTCCAGTTCTTCTGCATCCACTGTCAGGCGGATAATCAAAGTGAAAAGGTATGTTATCAGGTGACTATAAAATGGTGTTACCACCGAAATAAACTTCGCTTTTTGGTCTCTATCCAAAGTCCTGTCACTGTCCTTTGATTTCTCTTGAATTACAGGTGTTGTCTGAGGACAGGATTACTTGAGAGGTTGTCTGACTGATTGCACAGTGGTGTTTCTAACCTACTGTGACATTTTAATGATTAGCTGTGCAAACTGTATGACTTTGAGTGAAGGGAGGGATACCTGCCAAATAAACTCATGACCATATTCAGCTTTCAGCAGGTTTGCCTTCATGAACCATTCTGCCATAAATCCCAGATTGCAGCATCTGAAGTGTAAGGCTCCACGCAGGGTGAGGGTCTGTCGCTCGCTCTCGATGAACCATCCTTCACCGACAGCATGGCGTCAGATTGAGACAGAGAGGCATGGACTCATTCGGATCCACCCCATATTTCTAACAAAAGCAAGGAATATTTATAACAGCTGGAAACACAGCATTTCAATTCTACAAATGCATTTTCACAGTGGCTTTGTGACCGGAAACCTCATATGTCAGTTGCTGGAGTTGCAAAGTTGAGAGGAACGTACAAAGGAAGGCTGCTCTGTTTGTATAGCGAAGGCTGGGGGGTGCCCGCCAACCTCAGCCAAACCAGTACAGGCCCTTCCACACCTCGGCTCTTAAATAATGAACCGCCTTGACAGACCAGAGCAAATCTCTTAAAATGGCTTGAGGTTTTTTAGCCGAATGGATGCATTTCTGGGAAATATGGGTCTTTTATTTTCCTTCACCAACACTCAACAAATTACTGTTTCAATGCAGATTCTGGCATCTAATCCAGTGTTCAAATACAGACTGCTAATCAAACTGATAGAAGGGATCTCCATTAAAGCAAGTGTGATCCAGAGTCAAACAGATCTAAAAAAACATAAAAGCTTCCGACCATAATTTTGAATCTAATATGTTGCTTTTGGGCGTGTTGACAGTATAGAGTTGTACATTGAAACGGGCAACGCAGAAATCAAGTAAAACAAGATTATTATCGTATGATTTTTCTATCTTTTCATATACAAGCATACTTTTATACCAATATTGTCTGTGCCAATTATCCCAATCTTATTTAAAGCTAGTCTCTAGACAGAAAAAGAGATATAGTGGTGCTTAGTGACATAAATGCAATGTTTTCATACTGGAGTAGACAGGCTTGAGTTTTTCCCTATTCCTGTTAAGGCACTTTTGAAATAATGTTCCTCTAATGGTCTGGGACGACAGATGCATTTGATGAACAGAGCTCTGCTTCTTTTTGTCGTTCAAAGCTACTTCATTAGCTGCTCTCTCCTTTCTTGTTTTGTTCACTACATCTGCAGTGAAGGAGCCCTTGAATGCTGCTTCTGCAAGACTGGCTTTGAGATTTGAGTACAAAAATGCATGCACTTTTATTTAATGTTTGTGTAATGACGTTTACATTTAAATTTGCATATGCGTTGTTTTCTTATTTCACATTGTATATTTGAATGTTTTTTTTTTTTATTATTTAAAATATTTGGTTAAATTATTTGGTTTGCTTTTTTATCCTGTTTTTTTTTTTGCCGTACATTTATGTGCTTTTTAAACTGCATTTATTTTTATACATTTATATAGTGTACAGTGAATCCTCACAATAACGCAGTTCATCTTTCGTGGCTTCACTGATTTCTTTTAAGGGACTGTAGTCCACACATAACCCTATAACATGCACTATCGAAGCGTAGTAGAAGGTTCTGTTAGAAGGTTGCCGGTTCGAGGCTCGCTGGTCCAGTGTTGTTTTAAATATATTATGACGAAAACATGATGAGACGCACACGAGTCACCGAAAATGAGAGTGGATGAAAAAGTTAAATGAGTAATCTGTCATTCAAAATATAAAGTACCCACTGGCGCTTGTTTTCCTTGTATGGTCGCGCCCAAGACTGGACGCTCTGCGCATACATTGAGCAGACCACGAGGCGTCCCGAGGTCCCAACTATCTCCAGGTGATGAACATGAGAATTTTCGTTCTTTTTGGGGATATTAACGGCAGCATCAACAAAACACACCCGAGGAACTGTGGTAATGACACACGCAAATGGACATTTGCTAGTAAATAACAGCCAATTGTTGCCTGGAGTTATGTGCAAAATTCTAAGCTTGCTATGAATTTATAAACAATCAGGTGGCTCTCGAGATTGGTGCTGTTTTTTCCACCTAGTTTGTGGCCACAGTGTGTTTCAGGAAAATATTTTTGATTTTATTTTTCAAAAATTCTAAATTTATTTATTATTCTTCATTTACTTTGTTTTTTTTGTATGTTCCTTGAATTATTAATTATTAATTTTTTACATTATAATTATTACATTTACATTATTTTATTATTTTAAAATGAACACCAACGCTTTACATGCACTTTTGATTTTTATTTATTTATTTACAGGTCTAAATTGTATGATGTAGATTTTTCTCAGGATTTACAACCTACATAATGCAGCCAAGCTTTTCGCATCACTTGTGCCAGCTTTGAAGGAAAGAGATTGATTTAGCTCTCTAAAAGAAGAGAGTCAGTCGATGATGAGAGTAAATAACTGCTGACTCAGAGAACATTAGAGCTCATCAGACTATCAGTCTGCTCTAGTGTTCCCTAAGTGTTGTCTGAGTCTGACTGAGTTTGAGAAAGTCAAAGAGGGACTGTTTCAGGAAAGATCTATTAGGATGAATCTCTCCATGAACTCACTTTCCATGTGTGGTTATGTCTCAGCACCCCACAATTTCAAGAGTCATTTGCACCTTATTTTATTCTGCATCAAAATGAACAGATTTCACACTGCCATCCATTGGTCAAAGCATGGTATAACAGGTTTGTCTGAGTTCAAGCAGTGCAAACAATGGCCTGTCTTAAGCTTTCTGACTGTATCTTTACTGTTGCCTAGATTTACAACCAGCACAAACAGCCAATAGTTGTTCGGGAAACGATACTTATGACAAAAATATGTTACCTATTTTTTTTTTTTTTTTTTAAATAAGCAATTTTGGAGAAAAAAAATATTAATAAATGAGCTCTTTCCCTAACTATACAAGACACAAATTCCTCTTTAATTTTATATTCTTTTCACAAATTGTAGCAGTGCCCAATAGTGGGTGGATGATTTCAAAGTAGGTTTTTAGCTTAAAAGTCTTAATATTTTAAATTCACTATTATTTTCCAAAGGTGGTTTAAAGGGACCATATTATCCCTCATCAAAATCCCTCATCAAAAGCATGCCTCAAGTTTTATTCAGAATCTTTCATGTGTGATTGTGTATTCCCATCTTCCTTTTTGTAAGCTGAAAACGGCTTGATGTTCCTTGCAGCGGCCATAGTTCTTACCTCTGCCCACTTACCAATCAGATTAATCACTTGTACAGCTCATCTCCATGCAGATTAGGTGCACTGCCGAAAGTAAAAACAGCAGACCCACACAATGCAGAGGAAGTGTGTTTTCTGTCGATTTTAATGTCATAGGCTTTAAGGTTGGGTGATGTCACGCAATTTGGGCATCAACGATGTCCAGTGGGAAACATTGCGATGAAGAACGACATTGTGAAGTGATGAGACTTAACTGCTTAACTGTTACCCCTGGTAAACATAGGAAGAGTTTCAATAGTTTTGATTTTTGAAGAACTGAAGGTGCCAGAAAAAATGTCTATACAAATGTAAATAATTTATATGTTTATTACATAAGGTAGTCATGGAACAATTTCCAAAAAATAGGTATTTAGTTCACATGTTTTCTGACAGCATACTGGAGAAGCTACTATATTTACTTCTGTATTTTTTTTTGCCAAAACACATCCAATTTTTTTGCAAAACTGTGTGAATGTAAAAAGATGAGCTAAATTGAAGGATGAAAATGGACATTTTTAAAGAAAGCTCCATGCACGTCTAAAAAAGCTAATGTGTGGCTGAAGTAAGCGTATGTACACGGAGGGTTATTGGAAATTGTCTCCGAGCAAAAACAGCCAGCAGATGAAATTACACCTCTGATAAAAAGTTTCCATTGCACACTACTTTTGCTCTCATACATTATATTCTGCTAGCCGTCATTCACTGTCATTAGAATAATGATTGATAGGCTCTTTGGATTTGCTCTATATATGGACTTCTATCTCTCAGTCCTCTTTGATTTTCTCTCTCAGTAGTCATAACTAATACTTTCGCTCGGATGAGTCACAAGCAGAGCACGAATCAGCCCTATGTTATTCCCTGTAATTGATTTGCCCTAGTTCTTTGCACTATATGTATTGCCTTTCAAAATGCTATTTCACTAACAGTTGTTCATCCAGTACAGATTTTGAGTTATTTGACTGTTCCACTTTCATTTTAACAGCTTTTAACAAACACTTTAAATGCTTTAATGCTGCTCGAAAGTCAAAAATAATGTAACTAAGCAATATATTGTAATATTGTGGATGTTTTAGATGGAACACAAGTGTTTTATAAATGAGTGTTACCAAAATGCAACTCTGGTTTTTGTATTAGGGCTCAAATATAAATGAAAGGAGTTTAATCCAGGACCTAACCTCAATGAATCCCTACCAACTGCTTCTGATCAGCCAAAATTATACAACAGTGACTTCAGTGCTCACTGCTGTAATATTTAATAAGCCATTGCTTATTTGACTACAAATTCTGGAAACAAAATGACATGCAAAGCCATTCGTGTTTACCTTCACACTACAGTATTGTCAAGACAGACAAGCATGTGTCATGAATGATCTTCTATTCTCACATGACATTTTTTTTCTTTGTTTTCCAAGGATTAGCTGTTGAAAGAACACACATTTCAAGCTGAAGGAAATTTCCTGTTTGCACTTGTCTTTTGTTGAAAAGTAAACACCAATGCCCTGTCACCTTTCAATGAAAAGGCCACTCTTCTTCCCTTCTCTATCATCCCTCCTTTATTTTTGAGCTCACCTCATCAGAAAGAAGAGCTTTGGTATGAATGAGGCACTTTGTTTCAATGTGTAAAGCATTGTTCGCTAGGATTTTCTTCACTTGCGTAAGCAGTCTCTGTAAAGGCAGGTTTTTAGAGCAGTGTTCACCACACAAATCAATCTGCACTTTTGGCTCGGAGAAGAGCCGGTGGCAGAAATGCTCTAGGCTGTGGTCGGAGGAAGTGCTTCAGTCCAACTTTCAATTACACACTGTAAATCTGATCAGTGCAGGACTGCTATCCATCATTTGAGACCATGCTGACCCTCCCTTCATCCTGAAGACAAGCCACATTATGAGCTTTCAATCGTTGCTGAAGAGCTGGTCGGTCACTGTCACTGCCATACTTTGTAAGAACTACAGCAGAACATATTCTAGGGTTTCAGTTTGGAGTGGAAGTCTGCCCTTGTGTGGGCTGATGGTCATTTTTTGAATAATTCACTCTTTAGGCTCTTGCATACTGAAGTGACATTCCATTCTTACACAACCTGTGCATCTATAACAGCTTCAAGACTTCTATGAAGACTTTCCACAGAGTTTGAGGATTGAGTTTAATTAGTGAGCTTTCTTCTAGAAATGCAGTATGCCTGGCTTCAATCTTATATTCCCCAAAGTATTCTATAATCCATGTTTTTATGGATACCAAACTCTCAGTACCATTCTTCTGACAACCACCAAACCCAACATTTTCCATCAGATTGTCAGAAGGAGAAGTATGATTCTTGTGAAAATTTTTGTCCACCCAAAACTCCATTTTGATGAATTTGAGTAAAACAAGTTTTTTTAGCACAAAGGTGGTTTGAAGAAAATCCAAATTTTCTGTTCCAAACTGTAATAAAGCACCTCAACGTCATACAAACATAAAAATTTCAAATTCAAATATTTAAAGATAATACGATATGGCCTTTTTTCACAAAATGGTATAAATCCAAGGCATCAATATAGTTTTTTTTTTTCAAAGAAACGGTTCAAAGTTGCTGGTTTTAGGACAGAAACAGAGTGAGAGCCCACGCGCAGATATGACTCACTGCTCCAAGTTATCTGCTGCAGGCTTTTCAAATGTGGAACCAAAATGCCCATGTCTTTATTTCTCTCGGAGTGGCATTCTTCACACCTCTTCGTCCGATCCCTGTACATACTGCTCTTAACTGACCTGAGGGCAACCTGAAGTGTTATCGAGTAACTTGTAAAATCTTGGCGACCTCAGGACACTATGAAACTCAGAATTTGCTGACCCCTCCCTGTCATTCCATGTAACCTACGGTTTTATTGTTGAGTTTCTAGCATTCCCAATTGCCTCCACTTTGTTACAATAACATTGACCGTTGACTGTGTATTATTCAGGTGTTTAGCAGCAAGAAGATTCCATGATAATCCTTTGAGCATCTGAGACTGTCCCACTCTTGCAGTAATGCAGCCGGAATCCCTAGTTGCTTAATTTTATTTACATATGAATGGGCAAATGGGCAAAAAAATTGACAATCTGACCAAATAAGTAGTGCCAACGAAAAAGAGTTTCACAGTTTCACTCTATTTTTAGAGTGAATAGATGAATTCAAAATATATGAAGCAACTAAGAGCCATCATTAATGCCCTACAAATTGGACATTTCCAACCAATTGGTGTTTGTTGGAGGAATTAGCTGATCTTTAACTAATTAGTTAAAAGGTTAATCATTGGTTAAAAACAACAATTACTACAGTTGTACCTTCATTCAAAACTAAATTACCTGATTGCATACACAAATAATGCTAAACTTAAAAATAGTTTTTCGCCACTTCCTTAAAGAGCATTTTACAGCCTGTTCATCACATTTCATCACTGTTATTATTCATAGATTTGTTGCTGCAGTGGTGTCTTTGAAGCAGTGTTTTTTGGGAGGAAATGACACCCTCATTAAAAAGGAATTAAGTATGCTGAACTTTGATAATTTCTATATTATGATAAATTATGATAAAGGTTGAGGTGTCGGTTTCATGTCTGTGATGAGATAAACATCTTAACAGGGCTCATTTTATTATAATTTATTTTTACTTATTAGTAATAATCAAAAAGTTTTATGTCCTAAAATGTACCTGACTGTTACTTTGAAGTAACTGACTGAGCTTTAAAAGCCACATTTGTTATTAACACCATTAACAGTGAGTTTATGTTATCACATTATAATATTTTTATTTGTAATTATCATACTATTTAATTTATCAGGGAGATCCCTGCCTTCATTGTTATTTTTCTGCAATTTTTTTCATTGTTATATTTCTGCAAACACTGCACAAAAATGCATTTGCCTTGTACCAAATATTAACAAAAACTCTGCTCTCTTTGAGCCTCCACTGACAGTCAGATAGCCTATAGCTTTTCTTCTTTTTCAGTTTAAGAAGAAAACCATCCACCAATCCTAATATTAATCTCTGTGATGTTTCACCCACAAACTCACAAGTACAAATCAGCTTCTTTCAGCCAAATGTATGACTGAAATCCTCTGTTATTGTGCTATGACACCTGTGGGAACTGACATCATACAGTCTATCCATTATACAAACCGAGGTCTATAAACACCTATAGACATTATACACATTACAACCTACATGTGGATGCCTGAGGTGTGTGTAAGAAGTCGACATGAGCATGTAAACAACTTTACGATGATAATTGTAGGTATCCAATAAAACAGTCTGGTGGTTTTGAGCAGATTTACACTAACAGTGACTCATTCCACAGAAACTATTGCTCTCAAATGCTAAGACTTGAATGCCCTGGAGGAGTGAGGTTAGTTCTGTGGCCACACATGCACATGCTGGCAGTGTTCCTCTGAATTGATCCTTATCATGAGCTTGGTTTACATTGGATGTCATACTGATTTGATTTAACAAGATAGTGGGGCCTCGATGAACCTCAGCCTCTGTAGATTTTCAGCACTCAATGCCAATTTGGGAGGAAAAATGAGTGTCGTGAAAGAGATGATAAGGGTGCCATCCAATGCTTATTTGTTTTGTCTAAATTGAATTAGTCATTCGTTAAGCTAGTGGGAGAGTTAATTGAATTTGAAATAATTGGAAATGGGTTGGCTGAGTGAGGAGATTGTGCATCATTACCATATCAACCAGAAAAGGAGAGATGAAACATTGCTGTGAATAGTAATAATAATAGGACCTGGATCTGGATCAGCATGAGCTGTTTTCACTGTTATGCTTTTATTTTGCAGAACTCTTTTGCAAGTTTACTCTTAAAGTTTTAATGTGATTCAGGCATAAGTTAAAAGTTCTAAATGTGTGGGCTGTCTGATGGATGGCCTCCCTAAATCATAAGCCTTTTGAGGCTAAATAAAGGCCTTCTCTTTTGCAAAGTGATTTAATTGTTAGGGCCAAAATCCCCCTCGAGTGTAGTTACACTTGACCAGTGGCCCCTCAGGGAAATAACTCATTTAAAACACTGCACGGTGCATGTCAGTGAACGTAAACCTCCATGAAAATGTCTGTGAGGATCAAACTTAATGGAAAGAAAAACACTGTGTATGTGTTTTGTGTGTTTGGGTCACAACTTAATTTTTGACCTCCCTTCTCTCACGGCCAGGAAAAGTAGAGAAAGCTGTATTGACTGCACACAGCCTTGGACTTCACACATTTGGTTCTGCGGATGTACAGAGTATGTTCACTGTATGTCAAGTTGCTTGATTTAATGTCATTTTATAGCCATCATCAGTCACTTGTAGAGTGCACATGGCCTTTTGTAGGTGCCTAACAGTAATTAACTAATAAATTCAGTTTTACGCACACAAAAATGTACACATTTAAAAATGTCATAGGAATAAATTATAGTATCAGGTTTGGTGTGGTTAAAAGAGAACCAGATGGAGAGAACCCATTACATAAAGTTCTTTTTAGACAAAATAACAGAAACCAAAAGTGCTTAAAGCAGGGGTGCTCACACTTTTTCAGCTTGCAAGCTACTTTAAAAATTACCAAGTCAAAGTGATCTACCCGCTACAAAAATGTAAAACATCAATGAACAAACAATTATTTTAAACTTTATTGAGAATTGACAAAACACACATAATAATTAATTATTTACATTTTTTGTAATAACGGGAGTTTAATTTGATGACTTGCACTGAATTAAATCATTAGAACAGTTGTTTGTGACCTGAATTTGGTGGTAATAGAGTGATTTTTATGGGAGCAATTGAGCTTTGATCCAAATAATCAAGAATAAAAACGATGCTCTAATAAATATTTCAATATTTATTGAAACTGAGTCATGCAGTACAATATGCAGGTGAGGAGTGGCGTGTTGCTTGATTTTGGTTGTAATAGAGCAATTTAGAATGAAGTTATGAAGCATATTCTAGGTAAAACATATTTTGGATCTGGTAATTTGCAGACGGTCCCTAAGCGATTCCATGTCAGCGGGTTGCTCATAGACGGTAATGTGTTTCAGCAAATGCTGAGGGAAACTTGTTTTGATAAAAATCGTTTTGTAGCTTGTCCGCTACATAAAACAGATTAAAAATAGGTATTATTTGTTTACTAAGAACATTCTGCTCTCGAGCTATTGAGCAGAGAAAATCGAATCCGTGAATCTGCAGCTAACTTTACTGAACTGTGACGGGATGGATGATCAGCTGATATTGTTTCAATTTCACGCCGCGATCGACCGGTAGCACCTCCGCGATCGACGTAATGACCACCCCTGGCTTAAAGTAACTAAACATCAAAACGTGAACAAAAACGCTCTCTCTGAGAGAGCACAATTGAGTTAGACGCAACTTAACCCTTGGAAGTCCGGGGCCTTTTGGGCACTTTTTACTATTTAACAATTTGCTCTAATAAATTACCTTTGAAACAACTTTGTTTTTTTTTGTGTAAGTGCTATGTATCATTTTTTTGTACAACTCCAAAAAATACAATTCTGACTATTGAATGTTGTATAAGACAAATGTACACCCACCTCATAAAAAAAGTACAGACAAGGTCAAAACAATATGAAAATTACAATAAAACTGGCGTACATTATATACTGCTTTTTTGCCAGAAATTCACAAAACACAGTCCACAGTCATGGGCTCGACTCTCTGTGGTCCTGGTATTGTCTTGGTCTTGCCTTTCTATGATGTCGATATTGCCCCGCTCTCGCCTGTCTCTGTTCTCGGTCTCGGGTGCACAGCTGTACTGGTGACTTTAATTAAAAAACAAAAATGCAAGCCGGAAAAAATGTGCTATTTTTTTGCATCCTCCTTCAAATAAACCCAATCAGCAGCATATTTTGTCAAAATCAAAATCATTCTTTATTTTCTCACCGACAACACAAATGCGCCATAATGTCAGTCACTTCCAATTCCACAATCCAAATAACAATATCAACGAAACAATCTGGTGAAAAACGTCTGAGTTTGACAATGCCTTATGACGTAAATAACATCTAATTTCAACTCTCTAAATCGTGTTAACATGGAAACCTTGCTTATCTTTAAAATTAACCTAAAATTTCCCTGGCACATACCAAATTCTCATAAAATGCTAATAAAATGATTATATTATTTCTAAGTACTTAATTGAGAGAACATTGCTAAGCAGACAAAATAACAGAAAAAAAAGATTGCACTAACTTTCAAAATTACAGCAACGTCTGTTGTTTGCAATAAAAAAAAGTAATTGTTTTTGTCTTGGTCTTTACTTGGTCTCGGCCAGTCACGGTCTTTGTCTCGGCTTAACATTCCATGGTTTTGATCTTGATGTCGGTACTCTCTGATCTCGGCTGGATCTTGGTCTCAATTAAGGCAGTCTTGACTACAAGACTACTATGTAGCAGGTACCATTAACAAGCATGTGGCTGGTGGACTGAAGAAACCGAAAACGATGTTCTGAGAATGCCATACTAGTAGTACAATAAACAAGATTCGGCATAGAGTGTCATGAAGACAATTCTCTGGCACAGAATAAGAATAAACCTCATGGTGTGACATGAACACACAGAGGTTGACTTAGACATGACAAAATACTGGTGTGTGTTTGTTGTTGGGGTTCTGCTATGCAAAAAAATGAAAAAAACTAAGTCTAGAGAGCAGGGTTTTAAAAAAAAAAAGTTTAAACACTGTATAAAGAACCATATGACACAAACCAGTTACACTTAAAGATGGTACCACAATAATATTTCTTTTTGAACAATTTGACAAGTTCATTGCTTTTCTTTTAGAAGCAGTTGTTACATAACTCACTGTCTTATTCACAGTGAGCAGGGGGATGTACACTAAGGAAATGAGGGTTTATCTGCTGAGTATGAGACATGTAGATTGGAGAGCTGATTTCCCTCTTGGTATCAACTCTGACAGCAGTAATTTAACTGTCTGTCAGAGACAAGAGGAAGCTGTCTCTTCATCTTCTACATCAGGGAGTAACATGCTTGGTTTACCTTAAAGATCAGCTCTCAACTGATATGATCATCAGGTCCCTGCTCTCTACAAGTAGAGCTAGTAGTTTAGTACATGCTATTATCTGCTATTATTACAGTTAGCCGATAATAGGTGGAGTAGGTAATGAAAGGAGTTACAATTGAATGGGTAATGAATTGTACGGCAATTATAGTGGTGAAGCTGGTCATCCTATAACCCGAAGGTTATCGATCTTTGCCAGGTCCATTCTGTCGTTGTGGCCTTGGGCCGCTTCACCTGCATTGCCCTGTATGGAAGTGTATGACTGGTGAAGTGTGTTTGGTAGTGGGTAAGAAGCCATAGGCGCAAAATTGCAAAGGTCGCTTACCACCACCAGTGTGTGAACGTACAGTGAAAGAATTATGCTCTGAATATCTGGAAAAGCACTTAATAAATTGAAGGCATTATAAATTATTATTAAAATGGATGAAGAATGGAATTTGGATAATATCCAAAGGTAAATCAAAGAAAACATGGTTGTGTGATTTCTACTTGAGTTGGCTTTAAAGGAACCTGTTGTGATGGACATATTTATGAATTTGGGTGAGGTTTACTGTAAGTAAAACTGATCTGTCAAAATGTTTTTACTGAAAATATAAGGCTATACCGTCAGGCTGACAGAATGTGAGAAGGAATAGCTGTAGGCACCGCTCAAACTTTCTCACACGTTATACTTTAAAGGCAGATATATATTATCTTTTGTCAGACTGCATAGTTTTAGCCAAAGCAAATTACACTTTAGTTTTAGTCACATTCTAGTCACCAGTTTAGTTGCAGACATTACAATTATCAAAGCCATGTATAGAAGCCAATATATTTCTACTTGAATATATTTACTCTTGAATAATAAAGTCTCTATGTGGAAAAATCTGGGAAGACTTGCAGAGGTTTTTATTTTTCATGTAAGAAGCAACAACACTCTTTCCCTTCATAGGCTGATTCGAAAAAAAAAAATAAATAACTTTTTTTTTGTCATATTCGTGCAATACACCTCAGTGACCTGAAGTGTTAACTACACAAGTTAATAATGATAAAATAAATATAATAAAAAAGCATCAAATTCTTAAATGTGCACTGTCAGGATTATTTCCCTGCAGGGTTTTAAATTGTGATTTCCTACTATTAAATGTAATCTTGGCCCATACATCCACTCTTTTTTCCCAGTTACCTATAATATAATAGACATATACTATGCAAGTTACTCAGATATCACAGACTTATGTGTTAGGCCCACCTTCCTGTTTCTTTTATTGTGTCCTTCCCTATATTTTGACCGGTTGTCTTAGTGTGCTCTTCCCTGTTGCTGCTCGTTAGCCTTATTATCCGCACCTGCCTCCCCCACTTCTTTCATCTCTGCCTCGTTTTCTTTTGGCTATTTAGTCTAGTCTTTCCTTTCTGTGGGTGCGGGTTCTTGTGGATACTTTGCTGCAGATTATTTCTTTATGTGTGAGTCTATGTTATTCCTGTTAAGTTTTGAAATAATGTTTTTGTTCTTGGTTAGATCCCCTTGTTTATCCATTTTAGTTAAAGAGGTTGTCCCAACAAAGAAAGTATCTGTTATGTTTTCTTAATACCCATTCTGAATGTTCTACATTTCTACTCACACCACAGGGTTTGCACCTAATGTTATGATTCCGCGTTTTTACCATGGAAAATACTTTTTTACAGATCAGTATATTTACTGACCCAAAAACAATTCAGATTGGATTTAGTAAAAAAAAAAAAAATTATATTTGACCAAATGAAATTTGATTTTATTAATTGATTTAAAAGTATTTGTGTTGTAGTTTTAGCCTACAGTCTACATTTTTATTTCGTTATCATGTCATTTTTAGCTGTTTCATGTTTATCTGAAACTCTGTTGATGAAAAGATGACAATGTTTTCAACAACAACACCAGTACCAAAAACAAGAAAATACTGGTTGTTACTGGTGATGTTGCTGTTTTTGACTGACTTGATTGTATTATATACATATATATTACATATTATCCTCCATATCCCTGTCTTCTCTTTTTATTTCTACAGTTTATGGAAAAAAAAACTTCCAAAACGTCAATGTGTTTTCCAAAATTTGTTGAACAAACAGTTAGATGTTAGTGTATGTAGTTGTTCTGAAAGCATTGAAAAACAGGTTGCATTCCCATACTTAATCTACTTTTGATTTCACTCATTTATTCATTTTTCAACCCGTTTATTCCTGTTTTTAGGGTCACGGGGGTCTGCCGGTGCCTATCTCCAGCTCACACTGGGCGAAAGGCAGGTGGTACACCCTGGACAGGTCGACATCGCCAGGCAACACACACTCACACATTCACACCTAAGGGGTAATTTAGATTATTCAATTAATTTAATCACATGTTTTTGGGATTGTGGGTAAACCTGAGTACCTGGAGGAAATCCATGCAAACTCCTTCACCAGCGAGCCTCAAACTGACAACCTTCTAACTGGAATGCCACAGTGCTACCCCTACTTTTGATTTGCTCTTACAAAGTCTAAGAGATTACTCTTTGTAAACCACTTCCAGATTAATTGGAGCTCTGTTTTGTGTTATTTTTCCTTTTATAATCTCTTTTCTGTTCTTTGTGCCATCTCTAAGAACCACTGTCATTCAGCCATCCCAACTCTGTTTCACTCCAGCAATCTTAGTATGCACTATTACATAACTCAGGATAGCGGCTGAAAATTGGCAGTTGTTTGCCTCAGGAAATTGATGTTTCTCTGTGTATATGAGCAAATGAATGTGTCTTTGCATGCATGGTGTGAATGCCAGGCTTTCTGTGAATTACTCCTTGAATTTTCTTGACAGGTACTCTTTAAAAACTGGCTAACATGTTCTTAACATCTCATCGTTCTCAAATGAAAATCAACAGGTTCCAACAGGTTTCCTTAACTTCCATCCGGCGCTTGTTTTATTCCCATCTCAGGGGATCACAGTCTGAAGGCCTAACTAATTCAATTTTGATAAATAACAGAACACAGCAGGTCCATCCAACATCAGTCAACCTTGGCAGATTGTGTGCTCTGTCAAAGGTTTCTTGTTGAAACAAACTGTTTCTCAAGTGGGAATGTCTGTAATGTTTCTCGAAACACGAATGGCTGGTTAAAGCTTTTAACTAATTAGGTTTCATCTTATTTTAATGTACTTTTTAAATTAACCAAACAGGTCAATAACTTTTCCTAGTACTGTTTTTTTAATGCAATTTAAGTTAACCTAATTGGTCTTGATGTGTTGTACATTTGTATAGTTTTCCCACTTTCCATTTTTTTCTTTTGCATAAAATAGATCGGTACCACTCCTCCCTACACAAGGTACTGCCAGAGGGGGCGCCATTATCTAATTTTTTCACGAAAAAAAGTTACTAATGAAAAATTAACAGTTATGTATTAATAAATTATTTTTATTGTTATATGCATATATCTGCGTGTATATTACATTTTGAAATATTCTTAAATTATAGAGTTAAATAAATACGAGCTGAATCCAGATTCTCATTAACTTTTGAGCAAATAAATGTGCTCAAAAGTCCGCCTTAAAAAGGTGCAACAGTTCTGGCATAATCTTACTCTGTTGTGTTCACGTTATTGAAGGATATCTGTGTAATTTCTGGTCCGTGCCTGGATTATTGTTTAGTATTAATGTGTTTGGAGTTTGTGCTGTTTCTTTTACATGGCAGGCTTGCCTGTGTGGAAAGAAAAAAAAAAAAACATGTTAACTTTTTATCACACACATGTTTTGCAGTCAGTCTGCTCATATCTGTTAATTAAAATAAATTATTTATTTATACTTTCAATTATGGAATCTATTAACCCCAAGAAATTTCCGTGTTTAGATGACCTCTTTGTTTGTGCTTTATATGTTTTCTCTTATGGATGCAATCATAAACTTTTCACAGTTTTATAGTAAATATTATTCGCTGTCAGAATTCTAAATGTTCTGTATAAGAACACCTTTTTTTAGTTATTCCAAAAATCTTAAATTTTTTTGGTGAAAAAATGCATTTAGTGTTGGGTACAATTTGAGGTTCCATTTGAGGTTATGTTCAAAAACTCTCTACATCATTTTAGTAGTTATGTTAGACTGCCAGAATCCAACATTTAGGGATATTTTACGGAAGCATTTTTTTTTATTTATTCTGTCTTGAACTTGGCTTTTTTGGAGAAAAAAATGCATTTAGTGAAATTGAAATAGTTCTTGGCTGTTTTCGATTGAAACATCACAGATTTAGAGAGCTCAGGAACTGTTTCCTCTAGTTCTTATCTAAGCATGCATGTTTGCCGGGACTTTGACAGACTTCCATACAGGTCTTCATAAGATGTTTTGTGGCTGAGAAACATGGAGTTTCAGCTCCCTTCATAATACTATACTCTGGCTCAGGTCTGGAAACTGCCGCGTTTGCTCCAAGTCCTCAAAATGCTTCTTACAAAGCCATTCTTCTATGCTTATCCTTCACCTTTCTCAGCATCACTGATGATCCATGAAGTAAGATCTGGAATTGTGCCCCAGTTCAATGGAGATAGCCAGTCATCCTACATCTTATTTTCTAATGACTGCAGAAACAGTTGTTTCCTTTTCACCAAGCTGATTGTACATTGCCCCAAATTTTGCACGTCTACAATTTACAATGCAACACGTGGAAATAATCAAGCAAATTAATGGAGGAAAGGAGGGGCATTAAATATTTGTAAATTCTTCTATAAACTGTAATTTTTTTTTTTCCTTGAATTGGTCACCCAGTTGTGGTGAACCCATAAAAATTCTACATCTTTCTCTCCTTTATAAGGATGGAGAGCTTCTATTTCAAACCAATTGGCAAACAGTATATGTTCTGCTACGTCTAGCAGGAAAAAAGAACATTTTGTTAATAATTTAAATTATTTGTCAGTTGTTGTTTTTTTTCTACCAGTGTTTCTATCATTTGCCAGGTCATACCCATAGTTACTCACATAAATGCCAGTTTTTCTCCACCATACTGAAACTAGTGCAGTAAATCTCTAAACTGTGTTCTTCCTTGTAGAACATCACACAGTGTTCTTTTACACGTATATATTTATGCTCCTGTGGTAATAGACTGTAATGCCATGAATATGTAATTACATAGGAAAGACGTGGTTAAAAAAGCCTAAGTAATTGATATAATGATGTAGCAGGCCAGGACATCTAGCCTTGTTGTACCGTCTAACATTTTGTGTAATTGCATGGTGAATCAGCATTGTGCCTTCTCTAAACCAAGGCACCCCTGAGCTGGACCAGAATTTAGTGGCAGATTTTCTAGTTACCAAGAAACACATCTCTGGACATTTACTCGTGAAACGTTGTCATTCTGATTACATCTGACACAATTTACCAATTTTTGACATGTTGTTTATGCTGAACAGCACGTCCTCTCATCTGACCTCCAAAACAACAGAAACAACACTAACAGCCATTAGTTTTGTTGAGCGAAGAGGAAGCTGATCCCAGATCAGATAAGTCACGCTATTTGCTATTCTACCGGGTGGTGTTTGGCAGCTCATGATTTCCCCCAGGTGTCCAGAGTGAGGTCTGTGACTGAGTCCACAAACATTAGTACTACTGAGATTTTTGTGGTACTTTGGATGATCAGTAGAACCAGATGGTCCATTTGAAAACCCCTTAGAATGTGCTGCCCACACTTAACCACTGCTACCACCCATTTCATAATAAACAGCACCATAAACTGACTTGCAGCCTGACATGTTGAGTCACGATGGCTTTAGTGGTGGGATGCAGCTTCATAATCCATAGCATTCAGAGAGATAAAGGCTCCTTTCTTTCTAGAGGAGATTGTTTTGTAGATGTGAAAGATGTTTTTTTTTTTTTTTTAACTTGCCTTAGTGAACCTTAAACCAAGTGACACAGCTTGTTCTGTAGTATTCAATCCAAAAGTCACCTTTTATATATGATGGTAAAAGAAGCATAGAAAGGAATGTTCTGTGAAACACAGTTTTGACACGGTGAGTGTGAACTGAATTTGAAACAGCTTGAAACAGTTTGGCTCTAGTCGTAATGTGTCTTGTTTCATAGATGCTGGAGATTCTTGTGGTCAGAGAAAGGAAATGTCACCCGCAACAGAATTGACTGGTGGTCCTTACTGTTAAAACACACACGCACACACGCACACACACACACACGCACCCACACACGCACGCAAGCACTATTCTCTTACATTGGTGGTCTGCCAAAGTCATGGATGTGGAATTAATTTTTACACAGTACCTACATACAAGCTGTTGGAATCTATTCACTGACTTGAACCACGTGGGCCCATACAATGCGGTGCAGACTCCTTTGATGCAGTGATGTGAATCAATATTTAATCTAAGGAAGAGATATGTCTTTATACATGCATTATATGAAAGCCCAGCTTCTTTAGCAAAGCAGTGAATGTCTTTAATTTGTGTTTTGGGTTGTTATCACGCTGGAATTCTGCTCTTCAGCCAAGTCTCCAGGGAATCATGTTCTGCTTCAGTATAAAGGAGGGAATCATGTTCAGCTTCAGTATGCCTGAGTACATTTTAGCATCTATGGTTCCTTCATTCTATTCTTGCAGCCCCAGACTATGACACTCCCACCACCTGCTTACTGTATGGAAGACACACTTCACCTCAACTGGTTTCTTTCATGTATACCAAACATAAATAGGTATGGTAGAATTTACCAACTAGTGTGGACCATATAAATACTACCCAAGTTTTAAATGTAAGTCTATGTGAGTTGAGTACACACCAACCTAGTGTTCACTTACATCGGATTTGCCCAATGATATTTCTGTATCAATGAGTTACAAGCAAACTGCAGCAATAAACATTGAGATCCGTGTGTGGTGGTTTATGGGAAAACTTGATTAATAAACATGATTCAGTCAGACAAAATCATTATTTTTTTCAGTTTCCTCTTTCTTTGCCATGATATCGTCTAGGTTACTTGCGTAACCCCACGTTCCCTGAATAGGGAACGGAGACGTTAGTCGGGATTAGACCGACTGAATGGGAGCGAATCACCGTGAGAGCGACTGACGAACATATTAACGGGCAAATTAATTTGCAGGCGAAGGTGATTGATTAGCAATCAGCCGGTATAAAGCCGGGCGTGCCTAAGCCTCAGTATGGAATTTTCCGAGGAGCTGGACCCACTTACCTCCCAGCTTACCTCAGATCCATGACTTCCAGGGCATGGCTAAGGGTAACGTCTCCGTTCCCTATTCAGGGAACGTGGGGTTACGCAAGTAACCTAGACGCTCCCTTTCAGTCGGTCCCGGAGACGTTAGTCGGGATTAGACCGACTGAATGGGAGCCTCTGTAAAGGGCCATGCCCGAAGTCCTTCCAGACAGGCCGGCACTAAACACAAAGGAGGGGTTAGTAACAAGGCCGTGTACCTGAATGGGGAACTCCTTCTGCCCCTGCCCGGAATACTCATTGACGGGGAAGTCGTCCAACACTGAGAGCTTCTGCTGTACTTGGCTGATGCTGACGACCAGAAGGAGGCACCCCTCGACCCGCAGGGAGGAGTGGCGGAGATCGCGTCGAGGCCCTAAGGGCTACCAGCGGGTCATCGTTCTGCAAGAGAGAGGAGGCAGAGACGGAAGTCATCGTTACGCACCAAAAAACAAGGGGAGTAACGGAACGGGTTCATACTAGCCACCCGAAGGGGGAGCTGTATAGAGAACATAGAAAGGGAGCGCCAGAGAGGGACTCCCAGATCTGTACCCTAGTTCTGCGGGGACCAGGCCGGAGCAAAGCCACCACACGGAACCTGGCAGCGCTGACTGCTCCGCTCAGTCAGATGCCGAAGGGGGGAGGATGGGAGAGCCGCCCGAAGGGGGAGCTCTTAGAAAGGTGTACTTCTCCCGATGACGAGGAGAGTACTGCAAGCTTACACCTGCTCCGTCCCCTAAGGGTGACTGCCACCACTCAGGACCGCAGAGGGAACAGAGCCTACATCAAGGTTGTAGAACCTGATGAACGTATTAGGTGTAGACCAGCCCGCAGCTCTACATATGTCGGAGAGTGAGGGCCCTCTAGCCAACGCCCACGAGGCAGCGATGCCGCGAGTGGAGTGGGCCCTCAGATGGAGAGGGCAGGGAACCTCACACACCTCATAAGCAAGGCTAATGGCCTCCACTAGCCAGTGGGCAAGCCGTTGCTTGGAGACCGCGGAACCCTTACGCTGGCCTCCGAAACATATGAAGAGCTGCTGGGAGCTGCTGGGAGCTGCGAAGCTCCCGGGTTCTGTCCAAGTAGATCCGAAGAGCTCGCACAGGACATAACGAACCCTGGGCTGGTTCTGCCTCCTCCCGGGGCAGAGCTTGCAAGGTCACCACCTGGTCCCGGAAGGGGACGGATGGGACCTTGGGGATGAATCCGGGCCTGGGTCTGATGGTAACCAGAGAATCGCCAGGGCCGAATTCCAGGCAGGATTCATCGGCGGACAGTGCCTGGAGATCTCCCACCCTCTTAATTGAGGCCAGAGCGAGCAGGAGTGCGGTCTTCAGTGAGAGGACGCGCAGCTCCGCAGAGTGCAACGGCTCAAAAGGAGACTTCCGCAGCCCAGACAGGGCGACGGAGAGGTCCCAAGAGGGAACAGAGGGGGGTCTAGGCGGCCTGAGACGCCTAGCTCCCTTGAGAAATCTCACCGTCAGTTCGTGGTTGCCCACTGATTTCCCTTCGACCCGAAGGTGAAAGGCAGAAATAGCGGCGGCGTAGACCTTGAGGGACGAAGGCGACAGCCCCCGATCGAACCTCTCCTGGAGAAAGGTCAACACGACTCTGATGGGGCACGACCTGGGGTCTTCCTGGCGGGAAGAGCACCACTCGACGAACCGACCCCATTTACCAGCGTACATGCTCGAGTAGAGGGTGCTAACGCGTGGTCTAAAGTTCTCACCACGGAGGGTGGTAGAGGCTCGGGGTCCACCGCGGACAGATATGCCATACGTGTAGGGCCCAGAGGTCTGGCCGCGGGTGCCTGTATCCCCCCCCCTGAGTAAGGAGGTCTGGACTCAGAGGGATCGGCCAGAGGGGGGCTGTCACGAGCGCGACGAGGTCTGGAAACCACGCTCTGTTCGGCCAAAAGGGGGCGATCAGAAGCAGTTCGTGCTCGTCCTCCCTGACCTTGCACAGTAACTGTGCTAGAAGGCTCACTGGGGAAAACGCATATAAGCGTTTGTTCCGGGGCCAGCAGCGTGCCAGCGCATCTGTCCCGAGAGGAGCCAGGGACAGGGAGTAGAAAAGCCGGCAATGGGTGTTCTGGCGGGAGGCAAACAGGTCTATGTGGGCCTCGCCGAAGGTGTCCCATATCTGCTGAACAGCCCGAGGATGGAGTCGCCATTCTCCTGCCGTGGGGGGGAACCTGGACAGCGAATCCGCGATCCGGTTGCACTCTCCGGGGATATAACAGGCTTTGAGCGACAAAAGTCTGCTCTGACTCCAGAGGAGCAGCCGTTGGGCGAGGTAGTGCAGAGCACGGGAGCGCACACCGCCCTGGCGGTTGATGTACGCTACTACCGCAGTGCTGTCGGTCCTGACCAGCACGTGCCGCCCCCGAAGGAGCGGGCAGAAGCGCCGTAGCGCTAGAATGACTGCAACTAGCTCGAGACGGTTTATGTGCCAGCGAGAGCGTCTTCCGGTCCAGGCACCGGACTCTCGGTGGGAACCGCACACAGCGCCCCAACCGGTCTTGGAGGCATCGGTGGTGACCACCACACGGTTGGGGTGGCTCGAAAGAGGCACCCCAGACCTCAGAAGCACTCCGTCTTCCAGACCTTCAGGTAAGGGAGCATGTCTGCCGTGGGCAGACGTAGCGCTCCCTGACGCCATGCCCAACTCGGAACTCGCGAGAGAAGCCATTGCTGCAGTGGTCGCATACGCAGGAGCCCGAGTCGAATGACTGGGGCTGCG
The DNA here is from genome assembly GCA_007224835.1 of Danionella cerebrum. Classification (NCBI taxonomy): domain Eukaryota; kingdom Metazoa; phylum Chordata; class Actinopteri; order Cypriniformes; family Danionidae; genus Danionella; species Danionella cerebrum. The sequence goes on from SRMA01026893.1 coordinate 312,494, forward strand.
GCTGACATATGCTCCAGGAGCCTCTGAATTAACTTCAGTCTGACCACTGGTCGAGAGGACACCGCGAAGAGTGCGGTCAGCAAGGCCGTGGTGCGTTCTACCGATAATCGCGCCAGCATGCTCTCGGAGTTCAGCTCCATCCCGAGAAAAGAGATGACTCTCACGGGGGTGAGGTGGCTCTTTTCCCAGTTGACCTTCAGACCCAAACGGTTTAAGTGCGAAAGCACCTTGCCCTGGTGTCGGATCAACTGGTCTCTGGACGAGGCTATGAGAAGCCAGTAGTCGAGGTAATCCAGGATCCGAATGCCTGCCCGGCGGAGCGGGGCTAGCGCGGCCCTGACAACCTTCGTAAAGGTGCGCGGGGATAGGGCAAGACCGAAGGGTAGGACCTTGTACTGGTAAGCATGGCCCTGGAAACAGAACCTTAGAAAGGGTCTGTGCCTTGGAACCACTTCTACCTGGAAGTACGCGTCCTTCAGGAAGATTGTTGCTAACCAATCTCCAGGACGGATGCATGGTAGAATGCAGCGGACCGTCAGCATCTTGAACCGGTACTTGGCCAGGTGCCGGTTTAGACGCCTCAAATCCAAGATTGGTCGCAGCCCGCCTGCTTTCTTGGGGACCAGGAAGTATGGGCTGTAAAACCCTCGTTCCATATCGGCTGGGGGTACCGGCTCGACCGCACCTTTTGTTAAAAGGGCGTCGATCTCCTCTCGCAGGAATGAGGCGCCTGTTCGGGGAACAGGAGTGTGAGGCACACCTCGAAACCTGGGGGCGGACACGAACTGAATCGTGTAGCCCTGCCGGATTGTCCGGACCTCCCACTTGTGAGACCCCGGGAAGCTTCCGCCAGGTTCCCAGGTAAGCTGACAGGGGTCGTGGTCGGGACGTGCCGATGGTCCCCATGGCGGGGCCGCCCGGAGGCGGACTTGTGGGCGGAATCACCAGGGAAGGACCCTGGGAGATGGTCAGATGAGGGCAGGGGTGGTGTGCCCCCGCGCTCTCTGCCATGGCCAGCGGGGCTCGGGCCCATGTCGGGATCTTCGTCGGAGACCGAGGAAGAGGAACCCCAGACCGTCGGGCATGCGAGACCGCTATTCTCGGGTGGGAAGTGAGTTCTATCTTTGACACAATAGGTGCCGCCGTCCCGGAGGACGGCAGCGAGGAGTGTGTGGTGGAGTCCCCCCCCTGGGGGAGCTGGGTCGATGACCAGACCCAAAGAAGAGCTCGTTTCCTCCCGAGTCGCCAACCTCAGGGGAGCTTCACTAGAAACCCTCGTCTGCTTTCGAAAACCTCAGAGGTTGGCTCCGTCTTCCGCATGCAGGGGTTTTCCCCGGACCAGAGGTCGAAGGAGTAAACCAAGGCAGGAGGCGTACTCTTTGGCAGCGAACAGGCGGAGAGGGTTCCGGCCCAGAAGCAACGCCTGCTGCTTCTGGCGTGGAACTATACCTAGACCCTCCGCCTGCCTCCTGATCGTGGAGACCTTTGACGAAAATCTCCACGGTGACGCCAAAGAGGCCATCCGGGGAGACAGGCGCGTACGGAAGCCGAAATCGGTCCTCGGGACGCATTGAAGCCTGCTCGAACCACAGGTGGCGTTCCTGGACCACAAGCGTGGACATCGCGTGACCGATGTTCAGCACGGCTGATCTTGTAGCACGAGGCGACAATCAGCGGCTGAAAGCGAGTCTCAGAGAGACTGCTGGTCACCACCACCCTGGTGCATGACACGGAGGACCTGTAAGGTCGCCATAGCATGCAATAATGCAGCAGATTTACCTGCAGCTGAATAAGCTCTCATCATCAGGACTGATGAAACCTCCCAGCTTTGGCGGGAACACCCGAACGAGACCGTCAAGCAGCAGCGCTGTCGGGGTAAGCACCGCGACAACCTACCCACTCTGGGAATCGAAGAGTAACCCGTATCTGCTGCATTGACCAGAGTGGTGAAGAGGGAGGAGCTCAATCCCCTGACGGGCAGGGGAGCCTGCCAGAATTAGTGAGATCCTCGTGCTTCTCGGGGAGAAAAAGGCACTAGCGGTATGCGGGGAACCTGTCCCGGCGCCTGCCTAGCCACCAATTCTCCAGCCGTGACAGCATCGACTCGGGGGGGAGGAGTCACCCCCCGCCGATCGAGGCTGCGGCTGTGAGAGCACCGCGAACGCCTCCGGCTCCAGCTCGGCTGCAATCCCGAAGGAGGCAGGCCGAACTGGAGAACCGAAAGCCGCGCCCCTTCCGATGCTGCGTGGGAGAGCAGGTCGTTTACAGGATCATACGAGGTACCGGGCGACACCGAAGCGCCGTCCGATTCACCCGCAGACCAGACGGGAAGCACGCTCGGTGTTTGGGGATGACGCGAGGAATCACCTGACGCCGCTCTACCCAAAACTTCCGCGTGCGACTCAGCAGAGTGCTGCAATGCAAACACTCGTGCTTCACGAGAGCCGCGTCGGTGTGCTGGAAACCAAACACATCGCGCAACTCCCGTGACCGTCTTTTCAACGAGAAGCCCACAACAGCCAGGAATAGTGCACGTTTTGCTCATCGTGTCGTGAAAAATGGACAGGATACTGAGAAAACGGCTGAATCACTGGACAGGCTTGCCTGAGAAGATCTTCGAGGTGCTGGCTGCTGGTGGCATGCTATCTGAGCTAGCAGAGGACTACACCAAAAGAGCCAAGAGGTAAGCAACCTGCTGATCTTTCAAGCTAGAAGCGTCAAAGTTCAGGAGAGAGAGTCTCACTTAGTCAGCTCCGAAGGATTCGCTCCCATTCAGTCGGTCTAATCCCGACTAACGTCTCCGGGACCGACTGAAAGGGAACCATAATTTAAAAAGGTTGTTTTCTGTATGTTTGTATCTTTTTATACTGTAGACACATTTTCCACATTTGGAAGTTTAGTTTCTGGTCGTTTAATGGCAGTGTTGAGTAAAGAATAAGGCTACATGCATAACAATATTATTTTAGTTGGAAACTCTCTAGAGAGTGTGCTTTAAATAATATTCTGTTTTTAACGGCTTTCTATTGTTCTCTTTGGTGAAAGAACAAAAACAATATGGCTGTAGAAAATGTAGGCATTGGGTATTCTTGGACCAGTGCTTGTGTAATGATAGCATTAGCTTGCTACAGCCATGACCTTTGGATCAAAATCAATGGGATATTCATACTCCTGCTGTTTTTCAATGCACTTATCTAGTTCACATGACTCACAGGGCCCAGATGACAAGACATTTCACCATTTTCAATATCTCAGCTGACTCATCTCTATCCTAGAAATCTGTGCTGACCTAAAACCACTCTCAGCTAATAATAGGTGTGAGTCTATTGAACTCAGCTCGCATGAGAACCATTGGTTCCGTGGCGCTGTTTCAATGCCGCACAGAAAACAGACATTTCCATTGAACAACAATATGTTTAGCAAGCAGTTTTTTGTTTTTCTACACTTTTTTGATTTCCCTCCAGTGCCGAATGTGGTCTCTTTATGGTTTTAAATATGATGAGTGTTTCCTTTGTGGCAATAGCTGCATGTTGTGCCAAACCACAACAGATGTGCCATTCACAAACTTTTTTGTCTGTTCAATAAAGATTGGCAGACTGTCCGTTAGCTCAGATGAGAGTTTAGCATTAGCAATATTTCTAATCAAATACAGTACAACGTGGTGTCTGTGTTTTGAAAATGTTGAATTTGTCCATTTTGGTCATTGAACAATTGCAAGGGGTTGGTGTCAATGGGTTCAATAGTTATTATGTTTGACCAGTAGAAAACCAGAAGAGAGTCTGGCTGAACACACACGTGTCTATGACGACTAAACTGGCTATCATTTGTCTTGACAGGTAGATACATTAACTGACATTTCAGGCTTGTTACCTAAAGTGAAACTCTGTTAATTAGATCTATGCATTTTTTCACCAGCACTGTTATCTGTGGCTAATGGCCAAGCAGACTTATAATAGCAAAGAAGTTAATATACATAATATCTCAATAGCTTCCTTATCTTCCTATCGGATTATATATAGTTTTGCACAATATTGTTTTTGCAGAGTTGCAGTTAGACTGTTCCTCAGACAGTTTTAAGCCTCCCACACAACTGCTCCTGTTTCTGTTCATGACTGGATTTTAACCTATTTGTTACATTGATGACTGTTAGCACCTGTTTGGTTTGCTTGGTGGATCAAACACCTGAGAATAATCTACAAAAGCCCTGAATTAGTTAAAGTGTACCTATACAAATTCATTTTGGTTTGAAGTCAAAGTTTTATATTTTTTTCTTTTCTTCACTCACTTGGTATTTTGTACAAAAAGAATCATTAATGAAAGCATTCCTTGTTCATATATATCAACTTAATCCTTTGTGGTAACAAGGCACTAAACACATTCCTGAGAGAGTTTGGTCCATATTATCTTGCTAGCATCAAGCAGTTGCTGCAGATTTGTCAACCGCACATCCATAATGCAAATATCCCACTCAACGACATCCCAAAGGGGCTATGGAGGGCATTTGAAAACAGTGAAGTCATTGTCACGTTAAAGAAACCAGTTTGAGATGATTAAGGATTTACACTTTATGACATGGCACATTATCCTGCTGAACATGGTCAGCTTCAAAACTCAGGTAGGAGCAGAGTACAGTTGATACTCAATAGTTGATTCAGATGATTAGGTTAATAGCTTGTTTAGCGAATCTTTTCATGATATGCAAATTTTTTTGTGACAGGAATTTTGGGTTTTCATGAGCTGTATGCTGTTGCAGTACATTACAGAAAATAATGAACTTTATCACAATATGCAATTTTTTTGTGAGAAGGACTTTTTGTGAAATATATATATATATATATATATATATATATATATATATATATATACTTTTTTAAAATAGGTTCATGGGAACTCACGTTACATTCTTGAAATGTGTTGATTCATACAGGATATACAAAATGATAAGAACAGCGAACTTTTTGTTCTATCATTGTGTTCTTCAATTTCATTAATGTTTTGTGTTATTTCTGAGACATCTTGGAAAACATAGTCATTGAGCTTTTGGTGAATGAGCAGTTTAGACCAAAATGATCATAGTGTTGTAAAAAGACTGCAAAACACCAAAGAAATGCTATAATGTGTCGCTTGCTGCTCTTTGTCCTGACCAAATGAACTGAAACACTTAAGTTTCATGGAAAAACTAACAACATGACATCAGTATGATCAGGCAACAGGAAATATGAGGTACTATCCGCATCAGTTAGTACGCTGCTTAGAACAGTTGAGGTAAGCAAAAAAAAACCCATGTGTACTTTATCAGTACTTCTTTATTCAGAAGGTTTCTTTGTCATACTGATTAAACACACACAGATAGCAAGAATCATATTATACTGAACTGCAAAAGTTGTACGGTTGCACTTGATTGCACACCTGTAGCTCCATGTGCCTTTCAAGTTTGTAAACATAGGTCTGGGTCAGCGGAAGGGCAAAGGAACTTCGTTATTCTCCCCTCCAGTCGGATGCAAGTGTATTGGCTTCTAAAAGGCTTGTGCTTTTCCACCCTGTGGAATCCTGGAGCACTGATCTAAGTAAAAGTTGTGTGGTTTGGGGTGTATCGTCTGACCCTACGCTATGCTTCTGGATGCTATTATTACAGTACTCTGATCCTGATGCTGTATGTGCCATACGTGCTCATTTAAATCACATTAGTGACTTTCCCAGGGAAACTGACTTAAATACCTGACTGGGACACTCTCACGCACAGTCAACTGGTCACACAAACATCTGTGGCTTTGATCTTGTTGCATGAACAGTTAGTATTTTTGACCAAACTGCAAGACGAGAAACATGTCTGACTAACTTGATTGCATTGTCAGGAAATGCAATGATTAATGTGTTTGTAATGTCTGTATACACTTCTACTGTCTAGCCACAGAAAGGGCAGGTTCATGAACGGGAATTCCATGTCATCACAAATCCTAAATATGTATGAAGTGTCTTAAAAATGTTTTCTGGCTCTGTTTTTAATGTTTCAAAACAATTTTTTAACTTCCAAATGTATTGTGTAAAGTATTATATTTGTATATGGCAGATAAAGCATCTATTTAAATACAATAGGTCAATGCATGTGGAATTACATACTTATATTACCTACTTTATTTGTTCAGAATTATGACATACATTTTTTATGTTTTCAGTGTTAGATATGAAAGTTTTTTTTTATTATTTATTTGTTTGTTTGCCTTTAAATGATCTGGGAGTGTTTTGCTGTCTACATGTGCTCCCCCCCCCCCACCCCCTTACTTGTGATTCTAAACATTTGCCACTTTCGCACAAGCTTCTACCCCCAGAGGGGTTAGTGCCCAAATCTAGGCTGGACTCTCTGCCATGCCCATGTTTTGGAACTGAGGTTTTGTTTTCCTTTGGAAAATGGCTCTGTCAGATTATTTTTAGCTCTGGCATCTAATGGCAGTTGTAAATTCAGATTACAGAGAGGCATTCATTGCTTATTTTTGAATTCTTTTGATGACTACTTCCTTTTCACTCCAGTAGGGGGGGTGGGGGGTGGGGGGCTTTTCATGTGTTGGAGCAGATTATTAAACATTCTAAATAAATTGCTTGATTCCTTAATTGACTCTCCTTCGAAACAGTAATTTCTCGTCTGGACTTTTGAGGCAAAAATGAACATGGTTAAAAACTGGTACCAACTGTTTGTGATAAGTCTTTTAAAATGATAAGGGAGATATATGGTTAGCAATACTAGTTGGTCATATCACGAATATTTGATCCATGCAGTTTTATACAGTTATGATCGAACCTTAGCTTTTGTTTGCTGTATATAAACAGCCAGCTCTATGAAGATGTAATTTGTTTTGTGATTTGTTCTCTGTTCTAATATTCCCACACCTTCTTTAACACTAATAAACAAGTAGAACCTCTACAGAAGGTCTGGTGAGCGATGGCGACTTCATCTGTGTTTATCTTCTAATGTTTATAAGAGTTAACCCAGTGATGTCCAGTGTGTACCCCCACCTGTGGCCAGAAGTGCTCTGGAGATTGGCACCAACAGAACCCTGTGACGCTGAAAATGAAAAAGTGCAAAAAGAAATAAATCAATGAAAGAACCCATGCAACTTACATTTAATATTAACACGTAGGAAGGTCTGCGATGGACCGGCGCCTCTCGCCTCTCTGCTGGAGATAGGCACTGGCAGACCCCCTTGACCCCAAAAAAGGGAATAAGCGGGTTGGAAAATTAATGAATCAATGAATGAATGAATGAATGAATGAAGGCAGCATGCCGTTATGGGTCCTAAATGCCACATGTTAATATTTCAGTTTGATCGGTAAATACAACAATGATGTTCTGCTTTAATGGAACACTGGTAAAAGAGGGCATATTCAACATTGTATTAATTGTTAACCTAAACAGCAAATAGAATCCTACAAATGGCCCATTCTTTGTGTTGGGCCACACAGCTCTGATTTTTCTGGCAATAAACATGTAATATTAATAAATGGCACAAAGCCATTTTGGCACAAAGAAAGCATAAATACATTTTAACTATAAATCAACTGTATGTTTTGGTGGGCTTAAATACAGGCTAGGTTTACTGTCTGAATTATGCTTCAGCCTGTGACATTTCTTTTTGACAGCGCTCCTGGTTTGATGTATGGCAGTATCAGAGACAGTGGGAAGTTTAATAAGATTGGCAGAATCAAGGATTTTGGTGGAAAGGGCACTCTACTGTCTGTACTTTTTCAGATATTCGGGCAGAAATGTTTATTTTCATAATAATGATTACATAGAATTAAGCCTAGAATAGTAGCACATTTATGCAAACTAGGCATGCTGTCCAAAGTAGATATCCAGATTTGATCTGGGCATTAAAACCCTTGTTTGCTGAACTTTGTTTTCTTTAGTACGCCAATAGAACTTAAGTCTAATGCTTTTGTATTACTTGTAGTAAGTTTACTTTTGTATTACTTTTGTGTAATCTACATGCATCTCTGCTTATATACTATGCCATGCCCAGACTTATTACGATACATTTGTATATTATCAAAATAAATAAACAAAACGGGGTTCATCATCCTAAGCTTGACCTTCTTTCTAAACCCTTTCTAAAACTTCTTTTCAAATCTACCTTTTATAAAGTCTGCCTCGCAAATGGCTTTTTGTGGATGTATGTGTGTGACTGCATGGCTTGGTTTGTGCTAATGGCTTTCTTATGAGTAGATGATTAGTCCCCTATTGATTTCCCTTCTTTCTGTTTGGCTTGGGAAAAAAGTTAGTGCTCTGCAGGAATTGACTATAGAGTGAGTGCTGAAAAGCAGTGGTTGGAGAGTTAAAGTAAAGGGAGAGGATCCAAACCAACATCCCCAGTCCCTGCTTCTTCACCTTGAGGTCAGCAGAGGCTAAGAGAAGCCTGGCCAGATCCCCTGGGAACTAGCCAAGGCAAAACTACCATTTGCTGTTCTTGGAGTAGTCCTTATCCTGGTGGGTTTGGAGAAGATGGTGTTTATTTTTGTGTGAATGCGTGAACTGGCAGTGTGTGCAATTCTATATCCTTGCTTTTTATTTAAGGAGTCATATCACAAGAAATCCAAGTTTGAGAGAAACTGTTCAATCATTATGTGATCACTAATAATGCAAAATTACGTAAAACATAGTGTGATAAATAATGTTATAATTTTTTTTTTTTTTTTTTTTTTTTTACCTTGTCCTGTCCTGCTCAAAAGCCATCACATGGGATAGTACATGCCTTGCTGAGTTGGACAGTTTTGCTTTCTCCAGGGGAGTAAAACGCCTGGTGTGGTGTTTTCTCCTCTGGATTTGAACATTGAATGTATTTATTAAATATTTATTAGTTGTGGTTCCCGCGAGTCAGTTTATAACAGCTGTGTCAGGACAAGACGGTGTTGAACTGAAAGGGGGAGTGGGTAAAGAATTGGGGAAGGGTGAAGGTACACGAGTGAAAATTAAAGAAAGGAAGAGGAAGAGAAGAAGAGAAGGAAAAAAAATAATAATAATAATTTAGAAGAAAAAAAAATAGCAAATGAATAAAATAAAATAAATAAATACCTACCTGAACATGATGCATAAGTCCTAGTAACAGTTCATTTTGTCCATGTCCGTTTGATATAGTTCATGTAAAACAGTTATTGCAGTTTGTATATTCAGACACACATGTTTAAATATTCATACATACACAGCCAATCTTTTAAGTGAGGAGATAATAATGTTGTACAGTTTAAAATGTAACTCAGCTACATTGGAGGAAAAATACATAACATATCAAAGATCACAAACAGCGAGCTGGACGAACCACACATATCTAACAAACAAACAATTGCAGCACACGGTGCCCAGGGACAGCAGACCCAACCCACCAGTGGCCGACCAATAATGTTATAAATTTAAGTATGATAGTGTGATCTATTTGACAAATTATATGATAGATTGTGTGATTTATTTGATCATAAATTGTACATTATTCGTTCAGTTAATTATCCAGTAAATTATGGGACATAGTATTTGATTAATTTTCCAATAAAATGTGTGATATTTTGTGCAACAAATGATGTGAAAAAATTATGTGATGCTAAAAGGTATGAAGAGTTTTTTGCCAGAATGCCATAATTCTACTTTGATTGGAGTTTCTTTAGCACAAAGTGGTTTGGGGAAAATCTAAATCTTTAGTAAAGCACCTCAAAGGCAAACAAGCTTAAAAATTTCAAATCCAGATGTATTTTCTATTTATTTGACAATATTTAAAGATTTATTTTAAAATACTTTTAACCCCAAAGCTCCATGGCCCTTGTTCTATACAAAACGCTACAAATCCATATAATTCTTATGTCTTTCATTTCTTTTTGTTCAAAATACGATACCAAACAACATCGATATTGAATCAAGTGGCTAATTACAGAACAGATCTGTAAAACACACAGAAATTTGACTCATTGCTCCGAAGAACAGGGTTATCCGCTGCCCGCTCAGGTGACTTTTGGACATCTCCATTGGTCTTTATTGACTGTGATCAACTGGAAAATGGCCGGATTCTGTTCTGTCTTTATGGAATGACTATAAAAAGATGTAAAACATTTGACAGCCGACATGATTCTATTGTTCCAAGTAGTTTGTTTCAAACATTCATTGTTTGTTGACACACTTGCCCACAATGCAAACTGATTGATTTGTTTGTACTCTTTTGCCAGGGTTAGCTTTGTTGTACAAGCTCAGGAGATGTGCAAATGGATCTTTTTATGTCTGGAATTCTGGATCTGCCAAGAGCAAATCCATTACATTCGGAGGCTTAGGTTGAGTTATATTCATAATAAGATTTGAAACGGTCTCCAGCAAAGAAGCTGAGCAATATTTCCTCTGTGTGTTGTTCTTTGGCTTCCCTCTGAGCTCATTTAAACAGGGATATTGTTCTGTTTGGCTACGTTTAGAGTATAATTGGATAGTTACGAGGCTGGAGCTAAATGGTTTTACATACAGAGCAAGTCTATTATGTGCTGGCATGTAAACACAAAACATATTATGCATGACAAATGCATATCCTCAACTAACACTCATTTCCCAAACATGCAACATGGTGGAAGATGACTGAAATCTAGATTTGTTGAAAAACTAGATTTTGATATAGATTTGTACATGTTACACGGTGATAAGGACATTTTCGCTATAACTATGTATCTATGCTGTGTCAGAAGGAACTCATTGATTCTGTCCTATGCACTTATAGCCTCTACTTCCAGTCTTTTGTGGTTTGAAGAGGCAGTCTTCCATATCAATTTCCTTTGCTACATTATGCTTCCACTAGCTACAACCTCATGTGATTGTGTTCTACTGATGCTTAATCTGTGTTCAACAATCTGAGACATGAGCAATGGACCTAAAACACTGAATCAACTCAACTATCTCAGTTACATCAAGGAAAACCCTAGGGAGCTGTGCTCAGTCAGACACTCAGAGGAAAGCTGGGATCTTTGGATAGTTGAGAATAGGGGGATGTGGCAACATACACAGAGCTAGCAAGATAGAGATGGGGATCAGAAGGGGGAAAGTGACAGATGGCGGCAGGAGAATGTTAGTAAAAGGATTGAGTGTCATTCTGCTGGTGGCTGGTCGAAGAGAAGCAGGAGGGGATCAGAGGATGACAGGACCAGTAAAGCAGATCATAACCAGTTGACTCTGTAAGCTGCTCTAGCATCTTGTTTCTACTCCGTTTGAATCTTTTGCTAAAATCAAGCTGGGCATGTTCATCGGCTCCTGGGGTTTCCAGGTCTGTTTAACATCTTGAAGACGTCTTGCATATCTGAGTTCTTGTGCAAGATGAAGTGGTTGGAAACAGTGCGAATGGTTTTCAAAGTGGGCAGTCGCAGTGCCCCAGTGACTCCCATTTCAAGCCCGAGCCTCCCGTCAAGAAAAGACCTCGCAGCTAAGCAGGTAAGGAAGCAGGAGAGCAGACATTGATTTGAATTGGTTGTGTTCATTTTACATTTTTGAAGTAACAGCAATATTTTCTATTTTAATGTTGTAAATACTGATTTGGTTAAATGTATTAATTCCAACATTGCATCATAGTTGCTACATGACTGATCCAGTTCATTCAGCAGCACAGCGACCTTAATCCATGAGGCATTACCGTATTTTAATTTTTTTCTGAAACAACCTCTCATGAAGCCCTGCTTTATGTCAACATCTGAATACATATATGTATATGCTCTTTGTGTTGAGCCTGGATTTACTTTGTCTGGATGTATTAAGTCCTGCTGGCTGGCTGATGACACAGTTATCGTATGATAATATCTTTATTGCTTTGGGGCTTATCTCTGGGAAGTGCCCATAAATTCCAAATCATAAAGTTAATACCCGATTCCCTCAGTGTCAAGCATGCAGACACATATTTGTATTTTTTACGTTACAAAAATATAATTGCTTATTCTTCTCTGGGCTTGTAATTTTACATTGACTTTTTTAACATTTAACACTTCTTTTGGTTCAGTTTAGAACCTAATTGTTGACATGTATATGTAAGAAAAAATGTTGAATGTCCTCAAAAAATTTTGAAGGTAGTTATCATTGTTGAGTAATGCTTATTTAGAAAGTAGGGATTACCTAGGGTTGGGCGATATTGTTAAACACGATATCGTCTATATCAATAATTATTGATATTTTTTATGACCCATTTAAAAAAGGACCAGGAGAAAAATAGATTACGTTTTATTATAAACTTCCTCTGATCATAATAAATGTCAGCATGGAAAATATTTCAAATGTAAACATAACTCTTAACTGAACACTTAACAAGTATTTCTTAACATTTGCTTTGAAAATCCAGTAAAATGTAAGAAATTCTTAATTACATATTTTATAATTCCCTCGCTTGCACCGCCACTCATTTTGTCCTTGTGACCACCAGCACGAGAACACGACGTGACGCAACCAAACATGATGCTGTTACACAATTGACTGCTAGCATGTCACTCCCTACTTTGCTAGGTTACCAGAGAGCGAGTGCCTTGTTAATTCAACCAAACTTGCTTCAAACCTCAGTTATGTTCCAAGGAAGAACAAAAAATATTTAACATTTTATCGAACACATTTTTAATTGATATAGTTCACATCTATCGCAATACACATTGATATCGTTTTAGCGCCCAGCCCTAGGTTTACTTCTACGTTTTGAAGTGATATGTTTCCACAAATGTTCTGAGATTTGTGTTACAATATTTATCCTCAAATTCAGTCCAACGGGAAATGGATTGAGGTCTAGTAAATATTGAACACCTGCTTGCATTAGTCTACTAGTCTACTGGTAAATTATAACAACTCAGTACTAGCACACCCAAAATCCACAACTTTGTAACATCCAGGCAAAACTGATTCAGGTTGTGATCATATTTTTTGGAGAATATCCCAAAGGAGGAAACTTTAGAAATCCACCCATTCATACATTTTTGCTCATTCCTTCCCCGGGTTACTGGGTTCTTTTGGGGCCAGCTCACAATATCTGCTTTTCCATCCACCTATTTTATGAGCATTTTGAAACATCGCATAAAAAACCCTTGATGGAAACATTAAGATGCGCATCAATTTTGAAAATGCACAAATGAGAAGAATAAAATTTTACCTGATAAGATGGAAATGTATTTACAGAATAGATCGCAATGCAATGGGTTTTCCTAATTCCATTTTTCGTTTGATGTTTAGGGCAGTTTATCAGGAAGTGATTTGTTGGATGGAGACGGTGCTTTATTTGCAAATATTTTTTGATTCATTTTAGTTTTGTGCATGAATTTAATTTGCATCTTTGGATGGAAACATGGCTAGTGGCTGCAAGACAGAAGGAGAAAAGGAAAGGGAACACATATAGTTTCTTTCACAATGTATACAACTGGTGTAAGCATTTCCTTCATGAGCACCATAATTAATTTGATTTTTAAATATTTATATCCCTACAAAAACTTGAACTCCCCCTTTACCCAATAACCTCTGAGGAATGAAGTGTGGGAGCCAGGTTTGAATATCCACCCCTTTCCAATTTCCACTGAAGCTACCACATGAGTTCATCACTGTCAACCATAAAACTAGATCTGGTCTGAGTTCAGCCAGAAAATCCTCTGCTCCATTTAGCTATTCATAAGAGAAACTTCTTATTCAGTTGCAGATTTCAAAGCTTATGCATTCATTGGACAGATGGGACACCCAACTGTTTTAAAGTCTAGTTGAGACCAGCCACTTTTACATTGTTTCCTAGTAGAAATGTTTGGCAGCTGTGCACTTAGCTAAAAATATAATCAGAAGTATTTCACTTGAAAGAAGATAATTGCACTGAAATGTTTAATTATATAAAGGGGAACTGGCCATAAACTCTCCTAATAAGGCTACAATATTAAACAATTATTGCTATATTTGCTTGGAATAAACTGGTTGCCAGGTTATACCAGATCAAGTTACAAATTCTGCAGTTGTACATTTTACTGTTTTTATTTTTATCCCTGGCAACACCTGGAGCTTCATACACCTTGCAGCTTTTCACACAGCCTCGATCTCAGTTTGATACCTTGATGGTAGTGAAACATCCATATCTCTCTCCTTGATTTCTTTTGGAAAAGCTCTCTGTGGTGCTAGATGATCTCGAACAGCATGTGGTACTGCTTCATCACATGTGGTGGGTTGTTCGGATACAGCTGGGTTTTTGATCTGTTTCCTGGCTCTTTCACATGGTAGCTTTTCTGTGCATCTGCTGTGACCTCCTGCATATCCTTTTCAAACAGCAATGATGCGCACAGATCCATCCCTCTCCTCCCACCCTTCGATTAACTCTTCCCCTGTTTTCGATGTAATCCTTTTCAATGCCCCGCTCAGACTTGAAGCTCTGTATCAATTTTTTTTAAGTGGGAATAAATCTTTGACCTCTTTAACTGAGGATGTAAAAAATGTCATTTTCCCAAATGTTATACTTGTTTGTTATACAACAGTGTATATATGTTTCGTGTCATGTTTGAGTGTTGTGTGTCTGATTTTGAGACTTGAGATTAGACTTTACATTGTAAATTCCTTGCAAATAGTAAATAAATTTGAAGACATGGAAACAAATTAGCCCTAAATAAAGTAATGAACCCAATGCTTGAAAAAAACTGCACACAAAAGATTTAATTTTGCAATACTGTTTAATGAAAAGTAGGGTTAACCCATAGAATTCTTCTGCCTTTTTTAGTGTTTGACTACTTTACAATTTGTTTTAATAAATCATATTTAAAACTGTTGTTGTGCCAATGCTTGATGTCCTTTTTTAATACAGACCCAGCTCCTTTTTTACAATTACTGCTACTTTCTTTCAATTTAAAGTATCGGAATTGTACAAAAAATACAATTCAGAGTAGCAAAATTTGGCAATGAACCAATGTTCACAGCCAATGTTCGTTTTTATGTTTAATATAAAAAAAAATCAAAAGTGTTGATACAAACCAAAAGTTAATAAATCCCCAAAAAAGCAAAGAGGATTTGGTTATCTCCAGTCCACATAGGGTGAGAGACAGTGGTACACCCAAGATACATCACCAGTCTGTCACTCACTCATTCAACATTCACTTACACATAAGGGGGATTTAGATTATTAAATTAACTGACGCTTGTTTTTGGGATTGTAGGGGAAACCTGAGTACCCAGAGGAAACCCACACAAGCACAGGGAGAACCTGCGAAGGTTCCAGGAAGGTCATCAATGAGCCTTGAACCGACAACCTTCTAACTGGAAGGCCACAGTGCTACCCACTGCACCACCGTCCCATCTAGGAAATTTTAATCAAAACCCACACAGTCTACTTTCATTTATTCTTCCTGGAATCTTCGCAGGTTCTCCCTGTGCTTGCGTGAGTTTCCTCTGGGTACTCAGGTTTCTCACAAGCAGAACTGAGTCTTTAGGTATTTATGAACAGTCTGTAACATTAAAATGGCCTTTCTCACCTGTACTGTAATGGTTCTCTTTTTATCTTGTCAAGCAAACATCAAAAACTAACTCTTGCTTTGCATGCTTGCATTATGAAGTTACCTAACATTGGGAATACATTATGGCTATTGGATCTACTGTAGTCCACAGCCATAGAATTATCTTTTAAAACCTAAAACCCACACAGTCTATGTTCATTTATTCTTCGTAGTGGTCTAAAGGGGAAATGTTTTTTTCTTCAAGCATTCGTCTGCTCCAGTTTTTATTTCTCTAGTGCCGTGCAGAGGTTTTGTTCTAGAAGTTCAGTGTTTTGCAGTGTGCACTGCCTGGAATGGTCACAGCCTGGGTTTCGTGTTTGGAAGATTTGTTATCTGTACTTATTCTTATTCCCAGCTGTGTTTGGAGCCCCTGAATGATTAGATTAGTTTTCTTCTGCAATCGTGAGCCTCATACAAGCCAATGGATTTTTGCAGTTGTGTTGTATCAGTTTAAATTGACAAGGAAGTTTTTTAATGATTTGTCTGGTACTGACTCTTGATGTATTCAACATGAATACAAATGTTACCATTACCATGAATGAGATGGGAGACTAAATACCCAAAGAAAACTTCATAAGCTGAAATTCCAACAGGTTCAAACTTTGCTTCGTACACTTCCTTCATTTATGTATTTTTTCCCTCAATTTTTTCTTGGACATGTTCTTGACAGATTGCTGTCATTCACTGAGCATCACATCGGCTATGAGGCTTAAAGAATTTCTGCCACCCCAAAGAACTCCACAGGATAACAGAAACTTGGCTCAGCCCTGGAACCTCATCTATGCCAGCTCACCACAACAGTTTGTCCAAATACGTCAGCTTTCAAGTGCACTCTGCTACCATAATTAGTAGGTGCTATCCCATTTATGCAAACATGCAGTGGAGCATCTCATCGGTATTTGCCAAAAGTTTTTTCCACCTCTGCTATTAGTTCCCTGCTGAGTGTATTTCTCCATTTTTCTCTTTTCAGTGGTATTAAATAGAAAGAAGCTCTTTCGCTCTGAAAAGCCCCTTCCAAAACCAAGCGCCTCACTGCTCACTGACCTCATGTCTAAGTGAGTGTGCAGAGAATGTTGCCTTGGGTTAAACGAAACATAAAGACGGAATGCTACAAATGACGGATGAAAATCATTTCATCGTTCAAACTATTTCTGTTTTTGAGGGGTTTTCCTTTTTTTGTATTAGACTTTTTGGTCCAGAGGCCAATCATGGATCATTTGTAAATGTTTTCTTTTTTTTTCTTGTAACCACAACAAAATAAAAGTTATTTTCTCTTGATAACAGAACCTCTCTGAACATTACTCTGGTCAGTGGCAACTGACCAAGTGGTAATCGCAATTTTCAAGCATTGTTCATGTGGATGTCCCACTGACTAGCCATGAACCTAATTCATGAAGGCTTGGGACAAAAAAGTTGACGGCCTTCACAGCGTCATTTTAGGAGTGAGCACCTTGTTTAAATAAAAGTGAATGTGATTATTCATATATGGAAAATTAACTGAATTGACTTTTAATATCTAGATCACAATAATATTTCTCGAAATAAAGTTAACAGTTTATAGTTTGTCTTTATTATTGTATCATATTGCTATCAGAATAGTATTGTTGCAGTCTTTTCCCTTGAACAAGTTTACATTTTCATACACTTTTAAACTTGCCTATCGTAATAATTCTTTTAAAAATGCACTTTGGTGTTTTAATACCAATATAAAATGCTCACATAATACAATAACATTTATAACTGGAAATTTAGGTTAATACATTTATATGCTTTTTTATGCAAAAATAAATACATTAATAAATAAATAATAATAAAAAAATTCCCATTCAATGTGACCACAGCTTCAGTTCTTACAGAACTATTTGATTTCCTCTTCAGTTTTAAACATGCACTCAGTCCATTTTTAGGCCTCTTCTCACACACCAATGCCCACCCAGTGACTTATGAAGTGTCAGGTCATTCATAAAGCACAAACACGACAGAGATTATCACCACCGTTTATTTGTGTTACCCATTCCCTGCTTAGGCCCTTAATAGGAAACCACACACTCTGGCTTCCTGCAGATTCCAGCTTCCCATTTGTTTTTCGTCAGCAGGCCATAATGAAGAGAAATGAAGTGAGTGCTTTCACCTCTCAGCACGGCTACTTAACCATGTGCTCACTGGAGTGCAACTCAGAGTCTCTCAGGCCACAACTTTACTAAAAAGCCATTGCAACCATATCAGCACGATAGCCCCAATAATTCTACACAGTATTATTACTTCTAATACTTTTATCATGATGACATAGAGCCATCCACTACTCTGATGTTTTTACAAGTCAGGGTTTGATAAGCTTGTCACAATCGTTTACTTCCAGCTAATCTGGTACTAGCCCAAGCTGAAGAGTGTGCTCACGTGTTTCAGTGCAAGAGTAGAGAGAGAATGTGAGTAGGAACTTGAGACAACCTGAACATGTTGACGGAGCTGAGATTGTCGTGCCAAACTCAACACAGGACTGGAGGCCTATCCAGTACCTTCTTCCTGGCCAAACACAATACCTCCGGTGTTACAAAACACAGCATATCATGTAATCGTGTCCTGAAGGCCACAAGGTTCCAAAAGTTAAGCAAACAGGCTTTAAAAGCAACTGCTTAAAATAGTAGATTCCGAATACTTGGCTGGAAGAAGCCAAACTCTAGATATCATCATATTAACCTAATCCAATTAATGTTATCACTATATTAAGTTTGCATAATCCTATGATCAGCTAGTAAAAGCAATAGACACACAATGCGTCATAATTTCAAATGACCAGATTCATAGTTCATTAGAGCATAAACCTTTCATCCTCTAAAACTTTATTAATTATAAATATATATTACAGTTATGCATATTTAAGGCATATCTCCACAATCCAATTATTAAGTTGTGATGTCATACATTGCATCCGGGTTCTGGCTCTCCACTCTCCCAATGATAGACAATGGTAGAGAACACTGATCACAAATTGAACCAAAAACCCTTTAAATCAGTTTTAAAGCAAGACTTTTTGTGAGAATTATCAATAATGTGCCATTACAAAACTTAGAGTCAAGGTTTCCTAAAAGTGACATTTATAAAGTGGAATGTGCCATTCTGTAGTAGAATGTAGAAACCCCGTGTAGAAACCCAGTGTTAAACAATGGTGTCTTACCTTTAACTAAGTTTTCGGATACTTGCGAGATCACTATAAATTTATGGCTACTAATTCGAGAAACTAATGGTTTTTGTGCAATTACTGAATGGTTAAACTGTTCAGATCTACTTACCGGTATATATATATATATATATATATTTTAGTGTCCTATAACTGATATCTTTACCATCAGACTGACCTTTGTCTCAAATCAGTGGTAAAATGCCTTTCCAAAGAAGTTTAAAGGGGGAAAAGTCTCCTAATCTTAACCATTCTGCCATCTGAACAACTTCAGTGGAGAAACTGTCTTCAAAGCAGGGTGTCTTCCATAGGCACGGGTGATTAGTAATAGAGGATAATACATGAATGATGAAAATACAGTATCTCCTCACTAATGGGTCAGAATCCATTAGAGAGGCCTTTCTTCTTGCATGATGGCAAAGTGGGTATTTGGGGTTTTTAGAGGAAGGACCGGATTGAGTGTTTCTAAGCTGATGAATACACAGAACAGATGCCCATCATAAACACACTGACTAAGATGAAAGAGCAGCAAGCAACTATCTCCACCAGCACTGTGGCACAAACCCCCACAAAACTTTAAGCTTGCTCGCACACTACATTGTGTTGACTGAGTGATCTGTTGAACAACACTGATGTGTAGATAAAGATAAGGGTGTCCATCACAAAAAATGCCATAGACCTTTAGTAGATATGCATGTTTTATTTTATATTTGGTGGTGGTGGGGGGGGGGACTTTGGGTACAGAATCAAATGTCTTTACTCCTCAGGCAAATATGAACCTGTATGATGTCGTTGTGTTAAAAAGCATTTGATGCAGTTGACAGACACTTTTTATCCAAAGCGACTTAAATTTCAAAGAGTGATCACATTTTGTAAGTTATTGCTTTCCCTGGGGTTTGAAACCACAATCTTTTCGTTCTTGGCTCAGTGCTCTACAGACTGGTCCACTGTAAAGCACCTGCTACCCTTTTATTTTCTTCGTATTAAATATTTTATGATGTTTAATCAGCAGACAGATCAGCCAATCACAGGTGAGGCTTTGGTGGCACTCAGATGTTGTGGTTTTTACCACAAAATAGGTACATTTTTTGTTTGTTTTACATTTTTACTTTCTTGTGCTTTGGCTGAGAACTAGCCGCCTTCCTCTATAATACAATTTAGCCCAATTTATATACCGCTTTTCCAGATGCTCAAAGACGCTTTACAATTTTGGTGAAAAAGGTCATTTTTACTAGAAATTATGGTGGTGAAAGTGGCTGCCATTTTGAGCCTACGACCTCCTGCCCACCACCAAATAAACCACATTTGTAACACACATTCATACAGGGCAATGTGGGAGAAGTGGCATGTGGTAGAATGGACCTCCACCACTACACCATCAACACTAAAAAAACAACACACTGAGAAATACAAATCATACCTGCAGAATATTGTCTGTATATTAGCATGGTGTTGCTTGGGCCTTTTGTTTGTTTGGGCCAGTGAGGACATATCATCTTTTCAGTTCCACTACTATTGTCACTGTTGTCTCAAAATCTTCACTGTCACGGACGTACTCACTAATATAGGCCTAATGGCGTAACAAAAACATGTAAGATGTAAATAAAATGGTTCAGTTTCAACAGAAATGCTAATTTTTATAGTGCCCTACAAAGACAAAGGGCTGTAACTCCACCAAAACTAAAACGTTATTTCTGACTTGGAACTGTGTTATGGGTACAGTAATATTGACGATTTCTCTAAAATCCCATGAGCTTTTGTTACAGACAAGGCTTTATGGTGCCCATTTTCAGTCTAGACTTCTGTGACTTTGTAATTTGCCTGAGATTTACCACCATTAGCATATCTTTATTTGGGCTCTGACCAACTGCACGCAATAGAGACATAACATTACAAACCCACCCTTGGTATTTTACAGCAGTTAAACAAAGCTATAAATGACAAGATACACACAATTGTTCCGCTATAAAATATTATGATACATATTATAATATATAATGCAGTTGAAAGTGAACCTTTTGAAAATTTGTTAAAAAGTGAGATCAGATTTTTCAACAAATCTAAATGACTACCTTTATAAGGAGTGCCAGAGCAACATGATCAAACACAAGAACCCTGCTTAAAAAATAACATCACCACATGCTCCATAAACATCTGCGGGTGTGCTGTCTGAGGCTTAGACCAGACTGTCTTAGGCCTGAAGCTGTCAGTGCTAAGAAAACACAAAGTCATCAAGATTAAACGTCCAGACAAGCCAAGCACCCCAGCGTGGAGCAGTGAGTTGGAGTAATGAGTTGGAGGACAGTTAGCACACAGCAAATGGTAGGCCTCCAGTAATGACCCAGCATCTCCACATCTGGAGCTCCCCAGCCCCAGAGGTGTGCCACAGGTGACAGCACTGTAAGTTTATCGCATGGAGGAACTGTGAGACGGAGTGATATTTACAAGGTGCACATGCTGATATTTCTAGAAAACACTGCAATGAAGCCTAGAGAAGAGGAGTACTACTCTGGTGTAGTTAAATCTTAAAACTAAGAACAGATGCAACGTTCCTGTTAGTGAAGGGATGGAATGTGCTGTAAACAAAATGTGGTTATCTAAAAACGTCTGCCAATTTCATATATCATGAGACTTTTAACTGACTTGAGCTGACTTGTTGAAAGTGCATGCTTTATTAACATAATAGTGTTAACTTCGACCATTTTTCTCTTGAACTTTTAGCAATTTGATTTTGTTTCACTGGTTAGAACATTTGTATTCTCCATGCTGCTGACGTGTTTCACCTTTTATTGATCACTCTGTGAGATGAGGTTTTGCTGCTGTTTGTCAGCCATTGGCTTTGGTGAATGCTTCCACTCTCTGAAGCATCGGGTGGCTTGGATTCCATGCTGTTTTTTAAATGCAACTACTGCCAGGATAAGCCACCCTGAAATTCAAGCTTCTGTCTGTGTTGATACGAAGAGACTATTTACTAATGTGCCAGCTCTGTGGGTGTGTGTGCATGAAAGAAATTTGGTAGATTTTGAAATTGTTCAGAGAGTTTGTCTTGTTTGAATTGTCTGAGCTCTAGATTTTCAGATGACACAATTTGTATACATCAGTCATTGATTAAATTAATTATATATTTGGGCCAATTATATAATAATTGGGGTTAAAATATATATATATATATATATATATATATATATATATATATATATATATATATATATATATTTTTTTTTTTTTTAACCCCAATTATTCCTCTGTCATTTTCCCCAAGGGAAAGTTCTGACCTTGACTCGTGACTGCTGAATCCTGGGCAGCTGAAGTACTGATCTACTATTGTGCTTTTCCATCTTTGTATTTTTTCTGTCATTTGGGACTGAGCCCAGTGATCTAGCGGCTCCTTCTTTCATTTAGGATTGATTGCCGACCTTCTTTTCATGTTATTTTTAGGACACGATAGGCACCTTTGTAGACACTGGTCATTTCAACCTCTTGTTTATTGTTCTGGTTGTAAGACAACAGAGTTGGTTTGGATTTTATCAAAGCCAGCTGGGAAATGTGTCAGGAGAAGCCAAGCCTCAGTGATGTGAGGGATAAAGTTGAGAGATGAGGGCTGAAGAGAAAACCAAGCAGGCAGATCGTTTAGTCCTTATATCAAAATAAACAAGAACTTTTGCTTTTGCTGACTGAACACCAATATACAAACAGTTTTATTTTTAATTTTTAATTTTATTTAATTTTTTTTATGGCCTTCTATCGTTCTGGCCATCTGCCCATTTCTACTGTCTTAACTTTATGTATATGCTATACCCATAAGCTTGCTTTGCCTTATCTTCTCTATTTTGTTCTCCATAGGCATAATAGATTTATTCCTCACTGGTATTCATTGTAAAATCTGAATACATGGATCTTATTATTCATATTACACAATGTTTTTTAGGTATCACACTCATTATAATGAAGGAAAATATAATTGACAGTCTTCTGAATCAATGCTCCTCCTTAAAGTTGACTGTTTGATTAGTTTAAGATTCAAGATGCACGCTTTGACTGAGTCTGATGTTATTTCCATTAATTTTTGGGATTTGTCCAAGCTGGCATCCCTAAACTTTGGGTGGCTGCAATTTCTTTGACGTTTTTGCTAAATGTGTGTTTATAAGCTTGGCTATTTGAAAAGGGATGGTTCACATTCCATTTACTGGACCCCTTTGATTCATAATGGAGCACAATTGCTTCCACTAAAGTGAATTGTTTCAGCCTGTCTCACTGTTTGTCTTCATCAGAGAATTTCATCTATTGGTCACTAATAAGCTGAACAGACAATCTTCCATCAACTAATCCTTCTCACGTATTGAAACTTGATGATTCCCCCAAGATTAGGGCTCTTTACATGAACTAGCATGGTAGAAATATCTTAACAACCCTTTTCTGATGGTAGTGGTTTAAAATGAATGGCATCATAACACCGTATGAAGCTTATCTTTGGAGCCTGAAGCCCATCAGAGAGTGAAAGCACATGAAGGGTGTCAAAGGTTGACTGGGGAGTAGGAATCCATGACTCCAGTTCACGTGTGTGTTTTCTTTTCCATGCCATCCTATATGTAGAGGAAAGATAAGCATGGGCTTGTGGTGAAGACCAGGTGCATGACTATCAGAGTCTCAAGGGATTTGTTACAACAAGGGTTAAACCCTCTTTTGGTCTGTTTTTCTACCTCTTTTTTCTTCTCAGTTCTCTCTCTGTTTGTTGTCACAGGGAACGCTAGCAAGTAGTTGTAACCTCAGGTTTGACACAAGGGTGAACTCTTTGGGGCTTCAAGTACCAATATGGGTAGGATGGATTTGTTACTAAACCATTGCATACATACAAAGGTGAAAATGTCTGTATTCACAAATAAAGTAAAATGTTCCAGTCTGCTCAATTGGAACCCACCTTGTCTCCTGCCTAATTTACATTTAAAAATGTTAATGGGCACGCTTGATAAACCTGATAACATGCCAAAATCTTGCAATGAATGCAAATTTTCAGAAACCATCTTTAATGTTTTTGGCGATTGTTTAGAAAGAAGATTTTAAGGTTAAATTCAAAAAGAGAAACACCACTCTCTTATAACATTCAGTTTTTTTTATTCACACCACCAAATTGTTTGAGGAATACAAAGATTTAAAAGTCCTATATACCATTTATTGCAAGCATGTCTAGTGCATGTGCACTTGTATCAGACAACTCCGGCTCAAGACCACATCTAATCAATTATTTATATTTATAAGCAGGTGCTTCAAAGCAGTGGGTTTCCTCTGGGTACTACCAGGAAATTCTCTTCAGGTGTGAATGTTGCCCAGGGATGGTCTGGCAGCCTGTCCAGGGTGTATCTCTGCCTCTTGCCAAATGTGTACTGGAGATAGGCACTTGCAGACCCCCGTGACCCTGTGAGGGAATAAGCAAGTTGGATGAATGAATGCTTTAAAGCAGCTTCACAGATGAGCCTAATGTGAATTACTGATGGCTAACTTTAGTTGAGTTACATAGTGTTAAGTTAATAAGTAGAGACCACTTATTTTTTTTTAATAATATAGTAAAAATTGTTAATAAAAGCTAATTTAATTAAATAACCTAAGGCATATGTTTAGACGTGTAGCTCCTGTAGGAAAAACCCACACTCATAATTCCAAATCATATGGGGAGTTACGTGAAACTCCTATAGTTGTGCCTAGTACAGCAATCACACAGGCACATCCAAGCCTCTTCATTTCCATATGGCCCACTAAGATCTGAAAGATCCCTTGACACATCCCTAGTCATCACCCCCCCCCCCCTCCCCCTGGAAACCAGACTAAGCCACAAAAACACTTAAAGTTCATAAACTAGAAAACTGAGTTTCCTAAGCAGGAAGATAGTAGATGCTAATGCTGAGCTGTCAAAAGGCAAGACACAAGACACAAGGCGATCTGTTGAGCACCATTCACCTACAACATGCAACACTACAAACCACTCTTGCCTGTTACACCAATCAATGATGAGATCCAAATAGCCACAACTGGCCAAAGCAAAGCTTGAAATTTAACAATATCCATAGAGTTTACACAAGCAAAAAAAAAAAAATTATAATCTTGATTAAAACTTTTTCACTTTTACTTCAAGTCTGTTTGAAACCATAAATAAAATAAACCTTAATAAAATAAAACTAAACAAATTGAAAGTATATTACTACAATTTGTATTCATTTTTACTGTGCATTCAAGGATCCTGTGTCAGTGCTAAAGCGATAGACTTAACTGAATATAGATCTGCCACTTCACTTCATCACCTACAGGAGTCGCCAAAGAATATAAAAATAAATGTGCGCCAGACTGAAAGCTGCTGAAGTACACCAGGTTTTTGTGAGTATGCAATGTTGATACTCAAGGCCCTTGCCATTTCAGTAATACATTTCACTTAGCTCTCTTATGTTCTTATGGATGTATATGGGAACTAGGGATTCTGGTTTGGTTTGTTTTTTAGAGCTGGTTGAGCTTAATGCCCAGTGAATACAACAGGATGTTTGCTACAAGGCTGTTTCATGAAAAGCATCCTATTGATTTAACAATGCAGTACGTGGCCAAAAGTTTTGAATCTTGAATTCTGCATCCATATTTCCTCTTTCAGTCTGTGGCTTTTGATTCTTTAATAATTCTCTCCAGCCCGAAAATATTGAGGTTTCTCCCTCAGCCCACCCTTCATCCAAGTCCTGTTGGAATGCCCTTTTCCCTGCCGCAAGATACAGCAGTGTGGCTTTGGAGGCCACCAAGAACGGAGCAACTCTGATGAACCAACATTCAGAAATAGAGCTTGAGTCTATAAATTTAGATTTGCTATGGCAATATGCCTTACTCAGAGAGCTTTGTTGCTGCTTGATCTCAAGACATTTAAACAATTATGGAACCTCACAATTATGGTACTTCTAAGAATTATGGTACATCGTAAATACAGCCACAGAAACAAGCATTTGGGATCACTAACATTGATCATTTCATCTTTTAAACCTGCTTTTAATTATGATTCTAAAAATCATAATTAGAATCGAGGTTGTTAATCTTCCAGTCTTCCTTGCTCACACCAAACTTCATTGTGGTGTGGACAATTCAGGATTTTTATTTTTTTTTTATTCCGTGAGATATACATTTGGGAATCCAAAAATTGATGTTACAAAAATGAATACAAAAACAAAACAGGATCTAAATTTACTTATTTATTTTGATATCCATGACATTCTCTTGTGATTCAGTTCATGTGACATGAACAACAGGATTCCCTAAAGGTTCCTTCCTGAAATACCTGCCCGATTGAGTACAAAAAGACAGAAAGTCTCACCATCGATAACGACATTTGACCAGCGACTAATTTGATTACAGTTCACTATAAATTTGATTTCTGGCAAATGTCGAGACCTCAATTTGTTGTCCCAAAGTTAGTCCAGCTCTAAGTAACATATAACCAACGGTTGACACATAATCAGGTACAGCAAGTATCGTAGTGGTGGAGTTGGTCGTCCTATAACTGGAATGTTGGCTGTTCGATCTCCACCAGGTCAATTCTGCTGTTGTGGCCACTTCATCTGCATTGCCTTGTATATGGGTGTGTGTGACTGCTATGGCATATTTGGTGCTGGGTAGAAGGCTGCATGCAGGTGCAAAATGGCAGCCACGTTCTGAAAGGCTATCAGGGTAGCTTATCACCACCAGTGTGTGAATGTGGATGAAATGTGAATGAATAATGCTCTGAATTATAAAGTATCTGAAAAAGTGCTATATGTAACTTGAAGGCATTAATTAAAAAACAAACAAACTGAAGAACACACTAAGCAATGAACTACCTGTATGAACCACAAAAGTACAATTGGCTGTATGACAGAGTGAAAAGACGCATTACTGCTCCAAGGTATTTCAAACAAGTGCAACAGGACTAACTACAGTGCCAACCTGAAATCAGTTACATAGTTCATTTACATTTCTTAAAAGACCTTTGTCCAAAGAAATCAAGTTCAAATGTTGTTGAGAGTAAGTAGCAAGATTTTAAACTTGACTTTAGTTTCCAAGAGAACCAGATTTCACTTATGTCTCCAGGAATCTCTAACCAAGTATTTATTGGTAAGAGTGTTGTTTTCAAATAAAACTTCTTCTTGGGTCATACATTTTTATGCTTTTCTCGGGCTATGTGGAACCCTGAAGATTTAATCATTTCAGTTATGTTTTAAGCTTAAAATGAGTCATTAGGTGTTGCTTACTTCTTTTGAAGAGTCATTATTTGCATTAGTTGTACTATGTGCCATATATTGAAGATCTTCGATGGAAATTATGTGTAGCCTGTATTTGAATTAAATGAATCATAAATAAACAAGACAGGAGCAAAAGCTATGTTGTGAGCTCTGAGTTCTTTGCAGTATTAAAGAAACGTGTAGTTCATGGTAGGCTTAAGAGTTGAACCTTGCTGTGTTAAAGTGTTCCGATGTGGTGGAAATCCTTGTGTTCTCCACACATCCCTGCGTTTAAACTGAACCAGATGGGCTCTTTCCATATAAAACTTTCACTCCCTTTTAAGTCTTACACTGGGCTAACGGCCTTTAAACGCCATGGTACATGTCAAATTTTGCCTACTTAATAAAGGCGTTAATACATCAAGAGCTACTCGGTTTCACACCGCAGTTGAAAGCCCATATACACAGGCACGTTGCCAGGGATATTATGATGGTCTTTTTTGTGAACATGAGCAACGATTCGTTGTCCTCTGTTAATGGGAAATGAATCATATCTTCTGAGCTAAATGCTGGAAAATATATATACTCAACGTGAATAAGGCATGAGGTTGGTGCAAGTGCTGTCAGGTTTATTTCTCGTGCAGACTTGAACGCTATGCAAAATCTGTTGTCACTCAAGCCTTTCTGTCTTTCTAACTCTTCACCAACAATTTCCACAAATATGGTTTAGATGATGGATGGAATGAGAAGGAGAACAATGCTGAGAGCACAGAAAATGAGTCAATTTGAAGTAGACAAACATCCTTTCCTGCCGATTGAGGAGAGTATATACACTTTCCATAACATCTGTTTGTGTTGGCCATAACACAGACTCACTTTTGGT
This sequence comes from Danionella cerebrum, assembly GCA_007224835.1. NCBI lineage: Eukaryota > Metazoa > Chordata > Actinopteri > Cypriniformes > Danionidae > Danionella > Danionella cerebrum. Next base: position 340,254 of record SRMA01026893.1, read on the forward strand.
AAAAAAAGATCTAAACATTTCCCTTGAGTGCTCTTTTTACACTTTGTTTCTTTCAACACAGCAGACAGTTGTTCCAGCTGCAGCCTGTGTGAGGTGTCTATGTCCACTGTTCTTGGCCGGGCTATGGAGAGGCTGTTTTGACAGTTGCAGTTGAAGTGTGACATGCTGTTATGGAATGTTCTTCAAATGACTGAGGAGGAACCGGAGCTAGATCCATTGGTCTGTGTATATGGGAGAGAGGGAGGGAGAGGAAGAGAGAGAGAGACTCGAGTCATGTCTGGGTAGTCAGTCAGTGAGCAAAGCAGAATGGTGGTTACCTTCCAGGGAAGTGCACGCCCTCAAGAGCCGTTGGTTTTGTAGTGCCGCTCTGTCAGTAAGGAAAGAGGAGGAGTGGATGAGAGAGAGAGAGCGAGAGAGAGAGAGAAAGAGGAGGGGAGACTTTGTAGTAGAGGAGCTTTCTCACTAAAAGAAAGCAGCACATGCTGTAGCCAAAAGAATGAGCGTATCTACGCTCTCTCCTGCTAGCTGCACTCTTTAAAAAGCTAATCATCCTTCTTGCTTCAGACATTGGGGACAGATACTTAATTTTTCTTATGAGAATTATTTACCTTCTTCACATCTACCTGTGAATTAGGCTCTGACGGATTATGCCAGTAGTTGGTGTTGCATCAAAACTCCGGCAGCCGGCTGTGGGGTCCAAACCGGTCCACACAGCTCTGCCTATCCCCAACCTCGGGAGGAGCAGCATGGCACACGGACTGCCATCTAGGAGCTCAGAATCTTCTATGCTCTCCTGTCAGCTGTCACTCAAAGCGGAGCTCCAAAATAGAAGGTCAGCCATGGTTCCATCTCCTGCTGCTGCTCTGGCACGCAGCAGCAGAGAGGCAGAGGAGAGCAAGATCTGCAAGGTCAGTATGACTGATGGGATGGAGTACAAATATTCAACCACTTGTGCTCGGATTTGGTTGGTTTTTAAAGCAGACTCTTTGAAAAGACTAGTTTTTGCATGATAAAAGTCTAAATAAAGTTTAGAAACTGAAGCATATGTTCACTGCACAACTTTAAAGACTAATTATTGCTGTTGTCAGTCTATGGGAATAGCCTCCATTTAGATATGGACCACACGTTTCCCACATACAGTAACTATGCATTAATGGTTCTCAGACAGACAGGTCGACCTGGACATTCGAGGTATAGCATCATATAGATCCTGACATCTCTTCCATTAACACAACAGACATGGACCACATTACACATTTGTATGACCAAAAACAATGAATTTCTGGTGGCAAATTCTTTGCCGATAGAGATCTCATCAAACAATAATTTATAGGTTGCAGAGGCATTGAGTGATGGAACCTAGAAACCACAATAAGTTGGAAATATTTTTGCAGAGTTATGCAGATGAAGCACAGAATTGTTAACACTAATGATGGCACCGGCATTGACCTGAACTTAATCAAACCTAGCAGGTGCGATAGAGGATTTCTGTTGTATTATTTTAAATGATTTTTATTTGTGTTTAGTTTAGGCTTCCGTGTTTTTTTGTCAGGTGAAAGTTCTAGTCTTAATCTGAGATGTTGTAGTGGTTTTACTAAAGCTGTTACGATCACTATCTGTGAAATGAAGCACTTCCCCAAAGACAGAGTTTGTCTTGTTAGTGAATGATAGACATGTATGGATTGCCACAAAGCCTTTCCCATTCAAAAGAGAAGCCATGCCAAGGTGTTTGAAAGCATTCTCAGACTTTTGGCTCAAAGCAGAGTACAGACAGAGTGAAGGCGGGGTGTTTGAAATGAAGTGAGAATCATTCAAAAGTCACTGCCTGCCAAACGGTTTCATTCAACATGTTGTAGTCTGGCCCATCAAGTTAGTCAAATTCATTAACAACAGACTAAAGAAAGCTTTTCCATTTTAGGAGGTGGTTCTTGACTGTTGTCTAACATTTGACATCCTAAGTTTTACTTCCTCCCTTTTCAGATCCTAAAAAGCCAGCATTTTCTTGTAACCTGCAGGAAGCGTGTTTTAACTTCAAAGCAGAGATGTGGTTGATTGCTCTGGGTTTCTGCTGCAGTAGAGCCAAACGTGCTTGGGGTTGCTGCAGGGCAGCAGAACCAAAAAAAGAAAGGAAGTGTGTTATATTATTAACTCTGTGACCCAAGACAATGTTCACACGAGTGTCATGGCCTTTGGTGAGAAAACCATCCTTGTCCTTTTACCATATGTTTAAGTCAGGAATGTCGAGAATAGATCGAAAACTCTACAAAGGTAATTACTTTATTAAATGATGTACTCATTTGGTCTGCTCTACAGTAAATAACTACCCAGTTTTGTCCTCGGGAGCATATTAGTCACTTTCTGCCATTTTTAAAATCTTAAAAATCTGAGGCAAATCAAGGTATTATCAAGGTAATCAGGATGTCATTTCTTATTATCATCAGTTCATTCAGTAGAACAGTATTTGTTTAAGGCTGCATGCTTGTTTAGACATGTTTATAGTCATTCCCACAGAGGGCAGCACATTCACCTTTCTTTGGTTGGACAGGTTACTCTATGTGCAGCTGCAGTTTGATGTGAAATGTTCGTAACCTAGCATTATTGTTATCTGCTTGTAAAATACATACAAACAAACAGTGCAGAAGGACACGATTTAGAGTAAACTGCACGCGAGAACTTCACAGCTTATGTGCAGACAGACGATGAGAGTGCTGTGGATTCTCATCCTTGGAAAGCCTGTAGAGTTTACAGTATACTGCGAGTTTGTTGGAGTGTGTTGTGCAAGGATTCCAGTTACTTTTCTCTGCCAAACTGCAGACTCCCATGTTAAGCAGAGCAAGTATGTGGTTGTTCTGGTTTGTGAACTGATTATAGCTTATCATGTACACCTTGTACACCTGAGAATAAGGGCAGAGAGGAGGTGTGTCAAAAAAGGGATGCTCATGGCATGAGAAAACATGGGGCACTAAACAGTCATAAAGAAATAACACAGTATTTTGATGAATAGTCTTTTGTGCCTCAGAGATCTGAGTATCTGAAAAGGTGTGCTATTCAAATCAAATTTATGTTCTTGCACAATCCATGAATTAGCTCCTTCACATTGAGCATTTTATTGCTTTCCTAGCAGACAATTCAGAGCTCCATGCATTTTCTTTAGCTCCCTTGTCAGTGTCACAAGGTTAAAGGCAGGCAGGTCACCACACATTCTGTCCAAAGAGGAATTTAGAGCAAGCAATGAACCTGAAGCATGTTTTTGGACTATGGTAGAAGGGCTCTGGAAGGCTGGACTACTCATTGATTGACAGACAGCATTGCTATCTACTTAAGTCAAATAAATAAAGCATCCATCTTTTGCGATTACTTTCCATCTATAAATTATGAACCTGTACTTTGCTGTTACAATACATAATATTACCAAAAGTATTCGCTCATCTGTGTTTAGATGTTTAGGAACCTGAGTGACATTTCATTCTTAATCTGTAGTGTTTAATATGATGTTGATTTCCAGGAAGCCTTAATAAAGTGTGTTTAGAGGAATAATTCTAGAAGAGAATGAGGCCAAACATCGATGTTGAATAAGGAGGTGAATAATTGTTCTACCACATTAACCCTTAAAAGTCTGGGACCTTACAATTTGCTCTAATAAATTACCTCTAAAACTGTTTTTTGTACCAATGCTTGATATCATTTTTTTTGCTCCATTTGAGCTAATTTTTTAACGGATATTTTTCACTACATTAGATATTAAACAATAATTCCACAACAATCCTGAAATTGTACAAAAACTACAATTCCGAGTGATAAATCGTCTTTTCTTTCTGCAGAAATCTAAAAAATTGACAACAAGCAGTTTTTATGTTTTTTACAAAAATCTAAAAATGTGGGTTCTGTAAAATGGAACTGAAAGACAATCACACATTGTCTCTCATTTTAATTTGAATTACTAATACTGGTAATGTTCAGTTAAAACACTAATAACTAATTAACTCATTTTGTAACTAAAACACTAAAACACTAATTTTGAAACCTACAGATTATATTCGAAATCAAAATTATATAATTGCTGGGTTGCGTCTTTCCTACTTTACTCAACAGATGCTGTCACTGGCTGTCAACTGTTCCACTCCAAACTCCTGGTACAACACTGGTGCAAATTCATGCTGGAAAAGAAAAAAAGTCATCCCAAAACTGTTCCCACAAAGTCAGGAGTATGGAAATTTAAGACATCTCATAGTTTGCTGAATGAATTGGAGGTTATTAATTTGCATTAAATCTCCTGAAAAAGAAACCAACATGAGAATCACCTCCTTTTAAGTTCACACTTAGCACATTGCAGTTAAAAGGCCACGAAAAAAAAGTATCCCTCTGTGGAATGAGGTGTCCCATTACCTAACATGGAGTCACTTCAGAAACAATCTTATTTCCTTCTTAGTTTACCTGTTTTGTTTGTTAGAGAGGTTACTCGGTTCCTGCACAAGTTTTTACTGCATGCATATTTTTTGGAATCTGGGAATGTAAACAGTTTGATGGTAGCTGCAGCACATCAAATAAGGACTATATGGGAATGTTCACAGTGTTAATTTCTCAGTACTGTCAGTGGTAAAATGGTGTGACTGCATGGATGGAAGAATCACCTCTCCAGAAGCCAGTCACATCCATGGGTGGTCTGGAGAGTAGTTCTGAAAGAGTACAGGACACTAAAGAAAAGTGTTCAGACTCTCCTTAAAGACAAGCAATCATTCATTAGTTCAGAATAACACAAAACATTGTATCAAACTGGTCTCTGAAGAATGTAGAAAAAAAAAAGGTGACGATTTATGCTAAATAGTAACATTTACGGAATGCTAGGATAAATGTACAAGCATTGTGGGAAAAAAAAACACATAAACAAAAAGTATACCACCAAGAAATGTTTACCTTTGTGTTGCCTTTAGCCTAGTTTTATACTTAGAGACATTGCACTGAAGTCTGACTAACAAATGCTATTTCAAACTAACGCGAGCACCACATGCACTATAACTGTTTCATTTCCATGGAAAACACTCGCCACTCACACTCATTATTGCAATGTTCTACTTTTGTTTGCAACTAGAAAAGGAAACCTTGATTTGAAATAACTTAAGTCAGAGAGGCTATGCAAAAATGTAGATCCTTTGGTAAACTATTCCTGTAAGTGTTTTGAGATCGTATAATAGAGTTTATTTACATAACAGCTGTGCATGTTTATATTTAACATCTCCTGAAGCCGAGTCAGTTAAACAAGAGGAAAGTATGTTGTGAAAAAATAACAGACATTTTGGAGGTTAATTCTTGCCAAGGGTTTTTTTCTTGAAGAAATCCAGACAGGTGTAAGTAGCCCAAAGAGCAAGAACTCACTTTTGAATGATTTTATTTTGTCAGCTATTTAAATTACGTTTAAGCCACAAAAAGCCAAGAAATTATTAACAGATGCAGAGCTGCTGAAGACAGTGTTAATTATTATAAAGTGTCAATGCATTGATGGACAATCCCCAATGATAACCCCTGCTTTCCTTCTTGATGCGTAATAGGAAGTGACATGTGCTGCAGTTCATTGTCTGCTCGGTAGATGCTGACTCCAGAAGTCCCCAAAGATAGCCATTAAAATTTATTGAATTGTCGCTTTGAAAATTTTCATGAAGATTCCGATGGCTGGCAATGCCTAGTCGACGGGACATCAACATGAATTCTTAGAGCAAGATGCTTAGCCCTCTTTTTCCCTAGGCGCCATTCAACAAATGCCACTGTCGAAGCGAAATATAGACAGATTAACACAGTGGCTCAAGCAACGACACCCAGTAGGTGTGCTCACCTGGAAACAAGGATTCTTTGGAACATCAGCCTTCCACTGGATTCTAATTCATCTGTTTCTGTGTCCATCCCGCCACCCATTCACTGGAAACCTTTGGGGGACCACTGAAAACGCTGTCCATTTTATATACAGGATTCTTAGAATAACACACATACGGCACACCAGTTTATATTGTTTAGGGTGGTTGGACCCTGGGAACTGTTGATTTTTGCTAGTGTAAAAGCAATACTAGGAACGTTCGGAGAGGTGGTGTGTGGGATGTTTCCACTCACTTTATATGACATGCGCTTTATAAGGCACATCTTTGAAAGCTACGTGTTCTCTTGGATTCAAGTGTTCTCAGGGAAAGTTCAGAACTTACTGTGACCATAAGTCACATATGTTGTGGATTGAGGAGACCAACTGTACTCGATTGGATATTAAGAAAAATGTATTTCGTTTCAGTCTCATGCTTTTTGTCTCATTTTGTTCCATGTTCCCCAGCCACTTGGCCTCTGAGTTGTTAAATTTATGTATCATTATATATAAAGCACTTCCTAAATGGCAGTATGGTTTCCATGTACTTCTGTTTTGTCAAATGTTAATTTTGTTTAGTCAGTGGTTTTATTTTAAATTACTGCTGTTATCACAATTAATTTTCATTAATTTCCCTTAATAAAACGGCGATGGCCTCCGTATCTTTATGCTTATTCATTTAGATTCTATCATTCTCTCTCTCTCTCTCTCTCTCTCTCTCTCTCTCTCTCTCTCTCTCTCTCTCTCTCTCTCCCTCTCCCTCTCTCTGTCTCGGCTTGCCACAAAGGGAGAACATCTGTGAATCTGAAGCATAGGACTCATTAGCAATCAGCAAGGGACATGGAGAGAGTGAACATCTTAGCATACCAATAATACACCACCACGAAGGAAGAAATGAAATGCACAATGTTACATATTTCCGTAGTCTGGCAGCAGTTGATTTGTCTAATGACCACATGAGCTTTTTGGCTTTAAGCAACTACTACTTTTTGACCCATTTAAAAAGCTTGTGAAGTTCAGCAATAATCTATCTTGTTTTACAAAGGCAAATCATTTATCCATTTTGTTTTAGGCTCAGTAGGTTGCACTGTGGCCTTCCAGTTAATTTGATTGTGTGTGTATTGCCTCTCGACTGAACGTGAGCTGGTAATCAACAGAACCCCATGACTACAAAATGAATAAGTAGGCAGGAAAATAAATGAATATAATTTTGTACAACTCAGCAGATGTAATTTAATTGTCATTATTTAAAGGTCAATGAGTTCAATGTTATAGCTTTATATATGCAGCTTTGGGGTGAACAAAACTATTCAGGTCAAAATCAATGTGACCAGACATGACAGCGTCTGGCTTTTTTTAAAATTCCTCCTCTCACCACACAATCTCCTCTCTGTGCCTCCTTGACAAATAGCAGAGGCTCATAATCTCATAATTATGATGTAATCTCTTTAATAGCATAATGCTCTTGAACTTTATTGAGCTACTGAGTCAATATATATTAAGAGAAGACCGATAAAAGTAACGGTTGTCCTCCAGATGGGTCGTTGGTTAAACTAGGTTTGAATCTTTCATTAACACTGTCATTGATGGGTAATGCCCCCAAAAATGTACAAACACACATTCCCTCATAATAGTTGTTTTTCTCTTGGCCTCTTCTCCTGTCCTCAGTGTACCCTTTTGTCTGGTATGTTGAAAGAGTCAGAATGACCTTATTTCTGTCCAAATATGGCTGTATCTTCTCCTGTGTTGCTTATGCTATTTAGTGTGTAAGCTAGGTTGACTCATGAATCACAGTGCATCTATATGTAATGGCACTTTTCCACCAGTTTTTTTTTTTTTTTGTGTGCCTCTGCTCTCTGTGGCTCTTCTCACCAAGGCTTGTATTTGTGTTTCCACTGACTACCAGAATACCAGAATTTTTTTTTTTTCTTTCATCTCTAGCCACCGCACAATTAGGACACGGGCCAAGCATCCGGAAGGCAGAGAGCAAAGTTAAAATTAAAAAAAAAAAAAAAATGAATTCAAATGATTTTGGCCATTAGGTAGAGCTTTTAGTAACTTATGTTTTGAAGTCAGGATTAGGTAGTGATGACTCACACCAGGTTTGGTTCCAAAAATCTTCAGGCTCCATTTAAATCACCATGGCACTTCTCGAAAATCTTAACTCCAATCAACACGATACAAATAACTTTGTTGTTCCGATTCAAATTTGGTAAGTTAAAATATATGACACTCGCTTTATACGGCACATCTTTGAAAGCTACGTGTTTCAAAGCTACGGGTGAGAGGCTGGGGTACATCCTGGACAGGTCACCAGACCATCGCAGGGCAATATTCACACACACACATTCACACCTAAGGGTGATTTAGATTATTCAATTAACCTAACCACATGTTTATGGGATTGTGGGGGGAAACCAAAGTACTCTGAGGAAACCAATGCAAGCACTGGGAGAACATGCAAACTCCCTTCAGGAAGGTCACCAACGAGCCTAAGGCTTGGCAGCAAGTGTGCCAAATTTCATAACCTTCCCGCTAGTGGAAGGCTGGCTTTGACTTCAATGGCAGAAACTGAAGAATAATAATAATAGGAAGAAAACCAGCGCAAACAATAGATGCCTTTGCAGCTTCGCTGTTTGGCTCTACAATATTCTGTAGTCCAATCATTATCTGATATTCATTCCTTAAGTGGTTAACAGATTTAAGAACTGTTGAACCATTCTTTATGGTGTAAAGTGGACCTTTCAAATTTCATCTTTAGCTTCACATTCTATCACTTTCTGGACACTCAGTAAAATAAGGATATCTGCTATTTGACACATACCTATTATCTTTTTAACAAAACATTCTTGTATTTACAGAATGGTTTTTAGAGCGAATGTGTATATATTATTCACTTGCATTGTAATTTAGTTGGATTCTAACAGTGTCCTTTCATTGTGTGAATATTTAAAGTGTTTGTGGAGTGTATTTGTGTTTTTTCATGTTGAAACTCTGAAGTAGCTCTTGGCTGCAGGCTGAAACAGTTACACTTTATTAGGCCAGCTGTTTACTCTTTTAAACAGACCCACACTGGATGCGCTCTTGTGTGGATTCTGCCTCTTTTCTGGCAGGTACTTTTTGAGCTGTAAACCACCATCTTACTAACTGATTTTACAACCCACCTAGAAGGTCTCTTTTATGTTAGCTGTAGGTAAAGCACGCAAGCTTGGGAAATAGACCTACCTCTGTTTCATGCTTACTCTATTCCATCTTAGTCAACACCACTGGATAAGGAGAGCTGTGAGCTCACTGACTCACTCACGAAATGTTATTCAGATGCCTTTCATGAATGCATATTAGGCCCATATTGGGTTTTCCGTTGCAGTCTGAAAGGAATCGATTATAAAGAGGCAAGGGGTCCAATAAGGGCTAGTGGGTGGTGGGAAGACGGGATGAAAGGAGAAGTATGGTTGCCAAAAGCTGGAGATTGTAAGAACTGTCCAAGAGGTAACATGAACGTCAACTGCACCTGATCTTTCATCTTCTCTTACTCATAGGAAATGGAGTCCAGGTCAGGGTATGGTTTACGTGATTCTCTTGATTGAGGACAAAGAGGAAAGGTTGTTATTGTTGTTGGCCATTGCGTGATCTGCATTTTAGCGGCCTGGCTTTGATGAGACTTAATAGTACCCTGTAATAGTGATCAGAGAACCCGTTGAACCTAGGACAGAGGTAACTTTCTGTCAGTAGCTAAACTTTCAAGGCCTTGTTGAGGGCAGTGCTGGTAGAAAGGGACAAGGCAGACGGCTTTTTGTGGAATGTTTGCATTGGAACTCTTCTGCATTTAGGGGTAGACCACTTACAAAATGCAGAGCAGAGCCATACGCAGAATGGTGCCACATTAAGCCAGGATTACATCTGTGGCCTCCCCAGCTAAATCCCTTGCTGATAGCTACAACACATCTTCCATTCCCAATACTACCAGGTCTATAATTTAGAAAATTTCTTCAAATGTTTGTTTTACGCATAGTTTTTCTCATTGAGATGTCGAATTATGTCTGTCTACTGGCATTTCACTCACTGTGTCCTTAAACTTTGGAGAAAATGACCTCAACCGAAAATTCTGATCGGTGTGTTGAAGCCTTTATTTTTTAAGTTGTCAAATTTTTCGGCAGCTAAACCCCATCTTTATAAAGGTCACTAGATGATTTATCGTAGGTGTATCTATGACAAAAAACAGTTTCTGAAAGTCTTTTGCAGCCCAGTGGTGCATAACGAATAATTTAACAGCCAAGTTGAGTTTCCTCAGAAAAAAGGATACTATTTTAGACGGATGTTTTTGATTGAATCTCTCATATGGACTTTTTGAGCCAAGTGTAATGTCTAGATTTTCTTTGCACATGGTGTAATAAAACTCAAAGGTGGTCTGCTTCCCGCTGAAAAAAAGGTTTTAAGAGATCAAAATATGCCAAGAGCCTGATTGTACACAAATTGTTGGATGTTGGAGGAAACCTTGTGTATTTCTAAAAAAAATATGAAGATAAATTTGACAACGTAGAGTGTTTGTGCCATAAACACACATCTCCATGCAGCATGTTTACAAAGAGCAGATGTGGGACCATATACCCTCTGCTGAGCATCTAGGGGTGCTTTCACACAGGGGTCCACGATCCATTTCTGAACCCTTGACCCCAGTTAACTTTTGCAAGAAAGAATAAACTGCATTGATTCCATTGTTTTCTCAATCTCGCCTACATGTAAACATACTGTATACTTCTTATCACAGTGTGAACGTACCGGGAGATTGAAGCATGAAGCAGTTAACTCTCTTTTTTGCTAAAATCATTGCATTCAGAATTTCAGTAAAGATAGCACCTGAAGCTAAACATCTCACATACAGATGCCTGTTACATTGGTTATATTTGCTTATCTATTTATTTAAATTTTTATTCCATCTATGAGCATCTTTTGGTGTCATGTCTATAATCTTTATGTGTTTTACAAAGCTGTACAGGAAATGAGCAAACTGGGAAAACATTGGCCTCATAGGGGGACTGCAGTATTCTCTGTGAGCAACCGCTGATGATTCTGAACCATGATTCAGAGCCTTCAGAAACTGCTGCTTTGACTCTGCTGCCTTTTTGGAAAGGAGAGGACGGGGTATGGTTTCTTAACATAGATATTTGTCTTCAAACTCATACTTGTACAAACATAAGAGAAAGAACTTCTTTCTTTGAAAGACAGTGACCTGCTGAGACATGAAAAGGTAATCTGAATCTTCAATATTGTTGATGATAGTGGAGTTTGATATTAGAAAATCAAGATGGTGTCTCATGGGTGACCGCTGATAGAAAATATTGCTGTTCTTGGCAACCATTGCTCAGAGACACTGATGGATGTCTGCAATATAGTGAGAGCCTTTGAATGCAGATATTTTCAAGTGGAAACATGCATATATATTAGAATGAAACTGTAAACAAGACATGTCCTAATCCTTCTATTCCTAAGCAATGAATTATTTATAAGAGGAAAAATTATGCAATTGTACCCAATATTATCAAATTGATATTGTCACAGTTAAAAAAAAGTAGACTGTGGGGTCATGGAGTCTATGTTTGCCTGGTATCTTTAAAGACTGTCTAATAGGTATGTGAGCACTGTTTCCATCAAGTTTTGGTAATCTGAGAGCAATTTGGAAAAACATTTTCTTTTTCTACTGCTGCCTCACACTTTTAATATCAATCTCCAGCTGTTGTTCTTTTGCCAAGTCTTCAGTTTTTGAAACCTATGACTAGGATTATGAAACACGACTAAGCATTTGAGAAATGAATGTTTTGGAAGTTTCTAATGCTCCTTTAAAGCCAATTGAAGTTACATGAATTGCTGTGTAATGAGTGAACTGAAAATGGCCAGAGTAAGAGTCAGTCAGAGAACGTCCACTGCCTGCCCTACAATAACTGCCATTAAATACGAATATACATGTTCAGCTCATGTCCATGATGACTGGATTTGAGGGATGAGCTTTCACAGTCATAGATGAAAAGACAAATTTACTAGGTTGAATACAAGCTTGATTAGTTGATATCACCACATTAAAAGATGGTTGAGAGATCTGCCAGACAGTTTGAAAAATGATGGGGCAGTTATTACAAAGTTTTGTTCAAAACTGTCATTCTCATTCCCACAATCCACTATCTAACTAGAAATCATAAATCTCTATGGGTCTCCGAGGATACACACAACAAAAATAAGTTTAGTGTTTATGATTACTGGCTAAATATTCATAATTCCTGTTGTCACTAGTTTAACTTAATTGGCCTGTACAACATGAAAGTTACCATCAAACTATTTACTGGCGTAATGGTAGATAATAAAAATGAACTGAAGTATTCAGTTATTAGTAAAGGGTGTAATGATACACTCTGCTCACGATACGATACATACATTGATATTATGTCTACGATATGCATCACACTATTTTAACCAACTATTGAACCAAATCTGAAAAAAATGGAATTGAAAAAGTTTTGAAACCACAGAGCTAGGAAGCCTAGGATCTGGTTTGATTTGTACGAAAGGGTTTAAGGTCTTCCGTCCACTAGGCGGCAGTGTTGTTTGCATTAAGTCATCTTTTTTATTCTACTTAATGGAGAGAGCTAATTTTATAATCCTTTCATTTAAAATGTGAGTAAATGATAATTGTCTCTTAGTAAATATTACATGCAGTAAAACAAGAAAAGTTAAAAAGTTTCAGAAGTGACTAGAATCACAATCACTCCATCGATCAAATACACTTCAGCTCTTAGATGTATTGTGACAATTTTGTATTGAGATATGTAATGCCAGGATATATTGTTACTCCCATCGTTATTAGTCACTACTAATTCAAACTAAACAAACACCATGATTTGTAAATTATTTTGAGGCTTCACGAACCTTTTTTTGAAAATCTCAGTAACCTTTTGAAGAAATGAGAAAAGATCAAACCTGAAACTTAATGGAACTCATTGCTGCAAATAAATGAAAATATTTCACAGTGGGTGAAATTTGGTATGACACTAAGTTCATAATACTCATAGTGACCAATTCTACGCAATCTAGCTATACGCTATAAACGGTACCACTCACTATTCAGCATGCTTTTTTTTCAGATTTTAACTTGAAATTAGCTGTACAGTTCATTTTGTTTGCAATATATGCATTGTGGTAGCATGTGTTGTGTTGTGAAACTATTCATTTAATTTTGAGTTTAATGTCTGAACTTGTGTCTGAAAAATCAAGTAGCCTAAAATATCACTCAATACAAATGCTTCGAGTTACGAAATGTTACGGAAAGGTCTTGCGATAGGACTCGCAGGAAATATTTTGCTTCTAGATACGGAAAAAACTCCAAGACACGAAAAACACCAACAGTTCTGCTCTATTATACGCTTGTTAAGTCTAAATGGGCTGATATGCTTTAAAACACTTTAAATCACTTTAAATCAAACCTCCTCCGACACATCGCTTCACTCAGGGTAAGGTTTCACATTTGTGTATATATTACATATTTTGCTTGTATTTTTACAATTTATAATTTAATACATTAACAATAAGTAAATTTAAGGCTTGAAGAAAAATAGATGTTTCTCTGGTCTTACAATTTTTTATAAACTTATACTGTTGTTTCTGTGAGTCGTTGCACAGATTAGGTGTTTTACATGTAAAACTTACTTCAAGATACCAGTATAGTTAAAACCTGGCAAAATTCTAAGATTTCATATGAAAAAAGTAAGCGTACATCTCTCTAAATTTTGCTTAAAAAGTAATAGCTACCAAAATGGGATGGTGCGTTTCCGCCGTCACCACAGCCTTTTTTTAAAAGGATTGCTAGTTCAAGGCCAGCCGTTGGCCTTCATTTGAGAAGTATGGATTGTCTCGCTGTGCGTGCATAAGACTTCTCTGGGTTAATCTGAGATTAAGTTAAATATGTGTTTGGTTAATTTAATAATCTAATTTCCCTTTAGGCCTGAATGTGTGCGTTGCTCTGGGGTTAACTACAAAAAATATTGCAAGTAGAAAGTAAATAACTGATAGTGAGCAAATGTAATGAGTTACTAGCCACCCCTGCACTATAAAGATGTTTTTTTTTCCGTCGAATGCTATGAAAATTTTGCATATAATGATTTTGCTAAGTGGTATTTGCCGGTGTACACTTTCAGAGAGACAATAGGGTCACACGGAGCTCTCTACAATCCTACACTATGAGACTTTGATGCGCCTTGACATTCCCGCAGCAACCAGAAAACTCTTCTTTGTTTCTTGTGTTCTTAAAAAAGCATACTGTATCAGCTGAAAGATAAAGCAGTGCTAGTGTCGGTAATCTTTTCATGTCTGCTCTTTTATCAAAGACCTTTCTTCATGTGCAGCCATGCAATATTTGGTTTGTTGCACTATTGAGAAAGGTTGCATACTGGGAAACCAGGCCAAACCTGTATTTTGGAACATGGTACATCCTGTACATTATTCAAGCCAGCTTTAGGAAGTTGGCTTCAACAAAGTAAAAGCAATTGAGAACATAAAGCACACGTCTTCTTTTAAGACGTGTTCCAGCAATTTCTGTCATCCTTTACTGAATACCTGTGTAGCATTTGTGTTTGAAGTCTTATTCTTCACCTCAGCTGGGACTGATACAAAAGATCATCTCTGTTCATCTACATCACTCTAGATAGACAGTGATAAGATGGAGGGGTATTAAAAAGAGCCTTAGAAGACCTAATAAAACCATAAACATAAGGCCATAAAATGGCCTTTCTTTAGATCAAGCGCTCACTGCTGGAAACATTCAGCACCTGCTTGGAGTAGATCCAGGTTATTGTTTTTTTGTGTGTGTTTGTTTATGATGGGGCCAACATTGACTCCTGTAAACGATGAAGTTTTTTGCTTTCATCTCATGTTGTGCAATGACTTTGCATTTGCGGGAAATCAGCCAGAAACATGAAGCCAGAGTGAGAATGTGAAGGAAACTTTGAACTTCTGAGTGTTGTCCTTCATCTTGCAAGGGTTTGTTATTGGTAAATTCGCCTGTGATCTTCCAGCCGTGTGAATTGTTTTTCACAGCTTGGAGCATTTGTTAGAATGATGTGAATATGTTTTTCTAGACTCTGGGGGCAGTCATGCTCATGGCATATAATGCATTTGTCCAGGGATCTCTCTTTATTTCATCTGTATCTTAAAGTTTCCCAGTGCTCTAATGTTCTGTAGAGGCTGAGAAAGGAAGAAGAGGGGGAGCGATGGTTGTTGGTTTGGGGTCATCTGAAGGATTTGGCTGGGTTCATGTGAACAGCAAAATCATCATCTTTTCACAGATAAATTCATTCAATATCTCTGACTGTAATGGCCATAATGTGTGGGAAACTGGGAATGTGGTTTGGAAATAGTGGGTGTGTGATTCCAAACATTTTCCCATATAAGAATCTCTTTTGTGATGTTTTGCAATAAGCTAAAAAAAAAGAAAAAAGGACAGACCAACAACAAAACAGCCAGAGAAACAAAACAAGGCTCCATTTATTAACACACACTTATTAACCTCACATCATATTAATAAATCCCTTTCTTTCACGAGGAACACCTGCTGCAGCAGACTCATTTCCTGCTGATAAACACATTCAAGGCTCTTTTTGCTTCTTTATCATTTCACACACAGTACTGAAGCCTATGCTCATCAGGAAGGAAGTACACTCCTCTGTTACTGTGGTGATCGAGTGCATAAAGCCACTGTAATCTAGTGACACACTGATCTGATTCTATCTGCTGCTCTGAATTTGATTAGCCAGGCTGTTTGAAACAGATAACCTGCTTTAGCATTGAAAAGACAGCATAGGGTGCATCGCTGGTATTGTGCATGAGTTAAAGTGACTGCTAAGGCCAGTGAAAATTTTCTAAACAAACCATAAGTCTGTGTTTGTGCAGCAAATAAGTCTTGAATTGATAAACTATTACACTCTTTGTCTAGCCATTTACCCTTAGAAGTCTCTGCTAAGTGAATTAAATAAACCCACCTATTACTTTTTATTAATTCATTTTCTAACCAGTTTATTCCCTTTTTGGGGTCACGAGGGTCTGCCCCAAGCAGATTGTGGGGGGAAATTGGAGTACCCAGAAGAAAGCCACACAAGCATGGGGAAAACATGCCATCTCCTTCCAGGAAGGTCACTGGTGAGCCTCGAACTGGCAACCTTCTGACTGGAATGCCACAGTGCTACACACTGTGCCAACATGCCACTAGTTGTGATATTTTAGGTTTTAAATGAACATTACAAGAAATAATAGAGATAATTTGCAAGGTAGTTCAAATTAAAATGTGAGAAAACACATTGTCTTTCAGTTTTGTTTTACGGACAGAATCGGTACCATCTAGCGGTGAAAAGAAGGGATAACCCTCGGACATACAATAGCTATGAGATGGCTTGTGTTTTACAAAGTTCTGACACAAAAAAATGTACAATGGCACAAAAAGTGCTTGGAATAGTGTATGAGATTCAGGAGAGGCTCGCCTGGTTTTTGACACAATTTTTAAATAGTTTTGACCTTGTCTTTGGTTTTGGGGATTCATTCATTTTTATTTTGTCTCAACACTTTTGATTTTTGTTATGAAACATCAAAACTGTTTGTTCTAAATTTTTGTGATTTTTGCAGGATAAAATTAATACATTTTATACCATTTCAGGTTTATTATGGAAGGTTTGTGTAAAGTAATGAAAATATATTTGTAAAAAAAAAAGTTGTCGTTGTACAAAAAAAAGTATTGCCACAAAAAAAAAATGTTTTAAAGGTAATTTATTAGAGCAAATTGTAAAAAAGTAGTAAGAAATGCTCAAAAAAGCCACAGAGAGAGCCCGATGCATTGACGTTATGAATGTCTGACCCCCTGAGTATGTGTTATTGTCTTCATATTTGTTCTACATTGCATTTTTCCAAACACAAACTCTTGCTTGCCAAATATCAATTCTCACTTTCTCATAAGGCTGTTCCCTGGAATTTGCAAACTGCACAAAGAGCACATTTCTTACACCGGAAAACTGATTATTATTCTGCTCTTTTGGCCAATTCATGGATTCAATGTCAATTAGTGGTTACTTATGATTGACAGAAACACACTTTAACTCCAAGGGTCAATGGGGCCAGTGATGTTTTACAGAGGACTTTAACAAAACTTAGCTGGTGGTCTTATCTTGAATTATTTGCACAGACATGGAGGCACAACTCCCAGTGTCCACAACTGCTCCCAAACCATCTGAGTGAAGCTTACCCTTCCTAAGAAAGTTCAACAGGTATCAGTACCCTTGAACCATTTTTCGCCCCTGGGATGCTTTTCAAATGGCTATTCTTTGGGCAGTATGATGGTGAAGGAGATGAATGGAAGCAGAAGTCAAACAGAGTTGAGATAAGAGCAATGTTTGCAAAGAGATCTTAGCTCAAGGTCGCATACCTGCCATGCTCATCTGACCTCAGGGGTGTGTGGCGGGGTGTGGGAAAAGAGAAAAGAGACAGCTTTACTCCTGGAGATTTTAAGCATAGCTCTTTAAAGACACACACAAATACACTGCAGTATTATTGCTGGTATGAACATATCGTAGAGGTTGTACTCATTGCGTTAGTTATCTTTCTCTTGTGAAGAACTCACTGTCTCACAGTGTTAGTCTTATGTATATATTTATTTTTATAAAAAAAGGAGGCAAAAGAGGTAAATGTTTCACTAACCATGTTTACACATGTGTAACCAGTTTTTATAGAATGTAGATGAAAATTAATAGAAACTTTGTGACATGCATTTGAATTTGATTTTATCAGTATATTTTTATTCACTTGGACCATGCTCTGCTGTTAAGTCAGTAACTAAAAGAAAAATCAAGAAAATGTTTTGTTTGGTTCATCTATTTTTACTGTTATATAATAGATGCAAAATAATGAAACTTGCAACAACTTGCACTTATTTTGATATTTAAACTCTAGTAAATGTATATTGCTATTGTATCAATACAGATTAATGGATAGAAACAATTGCTAATAATCAGTAGAATAAAGATTTATAGACTTGGACAGTTATAATAACCAATATTGGAGCTTGAAAACACCTCGTTTCAAGTAAAACTACATTTTCATGTTTAACTAATGTCAGATTTCATCAAATTTTTGTTGGATTACATGCCATGTCTGAACTAGGCCTGAAACTAATCTAAAACTACTCTAAACTGCCAGTGTAAAACTGTATTTTCTTTGAAAAGTTGGGGCTCTTTAATTCAGAGAATTTTTTTAAGAACAAATTAAAGTTTGATTATAATATATCGTATTAAAAATCTTCTTCTTTTCTCAGATTCTGATGCTGTATAATATTTACCATAACCTGTCCATAGCACCCCGTCCTGGATTGAATTGTTGGTTTTTAATACACCCCACAGGACCTCATTGACTCATTGGTTAGATTTAGAGTGCATTTAAAGTAAGATGAAAAATTATTTTAATTTATTAGTTGTATTATTGCTGCCGGCCATATTCTGACCACAATTTGAGAGCAATATTGTGTTTGAGACTTCTGACTGTTTTCCTGCACATGATCACACTCAAGGATCCAGTTTTGTGACATCACGACATGCTTGTGGAGAGTTTCCCAGCTCTCCTCAGATATTCATTATGGCTTCTGCTGCCTGAAACAATAAAGCAGGTGCTGGGGCTTATGTGAAGGATAAGGTGCGAAAGATCAAGTTTCTCTGAGAAAGCAGCAGCACTTTTCTCAGGTATACTCTGGAATGGAAATTTGCCCATCTAACATACTATTAAAGAGACAGAGTCCTCACAGCACAGGGTGGTGCGTTTCAGGGATAAGATGGGTTTGTGGTGACAAGGGCATTCCCCCTACAGCAGTAAAATATCAATTTCTACCCATTGGGAAGAATTACTGACATGAACCACACAAACCAGCAGCCGGCTTTGAGTTACAGACAGCAGATTTAAAGGGCTTTTCTGAGAGGCCTGTATCATTTACAAAGCATTCCCCAGCTCTGCATTTCCATCGGTCGCTATGACTCATGTGCTGGGCCATAGAGCACAGCCACTGTCAGTGTGTGTTTAGGGGGGCTTTATTTGTAACTCTGTGCCAGTTCATCACCAGGGGCATTGTGTATTATGTATGTACAAAAACTTTGTGTGCCAGTTTTCTTTGTCAAGTTTGCTAATATTGAAAGACATGCTGGAAAGTGCATTTCTCCATGCAAGCTCCTTATCTGGTGTACACTCATTTTTGTCATTTTTCTGTCTCTTGGCGATTATTTTTGTGCCATGTTAGTAGTTTTCAGAACCCTTAATATCAGACCAATTCTTGCAATTACCGGTGGAATCTTCATTACCTGTGAAAATGAAGTTTTCCTCTCATTGTTTGTCTTTTAAATGTGTTCATTTAAATATTTAAATGTATGTAAATGAGGCAGGGTGTTGTGCCCTTGCATGTGAACTCATATTGACATTTTCATTTGAATCTACAATCTCAGTGTATACAGAGATTAATAAATCAGAAATGAGTAATAATATATGAGTTTTTGTTTTGTTGAATAAGCAAAAAAACTATCTCCAATGATTTATTTGCAAGTGATACTGAACGTAGAGAGGCAACTGTCTGCAGACTGAGGGCAAGAACTTCAACTACCACTGATGTCCTTTGAACTCATCTATCAAAGCTAATCAAATGCCAACCCTTTTTTAATTATATGGTTGAAATTTGATTGGCTGTGATAGTTGAGTTCAAAGATAGATTAGTTTTTGCCTTGTCGTTTATATTTATTGTTGATATGTGTAAAAATAATGTCATGATGCTTCAGTGGAGTATTGCATCCAGAACAATTTGTATTTACATTTGCAAAAGCTATCATTGCAATTAATGTCAAACTTTTTATAAAAAAGCCCACAATATGTCAATTATGGCTTTTAAATTATTTGATATATTTTATCATAATGTGACCATCAAGGACTTCATTCAAGTGAGTAACAAATCTGAAGTACCGCCAGATCCTGTCTACTGCTACTGAATCCAGACAAATTATATAATGAGAAAGTCCCTGCTTGTCTCATATTTCTCTGTAATTCTTTTTTCTCTTCACTCACCAACTCTTGCTCCTTGGACTGAAGTCTATGCAGCTGGTTTATTTCTCAAGAGACAAATCATGTGACGCTTGTAATTGGAAGTAACCATCATTGTGCATATTCTTTTTAGATTGAAAATAGTTCCTATCTGACATGTCGCAACCTATTCAGTGAAGCATTGAAGCATCATTTCTTATCAAACAGACATTTATAGGCTATTACCCCGAGACCCTATATTGACAGGATATTTACGTGAGCATCCGGAGCAAATCAGCAGTAAAGCAATCTTAAAAATCATGAGAGTCGCTGACCTGCTGCGTCTGTCTCTGCCACTGTGAGAAGTTACAAGGAAATGAAAGGCGATCTCTTCCCCCATTGCCTGTGTCCTGCTGCCTTATATTGAGATGCTAAATCAAAAACACTCATTGCCTCATTTTCCTTTCATGGAAGAGAGGAAAAAATTTAGGCCTAGCTGGGAAATCAATTGGTGCAGTGTCTCATGTTTCTAGCCGTATCTGAAGGAGTGAGTGAAAGAGAGAGAGAAAGAAAGCAGTCGGGATGAGACAGCTTTTATATCACATCACGTCAGCAGACAATTCAGTCTGATTCTCTCATGAGCACAGTTAGCAAGTGTATGCCTTTGTATTGTTTCTTTCTGGTAAACGGAGAGGAACCTTTAACTGACTTTATGACCTTAGGATCACAATAACTATCTGTTCTGGATAAATTGTGACATCTGGAGGCATTGTTACATTTTAGCCCCAGTTTCCAACAAGAAGTGTTGTTCAACTGAGTAAACTGCATGTACATTTGCCACTCTTCCAACAGCAACATCTTCACTGTACCTAAATTAGGCCATGATGAAACTTTTCTCTGATTGTAAAGAAAAGTGTGACAATTTCCTGTTGATCGCTGACTGGTCAGTTATTGAGCTCACTGATTGGGCGGTTAGAATCATCTGGGTCATAGAATCCTTGGAGTCTTATAAACCAATACATATACATCATACAAAAATGTAACTCTATCGGCAGTCTGTATTGTTCCGCCTGTGTTGTTTACTATGTTTCTCTGAGAGAGAGGGGTGTTATGCCCAATTCTTAATTCACATATAAGATTACGTCAAAAAAATTAACTAGAATAAGGTTCCGGAGTGACACATCTTGAGTGACATGTCTGAACCAAGCCCGATCTTTGTAAACAAGTAGCCAGCAGGCAAGGCAAGCAGTGGCCATAGCAAGCCCAGTCTAAAATTAGGTGGAAATGAAAAGTACCATTTTTGTATTCACGTACTACAAGGAATTAAAATTATAACAAGAAGAACTTGCATTTATACTTGGCAAATTAGCTATTAATATTACTGTCACATATCAGACTGAGTGTACACACGTCTAAATCTAGAAGTGGGGCGTCACTTATGGGAAGTGTAGGGTGTTCAGGAGAGTGGTACACAGTAGGCGAGTATCAAAGGGGTTGTACCATCAGGCATGAGCAAGGGAGCACATTGGCTAGGATGCTAACATGTGGGCTCAACTTGGGGACCAAGCAGACGGGGAGTGCAAACCAACACTATTAAAAGGGGGTAACGTAGCACAGATAAGTAGATAATGGTTATAATTCACAAAGCAGACGGAGTGAGGGGGCCTTGGAAGTAACACGAAGGAACATCATTGACACAGACCAGGAATTTTTGGGATTAGATTTGATCACTATGATTCATGTTATTACATTTTATAAATGTATTTTGAATGTATTTTTTTTTTGTTATGAGCTGTATCTATCTATTTTTGGCCGTCCAATATTTCTATATTTTTTCACTTACACATTTGTAAAGCTTCTGTGTTTCCAAGGCAATGCTGTCTGTTAATGCATTGAGGTTTCATAGAGTTGAGCACCAATGCCATTCACGGTCATCCTTTCATTCAATTTCTTTCATATCCCCATGTCCTTGTGAGATATGGGTCAGGTTCATGTTTATTAAAGCATCAAGACATGCTGTGCTCGTCATGAGAGACAGATGGGCTTGAGTGTATGGGAGTATGTGGGTTTTTGTGTTTACTGGCTGGTGTGTAGAAAGCTTTCATAGTGGCAGTACAGATCAACAGAGTTGTGGAGCTCTTAGAGAGGAAACCTGATGGTTCTGTTCAATCTTGTGTTCTCTTTTCTTTCCTTTGCTAATTCATCCATTCATTGTCATGGCATCCAATATGTGCAATATTCCCAACAGTATTTTCCGGTAAAATATCAGAATATACATTATAATATGAATTTACATTACATGGTTCATCACTTGGCTTAATGGGCTGTATTTTGTAGAATCTTGGGATGGAAAGGGGTGGTCGCAAAAATATTTAGGCTCGAAAGCAGGTACCATCATTTTTATTCGTATATCAAAGCATTTTGAGTTACTATAACTGAACCTAAGACACCAAGCCTGGTTCCCAAAAAACAACTCCACACCATAATCTCCCACAATCAAACTTCATAGTGAAGGTAAAATTCAGATCAGAGAAGTACAGTTCTGCTGATAATCACCAAACTGTTCCTTCAAACTTCCAGATGGAGAATCACGGTTTGTCACTTCAGTGAAATGGCATCTTCATTGCTCTATAAACCCAGACTTTTGAGAGTAATATGTAGAACTTTTACCACTGTCTTTGTCATTTTAACCCCAGCCTTTTGGCTAATGCAGTTCAATTTGGGAGAAGTACCATAGTTTGCGAAGTTAATTGACCAAGAAAAACAGAGAGGTTTGTGGCCTGTGGTTTTCCAGGCAGATAAGGACTCTCTACGTCTCAGTTTCCCCACCTGACAGCAACAGAAAAAAGGAAAAGCAGGGATTTTTTGGGGTTTCCCCTAAGGCTTCATCATGTGACAGCACTCTCCTTTAGTTGTTGTGATCTCGAAAGCCTCTCAGTAGAATAGTGTGTGCGTCTTAGTGCCTTTTGGCACTCTGCCTATTATTAAGCCTCAGTTTAAGAGCAAAGAAAGAGAGAGAGTCACAAAGAAGGAAAATGAACAAGATAACAGATAAGAAAATGATTGAATAACTATTTTGCTATTAATTATCATTTAATATTCACTACTACTACTACCACTACTACTTCTACTACAAATGATGCTACAACTATTAGGAATACTACTGCTGCAGCTCCTGCTGAAACTAATACTACTACTACTATTATAATTGTAGTTTTTTTTAGTATAAGCAGTAATCCCAACTTGTTTCAGAAACTGATAAATCCTTTTTTTTACATTCCTTCCCTGTGATTCAGAAATCCTAATTTCCTTCCAGCATCCACGTTGGCCCCTCTAAACAAGTTAAAAGTGATCAGAGGACTGTGCTCGCTCCAGTCATTCCACTGACAGGTGTGCACTCATGATCCAGTGTGTTTCCTGAGCTTCGTTTGTTATTATAGCTGTGCTGAGTGAAGGACTATAAGCATGAGCTCTGTGCCAACTCGAGCAAAAGCTTCTGGTCGAGTGGAGGAGGAAACTTCATGCAGGAAAACTGGTGAAGCAGTTCAAGGTGGGAGCAAGGCTGCCTCAGAAAGGATCCAAGGGAAATCCTGGATGACCACTCAGTCACATGACCTTAAGTGCCCTGTTAAACTTGAATGAGTCAGCACTGTTTAAAGGCAGAGGGAAAACAAAAAGAATATAGAGCCCCAAATCTTAAGAGAGGTGACTTACCAGTGATGAGTCGCATTGTGTCAGATATGAGTAACACATTCTACTCTCACTCAGGTCAATGGTCGATGATTCAAAGACAAGTTTACTGTGAAAGCCATCTTTAATGATACTTTAAAGTACATGAGTGTGACACATACAGCAAAAGAAAAACAAAATCAACCAGACACTGGAGGTATGGCTTTTCCCTTCTGCATGATGAGTAATGTTGTCATGGATGATGGCATGGGTTCTGTTTAAAGCAGGTTCTTTTTTTCCAGTCTTGGATATCAAGTCAATATAGAACTATTGTGTTCGTTTTGGGACGTCTAATGATGGGGTAAGGATATGAATATAAAAAAGCAAATGAATGGAGGCAAGTGAATTGTGTGAAGGGAAGTGGCTGTTATGTTACCACGCAAAAACTTTGAATGGGGTACTTGAAGGGCAAGATGGTAGGGTCTCTACACTCAAAAAAGGGTTCTATATAGAACCAAATCTGCTTCTTTGGCTCATAATCATAGATAAACCTTTTTGGTGCCATTTAACATTCATCTTCAATGGTGTTATTTAGAGCAATGTCCAAAAGGGATATTTAGAACTTAGATATTTAAAAGTGCTGTTCTGTAGGGCAAGTTAGAGAAACCCTGTGACGCATACTTAGAAGCTCTCTCTCCAATACCCTCGTGCTAGGGCTTGAAACCGTGTTACTGTTCGTAATTCATGAAATATTTGGAGAAAGTTAACTTTCATACGTAGTGCCGTAATGTTTTCTGCCTCCTGTTCCACCTCCTCCGATACATGACTGCAATAGAACCATAAGTACCAAAAAGGTCATAACAGTTTCTTTACGCTAACTAAGTGCTATAACAGTACCTCAAAAACGCAAAGAACCAGTGAAGAATAAAAATGAGCTTATGGCATTTTTTAAAGCGAAATAGTGCTATATAGCACCTTCAAGCATGCAAAGAACCAGCGAAGCACCTCTAAAGAACTTTTTTAGGAGTGCATAGAGTTGTTAACTTAAAATAATCAACTTTCTAAAGCTTTTTTATGTTTGTTTGAATTACTATAGGATGTGTGTTGTCATAAAATACTTCTAAATGTAAAAATGTAAATTATTAACACTTATTTCACCTCTTTATCCACTGATTGATGTTTTTAGGAATCATTGTTGGTTTTATTTTCTTTGTTTTTTTTTCAACAAGCACGTCATCAAATTCATCAATCTGATTGACAGGCATCATGACGTCATCCATTTTGTTGGCTCACACACCACTGGAAATTGTGGCCAATTTTAAAATCAAACTTTACTCTAGTATGCTTCACTCTTAAATCAGTCTGAAGACAATGGGAATGAATCTAGATTCTGCATAACAGAACACACTGTTCTGGTCTTCATAGCCCTCCAAGTTTCTCAATTAATGTAAGATCACCACAAAGATGAGTGAAAACGGTGCCCTCTAGTGGCATCTCTGGGTGGACTGGTACAGAGCAGACATTCAGGCACCGAGCACTAGGGCTAGGATGCAAATCAAAAAGCCATTAGAGAAGACCAGTGAGTTAAATCACATTTGTGAGGGATGTACAGATTGATTTACATAGAGAGAGAACATGTCTCCTGAATTCAAAGTAACCACAATCCCACTCTGCTTCTATGGAATACAAGGATGCTTTGCCTCAAGTGTCCAACTTAGCAGCCCACATAATTATTGATTATAAAAGCTATTAAAATTACATCAGACTGCAGTAGATGAAAAAGACTCAGCTGTACAGTGCCACATTAAACCAAGGATGAGATCCAGATTCAACACTTATCATGTTGCGTCATGTTTTCATGGAAATCAGGGGTTTGAGCTGCTGCTATACACATGGTAACTGCATTAGCTATTTCCTCAAAGCCAAACTCCACTGAAGTATGATATCAGGGTAGATTGGATGCAGTTCATTTATGGAAGTACTTATGCATTAAATCAAATCTGTAACCTGAACCTCAAATGTGTGGAAGGGAAAAGAAAATTCAGAGAAATTAAAACAGAGCTTGCGCGTTCGTGCTGTTTATCTCACCATACACAAGGTCACAGGTTGAGAGAGCTCTTATTTGGAAGCGCGTCACTGGTTCTCCACAGGCTTTGACTCGGCTTTCAGTTTCGGGTGAGCATGAAGCCAACTCTAATTGAACCCTAGCTGGAAGCGTGACTAATTACTTGGAGGAAGTGGCCTGCCTCGATGCTCTGCTGCGGTTGCTGCTCTATCAAATACAACACATTCTTGCTGTTGTCCAACTCAGGGACAGGAAAGCAGGCATGTTAAACAGGAAGAAAGGTGCGGCTAACTTCACAATTTCAAATTTCCTGTAAGGCACAATTTTCTAGCAAAAAATAAAAGCAAGCAAGTTTACACAAAAATACAAAATCTTTTAAAAGAGTGTTATGTTGAGTATAATAATCTATTGGATATGTGTTATTGGTGGTGGGCAGGAGGCTGTTGGCATGAAATGACAGCCATTTTCTGTCAGACTGCCCCCAAGACAGCTGAGGGCTACCAAGGTGTGTGAATGTCAATGCATATTGTTCAAAAATTGTGTTCAAAAAGTGTCATTTGCCATTGTTATAATTAAATGCATTCATATAAAGTGTAACTGAGTCTTATATACAGACAAGAGAATTAATTCTCATTTTGTCTAATATCATGTTGTTGTTTTTTTACGCTAGTGTAAGTTTTCATGGTGCCGATCAGCTTGATGAATACTTCTTTGGAGGCACGGTTGGTTTCAATAAATGACTGTTTTGAAATAGTGCTGTGCACTGTGTTTCATTATTATTTTACTACTGTGGAAGTACATGATGTACATTATGGGTCATAATAAGCAACATCATGTTGTGTTTACAATGATTTCTTAGTTAAGTGATCGAGTGACAGAGATCTTCCATTCGAAACAGCTCACAATGACCCTAATGGAATTTTTCTTTACTTTGTCCTCATTACACAGTGTTCCTTATAAGATTCACCTGGCAGTGGCTGATTGACTAGTTGTTATGTGAAGCAACCAACCACAGTTTAAAGTTCAAATATGATTTAATTTAGCCTTGTTGGAGTTTTCCTAGTTCCCGTTTTGTGAGTGGGATCAGTGTGTTCTTGGCTTCAAAAAAGAAATTTTACAGCATATTTACTAAAGTCATTTTGACCTTCTCCAACTGTTTTTTTTTTCTTTCCCAGACTCTTCATCGCTGTATCTTTCTGTTCTTGTATGTTGTCTCCCTGTGCTCCTCAGCTGAACCTCAAGACATCTTCACAGAGTGGCATCACTATGAGAGTGTTACAAGTGTGTTATTTATGAGAGAAAGGGCTACTCCTTGGGTTTTATAGACAAACTAGATCCCACTAGGGTTTTAGGAAAGGGATTTTATTTTCTGCTTGGCAGAAACTCTAGCCATTAACAAGTGGAAGGGCAACAAATGTTTTGCTTTACAGCCTGTTGCATTATTTCCCACTTATAGGTGCATTTTTCTTGAACAGTGCTCAAAGGAATAGTGTTGGCTGTAGCTGTGAGTGTTTGTGAACCTTTAATGAAGAGGCCGAGGGGCTGACAGGTGCCATTACTGGGAACATTAAGAGAGATAAAGGACTAGCTCCTCAGGACATGATAATGATGTTTGTACTGGAAACGGCAAACTACTTGAAGATGCTTAGAGCCAAACGTGTATAAGACTTGGTGTCCCAATATCTTCCAGATGTGTGAATCTGTCCTCTTTGGTTTACACTGTGGATCGTTTTAGCTGTCAATGTGGATAGTGGTTTCTATAGCTGGTTTAAGTAAATTTTCTTTTTGAACAGAAACTCAAAACTGACTTAAACACAAAGCGCCTAATCTAAATATTCTCTAAGCAGCACTTTCAATTTACCAGTTTTACTTGCATTCAACTGTAAACAAGTCAACATGAAACAATTGGTAAGTTTATAAAAGATTACCAGTATAAAACAGTTGGTCAAAATCAGCACTTAACTAATGAACCTGTGTTTCTTTCATCATTCTGTAGCCTTGCTCCATCAGAATTATCTGGGCCCACTGATTTTAAAAAGTTTTTGTGAATAAGTCATTCATTAACAACAAAGATATTAAAAAATATTTGTAAAGACCTTATTCACAAATTATGTCTTTTTTATATATTGTACATTTAGATAAGAATAAATAAGGAAATTATTTCCAATTTCTGCTTAAAGCAAGTCAACTTCAATGATTCACGTCAGATGACAGGAATTTACATTTTCATGGTCACAGCTGAATGTAGGCTAGTGTCTTTACTGAGACAATCCTTTAAGAGACACGTCTCTCACACTGGAACAATGCTCACACAGGAACCATGCTTGAGAGACCAACGCTCTGTAATTCCTTTTAGAGTGCTTGGTGGCATCTCATCACTTGCAGAAAGAACAGAACTCTCACCATTCTCGAATGAATGTCTTCCATGTAATATATCATATCATAAATGTTTTTGTAGCTCTATTTACACATTCACACAACTACAATAACAAATACTTAAATGTTTCTTGGAAAAACTGCTAGGTTGAAGATCTGAAAGATTTTAGGCCCATAAAACCATCACCAAGCAGTCTTTAGAGAAAGAGACTTGGTTCAGCCCAACTGGCCCACAAGTTCATTGAGGACTTGATAGTGTTCTCAAGGCAGCTAAGACCAGAGACACGAAACAAAAAAGCAGTTGGTTAAAAACTACAATATGAACTCATATCCAATCCACAAAGTCCACCAGATGGTGAAAGAACTCGGCTTAAGTTTGGCAAAGAACATCTGAATGGTTAAGAACAGGAATTACAGCAAAAGCCAGAAGAGTTTAGTTCAAAATGACTTTTTTGCAGAGGCAATTGTTCGTATGAACCCCAAAACACCACCTCAAAAGGTTGCTGAAAACATGATGCTTGGGTGTTTTATTTCCAAGGGGATAGAGCATCCGGATCTAACAATGAACAAAGACATTCATGGAAAGATTATGACTGAGACAATGGCCAGGGCATTGAAAATGGGCTTTTGGTAGGTATTCATAAACACATGACCAAGGTACAAAGAAATGGCTCAAAATAAAGCACATGAAAGTCTTGGAATTACCTAAATATAATTTTAAAATCTGTGGAGGGAGCAAAGTTAGTGTTATGGGTAAATAGGAGTAAGCAGTGTTTGGTGCCACCTGAGCCCTGACTCAGCAAAGTCCTGTTCATTTCTCAGTTCCAGTGTCATCATTCCCGGGTTCTCACATCCTGCTTACAATGAACATAAACTTGTCAGCAAGCATTCACATGTATTTATTAAGTATAGAGGTTTTTTAAGACATTTTAAAGATACAAAGTGATTCTTGATCATTCAATATTTTAAACTGATTTTGACAGGGTCTTTTAAGGCCAATATAATGAAATTACCTGTCAGTATTAACGTCATTTGTATGGTTTAGTAGGTGCCTACTACACCTATTAGCATCCCTCGTAAAACATACTATAACAAGTACATCTGCTAGCTATTCGGTCTGAGAGATCACATGCTATCATATCATGTCTTCTGCTATAAAACTTTACAAAGCCCTTACCTTAACCCTTAGAAGTCTCTGCACACACACGTGCTTCTGCCAGCCACATAATCTGTTTTGAATGAATTAGGAATGACGCAACCCAGCTTTTGTTTAATTTTGATTTAAAATATAATTAAAAAAAAGTTATTAGTTTTTATTTTTTTATTTTATTAGTCCCAAAGAAGGGATAACCATTCAAAGTAAAAGACCTTATGTTTTTCAAAATTCACAAAACAAAACAGAATGGAGTAAAAAATGCTTGGAGAAGTTTATAAGGTTTGAAGAGGTTTGCCTGTTTTTATATACAATTTTCACATGGTTTTGACCTTGATTTGTGTAAAGTTTATGTCAAAATATATTACTGGACCACCATGAACAGTACAAAGTTTTATTTATTTTCATGACCTCTTCAAACCACTGCAGCGCACATATATAACATTTTCTTAAAGTTTTAAATGTGACCCCGAAGGGGAATAAGTGGGCTGGAAATGAATGAATAAATTGTGGCTGTTGAAACTTCCATATGCTTCTCAGAGCTCCTTAGTTATTATTAAACAAAACAGTCGCACCCTTTTACTATACAAAGTACTAAGAATCAAAATTCTATCTTTAAGCACTGAACTTGGTCATTAGACAGAGTTGTGAACTAACAGATATCTTGAGACCATGAGAGCTTTTCTCAGCAGCTGACTCCCCCTGTTGAGCGAACACTGTATCTGCAGGAAGCCAGTTCCTGCGCAGTTTAATGCACTGCATAGAGAGCAGGCTACAGAGAGAGCGAATGCTGCTGCTTGTCTGTGGGACTCTGAGGACTACATGGACTCAGATACTCTAAGAGGTACCAGGGTTTAACTCTGATGGCAGGAACAAAGCTTGGGGATTTATGTACATGCGTGTATGTGTGTGTGTGGTTGATCTCTCTCTCTCTCTCTCTCTCTCGCTCGCTCGCTCTCTTTCTGCATGTGTGCTGGCAGGATGCTGCTCTCATGAATGACTGGCATGTGAGAGTGCTGTTAATGTGATGTGAACTCTGAGGGTGGCATTTCTCGCTTTTTTATTTAGTGATGCATCAGCCAAACAAGTCTTTACTCATTAATGGAAAGCAAGAAGCACATTCTCTGACCTATTGGGATGAATAGAAGCTAATCATTTACAGAAAACCACACAGTGACACATGGTAAAAGTTGTGAGAAGTCACATGGTGCAGGGTCATCAGATTACTATTTAGATTGTATCCAGTGTACGTCTGGGCAATGAGCATCAGGGCAGAGATTGCATGTGGTTGCATTCACTACAGCCTCTGCAGCACTCACAGTGGGAAATATCAGCAAGTTTGTCCCCTAAAATAACAGCACAGGAAACGCTTTAACCTTGGCTCAGTGCACTTCCCTCTGTGAAACTATTAGATTGAAAGACTGCTTTAGAGCCAGTTTCCTTTTGCTATAACAGACTTTTATTTACAGCCGCAGCCTAGCCTGCTTCACCCTCCCCTGTGCCTCAGTGTTAATGGCAGCATTGATTAAAACATTTACACTCTGCTACTGGTTATCTCGTGCAATGGAGATATCTGCTGGTACATAACAGAGCTTCTCTTCACCATGGTATTTTATTGAGGCGCCTGGGCCATGTGTGGTTACTGGGTGACTGTGTTCTTAGTTGGTTCTGCTCATATTTTAATAATAGAGCCCATTTAGTGCAAAGTGACAGCTATAGTATCCCCTTCTTGCCCGGGACACTGGTCCTATGTTCGGCTCAATTTTAATTGTGTTTTTTGTTTTTTTATGATACTATTTACTGTAAGTTTAAACTGATTATGATGGATTGAATTAAGCAAATAAGAACAAAGAACCACCCTCCGATTGTACATTATTGGATAAATACTGATGTCTCCAACAATACACTACAACTACATCAAGTGTGGCTTCAAATACACTTTCTTGCCAACAGAAAAGGTCACACAATCTAATTGGGCCACCTTTAGCTTTGATTACGGCACAGATTTGTCGTGGCATTGTTTCGATAAGCTTTTGCAATTTTCAAGGATCTTTTTCCATCCAGTTTTGATTACATTTTCCACAAGATCTTGCACTGCGGGCGGAACAGTAGTGCAGTGGGTAGCACTGTGGCCTTTCATTTAGAAGGTTGCAGAGGTCGTTCGAGGCTGGAAGGAGTTTATATGATCTCCCTGTGCTTGGGTGGGTTTCCCCTGGGTATTCTGGTTTCCCCCTCAATCCCAAGAATCTTAGGTGTGAATGTGCGAGTGAATGTGTGTTGCCCTGTGATGGATTGATGACCTGTCCAGTGTGTATGTCTGCCTCTCGCCCGACGTGCACTGGCACCAGCAGACCCCCAGTGACCCAGAAAGGGAACAAGTGGGGAAAAATGGATGGATGGATAGATGGATGGATGGATGAATGCATTGTCCAAAGCCTTCTGCAGCACATTCCAAAGATTCTCAATGAGCTTAATTCTGTGGTGACTAATACATGTGTGAAAATGATCAATATAGTTATTGTAAACAAGGCATTGATTATTTTTCTGCTATTGAATTCCAACCTTTTCTCTTACCATCTCCTCTGTCTGCCTTTAATTCTTGACACTGAAGGCAATAAGAGGAAGACAAAATTATTTGTCTTTCCATCAAGGACCTAGATTTACATATTTTAGTCTACTTGAAGAACTGTGACAGGGAGGCAGCCCTAGTTCTCTCTATTCGCCAAAGAAGAGCTGAAATTGTTTTGCTGCACTTCCTTCTAGCTTACTCAAAAGACATAAAACAAACAGAACAAAACCTTACATTTTCCCCTACACTTTCTCTAATCTGATTGTGATAATCTGAGACTGTGATGTGTTGCCATTTGCGGCTGTCTAACTTTTTGTTTACTATGATCGTGTCAGGCTGCCTCTCGTTTTCTTAGTTTAAGTGGGAGGATGACTAAAAGGCTCGTCATCACCCTCTTCTCATTAACCAGTCCTCATCATATGGTGAAACCACAACAGACGAAAGCTTTGAGCTGTGGCATCTTTGAGTGGAATGCAACCTCTTGCCTGGCAAAGGCAGAATGTTTAATTGGTCACTGTGTTCGTATGTGGCTGATCTATTTACATTTTATGAGGCATCACAGTATGGTCCAAAATGAAAATGTCTGCTTGACACATTCCTTTGAAATTTTATTGGGTTTGTGGGAGTAAATGAAGTTTACCACTTTAAAAGGCTTTTCAGTACATATTTCAAAGATCTTTTGTTAAGGAAGGGACAGATTATTGGGATTTGTGGAGGTCTTACCACATGAATAATGCTCAAAAACTTGCTAAAGGACAAAGGGGTGGACCAGGAGCACCATTCTTGATTGGTTTCTTATCAAAACTCCACCATGATTTGAGCATTTTGGTTTAAGTAACTTTTATTTTTATGTTAAGGATTAGCACTCCCATTTTCTATTGTAATAACTTGTCCGTTGAGTAATAGGAACTAATGTTTAGATCTCAATAAAAAAGCAGCACTCAAAGAATTGTGACAGGGCCTAAAATACACCCCTGAGGGGCAACAATTGTCTGGAAACATTGACAACGGGGAGTCGCAGATAAACACTTTCAACAGGTAAAAATCCACTCCCTCCACTCAAAAATATGTCTCTCTTACTTTTATATTATTGAAAATATTTAATATTAAATATGCAATTAGAAAATATGTTCTAAAGGTTGATGCAAATGCTCAATTGTCCATTAACATTGTTAACTTCTAAATAAGACATTTTCCCTTAAAATGTAATCAGACGTTGACATACTGACACTTACTCCTCATTGCTACCTCCAATCGTAGCCTCTTGTCAGCCCCAAGTTCTAGAGGGGAATTTTTAACTTGTGACTTTCGAAAACTTACCATGTGCAGGTTTTTGAACAGTGGTTATGTTGTAAATTTTTCTATAGCTGTGCTC
This sequence comes from Danionella cerebrum, assembly GCA_007224835.1. Classification (NCBI taxonomy): domain Eukaryota; kingdom Metazoa; phylum Chordata; class Actinopteri; order Cypriniformes; family Danionidae; genus Danionella; species Danionella cerebrum. The sequence continues at coordinate 373,376 of SRMA01026893.1, forward strand.
AACTTGGATACACAGCAGCTTCTACAAAATCTTTGCTTTTGTATCTTATATTATTTATGTAAGGCAGCCAAATTAAAGGAATCCAACAACAGGGTTTTTGGTTTCATGTCATTGGAAATCAGTTGATTTTTTTTTGTCTATTTTCTGTTCCTTAACAGATTTTTTTCATTGTTTCCTATAGATATACACTGACTGGGCTAACCATTATTTGGCAAAGTCTGGGTGCCCAAGGCTTATTAAGGACCTGACTCAAGACATACCAGATGGAGTTCTGCTGGCAGAAATCATCCAGATAATAGGTGAGAGAACCCATTTATTTACAGATGTAGCACAGGCTAGCTTTAGTGCAGACATTGCTCAACATTTTTGTCTTCAAGGGGCCATGAACTGAGAAACAAACAAAAAAAAGTGATTGATAAAATAAAAAAAAAACATTTTTATTGGTGTCAGCTACAGGTAAATATGTGTAAAAATCATTGACTGTATATAATGTAGAAAAAGTGTCTGTGAAGTCACACAATGGTTTCTGACAGTCAAATAAGGCTGTCAAATAGAACACATTGGGCATCGCCAGCCATCTAGAGATCTAAATAAACTAAACCAATGGACTTTCCAGGAGAGATTTTTTTTTCAGCTCCAAAATTGGGCAATTTAACATTGGAGTGAATAAGAACCTAGTATATACATAATGAACAATATACAATGCATGGCCAGTCAGAGAGTAAAGCTTAAGACCTTTCCATGATCTTTTTGTAGATCAAATTACCCTCACAGACCTAAAAACAGAGAAAGGTGCTGCTAATTCCTAATTTTTCCTCAAACTACATAGAATTTACTATGTAAATTTTGCACTAGTCATACGTTTGGATCTCAGTGAACTGTTTAAGTAAAAATAAATCCAGTTCATGGCTCATATAAATGTAAATTCTTACAAAAGTTAATCTTTATATTTTTATGTTGATAGAAAACCATCTTGATAATTTGCACAATTACAGCATGTGTCTGACATCTGTTCACTTTAGCAGCTTACTGTGGTTTGTTCTGTGTGCATGAGTCTCAGTGAGTTTTTACAGTTTTTTTTTATTTTTCCTTTTTTCTACCCTCATCTGATTTCCCCTCCTCTGGGCTGTCCTGGAGCTTTATTATGATCCTCCAACATACAATGGCAGATCCTATGCCTGAAACTCACAAGCGACAGCTGATAAATTAACAGCTGTGTATTTTCTCACAAAATCCCTGAGCTGGAAGAGCGGTGTTTCTCGTGGCTGGATGGTAATCTGTGAAGGGAAGGCCAGAGGTGGAGGTTTTGTGTATTTCACTCAGAATTGTTTCTTTCACAGCTAATGAGAAGATAGAAGATATTAACAGCTGTCCCAAGAGTCATTCTCAAATGGTAAGTGTCTTTTCATTATCTTACTTTAGGCTTCTAGTCATGACATGTTTACTTTTGGTATTAAAGTGAGATGGTGAGTCCAAACCTCTGTCCCAATTATTTTGATTTGACAAAACAGTAGTAATTTTTATGAATTATTCTCGGCTTTGACTTAATTCAAAACACAGCTTTAGATGTTGAAACGTTTACATTTATGCATTTTGCAGATGCTTTTATTTTTAGCAACTTCCATTCTATGTAATAAACAACACATTATCAGTTCTTTCTTTCCTATGGATTCGAATCCAGGATTTTTCCATGGTTGACGCAATGGAAGCCACACATTTACAGATTGCCACACATTTACAGATTGAGTTGCAAATACACAAATCTCCACAGAAGTAAACAATGAATAGGGCTTCAACAGTAATCCCATACAAATGGATTCCAAACACAGATTGTGTAAAGGCACTAAAGATAAATTAGTGACATGAAATTGTTCTTTTTTTGTTTTCATTGGGTTTCTGCTTTGGTGATCAAACTCTTACTCAGCTGTAGTAGAGTAAAGGATTCAGTGGCCCCACAGGTCTTTTCTCCTGTTGTGTGGACCGGCTGGGTACCTGTCTATAAATCTCAGCATGTCAATGACTGCAGCAGAGGCTCCTAGGACAGTTGCTGTGGGCCTCTCCTGACAACTCCCATGTAGGTATGCTAGTTATACCATAGGAGCTACGTTAAAATCCTTAGTTTAACTTCAAGGCTACCACTGGCATGTTCCATAGGAAGTGTAGGAGTTTTCTTTGTCTCAGTGAATAGCCATTGATCTTGCACCTGCTGCCAGCATGTGTTTGTAAAGTAAGATTGTAGAGGTTTTACACAGAGGAAGTGTGTCTGTTTATGAGAAACGGTTTAATGGAAGTTGAGGTTATGGAGGAATCAGAAAGACACTGTGTAGCAGCCGTTCTTGTTTAAGCTGCTTTAAGTGTTGTAAGATGCAGTCATTTAATATTCTGGTCCAGAATTAAAGTAATTGCTCCCATTTTCCAGTATTTGTTATGGCATGGTTGGAAGTTAATATTAAACAGTGGATCTTGCCAAAACTCATTCCACTAGGAGTTGGCAATCTGCCATAGAGGAATAATCAATTATTACTATCTTTCAGGCAGGAGATTCCTCATTGATTAGAATCAGACAGTCCTGCAGTGTTTATATTATCAACTTTGAGTCTATTAATATGTACAGCTTTGGCATTAACAAAAAAAAAACAAAACATTTCCTTGCATCCATTAAAAGCACCTGTTAGATGTGAGTCACCTTCGTTGTTCTGTTGGGTGCTTCCCCGCAATGAAGACACTTCCTAAATTACATGCATAATAAACTCTCTCTCATTGATCTGATTGGTCTCTAGGGCGTCAATTAAAGCTCCATGAATAGAGGCAGATAAATTGCTGTCTACAGTCTGTCTGTTCATTCTCTGACCCTCATGCTCTAAACCACAACAGCACTAAAAACTAAAAAGCCAGAGCCCATTCTTCCCATAAGAACTCTGCTATAATCTTTATCTTCAGTCAAGTTTACCAGCAGCCTGGACTACTATAATAATAGACAGCTTCGAATTAATCAGAATGTGGCATCCCAAATCCTGACCAGACTCTATAAAACAGCCCCGCACCTAAAAAATGTAACATATACAGATTGTATACAAGCCAAATAGAGCTCTTGGATCAAACCAGTTAAAACTACCACATGGTTCACTTAAAAACTGTTGCTGCCCACTCCTGAAAAGAACAGACACTAGCCATATTTAAATCTAAACTACAAAATAAAGTAATAAACCGCTTGATTATGATTGTCTGCAATTTTTTGTGTTTGGCTCATGCGTACATAATTTCATGTTTATTCCTCACCAAACAACATTTTTTCCATATATTATGGACAAACATATTCAGTAGCAGTGCTCCCTACATGCAGAATATGCAGTCTGCATAGGGCACCAACTTCCGGAGGGTGGCACCATTATCCCATTTTCTCACAAGGAATGAAACGTTAATGATAAAGAAATGTTAATATTTTTGTTATCTGCTTGTATATTTTATTTAGAAATAGTTTTCAGTCACAGAGCTAAGTAACCACGAGGTTGAATTAAGCTTCTTATTGACGCTTCCCAGTTTTGTGCCGAATTCCGACTTCCATGATGCGCATTCCATCATGTGACTACACTCAGTCAATGGGAGCAGCTAAAATGGAATGTTTACTCGCAAAGACCTTCTTTTAGTTTTGCTTATGAGCCTCACTTAATTATAAAAGAAAGCATTAGCCAGATGCTTACACCGGTTTTTAAGAGTATAAAGCATTATTTAAACTTTATATTATTATATTTTATTTGTGCTCATAATCAGTAGTATAAGCTGTGTTGTTTTCATTCAATTGTTGAATATAATGAACTCTCGGGTTCTCCTTTTTAGTCCAAGTATTTTGTATGCATTTATCATCAGAGTAAGTTTATTGACCGTCAACATCCAAAATGTAAGAATATTTGCTGTTGCATTGCTATGTTATACAATCCTGAATGCATATAGTGCAATTGTGTGTTGGGCACATTTTGGGTGGGACCAAAATACATTTACGTTTAGGGCACCCATTTGGGCTACAACAGCCCTGAACATAATTGATAAAAAAAAAAATATTGACATTTGTTACTAACAACTGCTTTGCTATCGGCAGAGAGTCTTGCACTGAATCAATAATTTTGTGCATTTATTAGCTTGAAGTGACATATGACCAGATTGCTCTCGTGACAACAGAGCCTTTTATTTATAGTGTAAGATAAACGGGAAATTCCTCAGATTGTTTAGTGTCAAATTCGTTTACTCTCACTGGAGTGTAAGATTGTGCTTTGACCCCTGCTGATGTAGCTGCTGTTTGAGAAGAATGTGTCTTCTGTCCCTTTGACAGGGAACCATATTTTAACTTGTCTGGATATCAATCCTTTTTGAAATTACTGTGAGTTTGACGCTATCTGTTATTTTTTCTTTCTTTGATTTCTTTGACATGCATTCACAATTTAATTTTCATGTCTTGTGGTAATTGTCTCTTCAATGACACTTTCACAGCGAATGAAAGAATACTTTGTTCATAATATTGTCAACAAATGTCCTTGACAGACATATTAATGGATTTCAAAATATCTGCTCTTCCAGAATGAGAATGAAAGTGTTGAATCTTTTGTTTGCATCTAAAATGAATGCCTTCGCTCTGGTTCATTTATACTCTGCTCAGCAACAAAACAGCTTAATAAAACTAGACAGAAAAACTCCTGTGACATTTTTTGCAGTCATCATTTTGCAAAAAAACATGTTAAAGCACACCCTCTCTCCTAGTGTCACCTGAAAAAAGTGGAATCCCACTGCAATCGTGTGCAGCAAGAAAGACCTCTTGTTCTTATCTTCTTTATTTTGAAGATCTCTGCTGACTTTAAGCTCGGTTGTGGTGGCTGGAGGGGAGAAGGTTCTCCAACTGCTCAACATGTGCTCTTCTAAGTTATTTTTGTTTTTACTAAACTGTTATTCTAAACGCTATGCCTTCATTTTGATTAATTTGAATAAAAATATGTTTTCTTTAGCATGAAAACTATATAAATCCATGGCATATTCTTTTTTCACAAAATGTTATAAATCCAAGGCATCAAAACCATTCAAAATAGAATAACAATACCGATAAAGATTCAAGTGGCTGGTTCCAGAGTAGATCTGTAAAATAGTATCTGAACTAACACGCAGATATTGGACTTACTGGTCCGAGGTGTGGAGTTATCCTCTATGGGCTCAAGTTCCTCCCACGGTTTCTCTGTTCACCTCTCGGTGAGTTTTAGACATCTCCGCTGAACTTTATTGACTGTGATCAGCTCAAAAATGGCCTGATTCTGTTCCGTCTTTGTGGAATAATTATAAAAAGATTCAAACATTTTTTTAAAGGTATTTTTCCATCTCGTCAGCCCCTCATCTTGTTTTGCACTGTGCTTGGTTTAATAAAGTTATGACGTTTTCTGGAAAAAACAACAACAACTGGTGTTTCTGTTTAATGCAGGACTGCATTACACAGCGAGTATTGTGTTTTTTGGAAAGTTGATTTTGGGTGTTTTTTTTTATTTGTTTTAAATGGTGTTATATTTTCTCCTCTTGCTGAAGAATTGTTTTTTAGTTATTTCTGAAGGTTTGGACATAATCTTTCCCCTTCATTGGTATTTTGTGTTGTGTTCTTGCTCTGGGTCTCATTCATCATTAGATCATTACAAGGTAGAGTCACAACAGCTAAATCGCTTTACAGTGATCTTTATTCATACATAATATATAAAAAAAACACTTTTTGTGATGGCGGTGTCCCTTAATTCAAGTGTACAGAATGGATCAGTGATGCAGGGGTGTGAGGGAGGGTGTGTTGTAGGTTTGTTCCAGTGCATCTTCTTCATGTTTCAGTTTTTTATGGTTCTTTACAGTATTCTGCCCTACCTCTCCTCATGCACATCTCCTCATGGGTGAGATTAAAATAGCAAGTGTCTAGCAACACCTCCCTGACATCACTGACTTTCTTACACCTGTTCATCATCACCCTTGCCTTGAAATAAATACAAAATATATATATTTAATTAATTGAGCAGTAAACTAAAGAGCAACTATATCGTAATTGTAATGATTTGAGATAAATACCTTAAAAGAAAATGTGTAACTCCACAGACAAGTTAATAAGGAATTCAAGTGCAGTGAATTCTTCTTTGATGGGTCACTGCGATCAGAGGAAATAAAATGGCACAGAATGACCACAACTGTCTCTAAAAGTCAAAAGTGCTGGGCTTGCAGAGAATAATTCACTTCTCTTGGCTATAAGTGGTTTTAAAGTGAAAGCCATATAATTGAGGAACATTTGTATTTCATTCTGGTGGGGAAACAGCAGCACTTTCCATAGCCTACAATCACCCCATGGTTATCTGATGCTAGTCCCAGGGGACTCAGTATCTGGATGCTCAAAGTCAACGTAAACTCTGCATTAAATCCTCATTCCAATAACAAGGCAATTATAGACAGCAAACTATAAAAGCTTGTCATTGCCACCATCAGAACATTTCATCTCATCTTAGAATTCCAACATAATAATTTAGTAAAAATGTACATCTAACCATTCTCACCTAATAGATTTTAATGACGTATCTTGGGCAGGAAAATGTCTGTTTATGTCGGAAAAACAGATTATCTGACATTCCCAGAGAGTTGTTAAAATACCACTCAGTAAAAATGACTCGCCAAGCGGCAGATCTGAACTTAGCTACTGAGATCTCTGCTCACCATTAGCATATAGAATCACAGTTGATATTTATCTACCGTGCTGCGAGCCAGATTAAAAATAAACAGAATTATTGGCTAATGGCACAGCTATTTATCGTGGAATATCCAACCCTACTTTTGACTGTAATACACACTGGTGATCCCCACACTTAAAAGACCCAGTATTTACAGCTCTTAGCAAGTGTCTGTCAATCAACAATGCTTCAACAAAGTTCAGTCCATTGCTGAGATTAAATAATGCATTGACCCCTGTGGTTTAATAATGAAGCAACCCAAATCAGGTCCAGCACACCTTGCTGCCTTTAAGGTATCTTCATATGAGAAGATAATCAAACCATTAAAGTGTTTGTATGGGGGCTCTGTTTTAAATGAAAAACAGCTTGTCGATCTTCAGACAGAAACAAGATGTTTTCAATATGGATCACATTAACTGTGGTAGCTCATATTGTATGTGATCTGTTTAGATAATTCTGATGCACTGAGTTCAGAGGATACTGGATGGATTTGTATGGAAGCTGTGTGAGGTCTATACATCAATACTTCCAGCATTGTGTTTACAGAAGTTCTTAGAACAGTTTAAACCTCATCAAAGACCAACTATATGAAATGTCACTTCTTTTATAAGGAATACCTTGAGGTATGCACAGTTCAGTTGTGCTGGTGAAGATGAACAAAAGATGCTAACAAATGTTGACAACAAACACAATTTGCTAAGACATCTTGAACGGAGTGCATGTGTTTGTTTTCTTTGTATCTTTCTGTTTGCTTTATTGTGAAAAAATGTAAGTAAAAAAAAACTGGCTTCGATACCGATTCTTGGAAATGGAAATGTGCAAAGCTCATCTTGAAAGTTTTCCAACATACAAATAAATGACCAGTCCATAAATGGATTGGTGCTTTTATTTCAATAGTGATTTTTAGTATGTATTATTTTCTCCGGCCACAGAAGCAATGATATAAGACCTTGGGAGTACATCAATTATCGAAACAGATGAAGAGTTTGGATCCAAAACACTATAAATCCATCAGTGTTAAATTCCCATCTCTGTTTCAAATGGTAATAGATCATGATGAGTCTAATAAAATCTATATTTTACATTTACACACATGGCAGTTGCTTCTATCAAACGACTTGGGAAGAATGAACAAAGAATTCTCAGTTCTTGCTTTCCCTTGGGCTTGAAACCACAACTTTTGTGAGGTTGGCACAATGCTCTATTGACATTTTTTATCCCCATTTTTAGGGGAAATAAATCAGTAAATAAAATAAATCAGTAAATAAAATAAATCAGTAAATAAGAAGTAATATTAAAAATTCCATTCAACTGATTCATTGTTACACTTTGTGATTGAACTGACGATTACCTCACCTAGTATTGCACTGACAGAGTTGCTTTACATACAGTTCAGAAATCTGCTTGGAACTTTAGTGAGCAGCAGGAGATCTTCAGCATTTTTCAAGCACCTAAATTGGATGGCCTTCCCTTTCTCCCATCAGACAAAATAAGCACAGACTCTGAAATTATTCATGTTATGTCAAGAACTTAATATACGCATATTGCTAGCATCGTTGCCAAAACGTGTGCTATGGATTGGTTGAATGGATTCATTGTGTTTGCAGAAAATTTGAGCTGGAGGTTCACATTTTAAGGACAAAAGCAAAACCCAGAGCAGAAATACTTGACTGGTATTATGTTTTGTCCAAAAATCAATGATTTTAAATAGAAACTTATTTTGATTAACTTTTTTTTTTTAAGGTTGGCATTTATCACATTTTGGAACCAAACGTCTCTGATATTTATAATAGACTATTATCTTTGACGTTCTACAAGATAGTATGACTGATATCACAGACCTATATTAAACAACACGAGTGGTTTGCTATTACATTTAAAGGTGAATGTTAGGGCAAGCCCCATTGGTGTAAGAATGAGGAATTGAACTCAGAATAATAATTTTTTATTGAAGTAAAAAACAACATAAAAGTCCCCTGAAAGGGAAAACCTCCCTAACTAAAACTGCTAAATGAGAATTCAACTAAGAACAAAACATGGCTTCAAAACAAGAACAAGAAAAACAAAGGACATACATTTAGGTAGAAACGATCATAAAACAACAGGTATCACAAAGAACCCACATCCAAGCTGTGTCTCAATCAGAAGTGTGTATCCTTCCAAGAGAGTGGCCTCTTAGGTCAAAACGCTGCATGAAGTCTGTCCCATTTGGCCAAAACTCGAAGGGTCCTTCAAATGCGTCCATTTTTCCCCTGAATTCAGAGGCTATGCTCTGTCATGACCTCAGATATCCCAAGATGCTTTGTGCTTTTATTTAAATCTGTTTACCAACAGTTGCTGAATCTTTAGCCTAGGCGGCATCCCGAAGGCACTAGAACCTGGACTGAGACACAGTTAGTGGAAAGACGCGATTAAATAGGCAAGAGTAGATGAGGCAGAGTAGAAACTAGAGGAGAAGGCAGGTTGTGGATAATCAGGTTAACGAGCAGGGACAGGGAAGACCACACTAGGAAAAACAGATGAAATATAAGGAACGGGAATACCTTACATTTTCCATGTGTGGAATTAATTAACATGATTTTTTTTTTAAGTGTGGCATTAAAATACTATTTCCGACGCATTGAACATTAGTCTCTAAAAGATGTTATAATTGCCTGATTAGCCTAGTGTTGATTACCGTCACAGAGTCAGTTTCTCTGGGTCTTCTGCTTGGAATGAGTGTAGCCAGCACTGTGGGCACACAGTACAATGCATTCCAGCCAGCCTTGTGCATCTTGCATAATAATATACTGCAGTCGTCTGAACTGACCCTCCTGTAATGCTTCTATGCATTCTGCCCTACACTAATGCAAAGTATGTCGAAGGCCTGAAGTGCCTTTGTGTGCCGGTGAAGGCAGGCGCCAGCATTTTACTACACTTTCAGTCAAGAGCTGAATAATTACAGCCCCGCACATGGACCACACTGCCATCAGCAAGTGTGTAGGTGTGACACACTGCCGTCCCAGTGTCACAATCGAGAGGTTAATCAGGGGTCATGACACTGTCTGACTACTAACAATAGAGCCTTTGTGGATATTAGGCCGTTGATGTGTGTCCTCACAAAGCCGTACAACCATGATGACAGAAGCCGAGCTGCCGTTCATGCTGATATGCACTGTTAACGCCATTTGAATCCCTCAAAGTCTGCGTCAAACGCTGACAGAAATGTTTGTATGGTTTAGTCAGGACAGCTCAAACATCCCTGGAGCTGTAGTCATGTGCTGGTGGGTTTACTGATCATGCAGTGTTTATATTTCAGATCGAGAATGTGGAATGCTGTCTGAGTTTTCTGAGTACAAGAGGTGTCAGTGTTCAAGGGCTCTCTGCTGAAGGTAAGATCCTATATGATTTTCTATTGAACCTGTGATTCTATCAGTGGCAATAAAAACTAGGTATATAAATTATCATTTTTACCATTTCATGGTATTTTAGGCTACAATGATGGCCCAAACACACTGTACATTGTACAAGCATTTTAGATACATGTTCTCTAGTGTTAGGGGTGTACAGTACACTTGTGACAGAGCGTTCGAGCCATTAAACATGATATTCCAGTCAAGACATTTTAAGACAGCTTTAGGTTTCATTGAACTGGCCCATTGCCAAACCTCAAAGGTCCTTGATTTTCTTTTTTGGGGCTCAAGTGATCTAAACGTTGATTGGAATGATATCATTAACCTAAGGCAGCTTGGATACTGTATTCACTGTCCTGCTAAACTAAGCACAAATCCATAAATATACAGTGGATTGAGTTTCTCAAATCTTCCATCACACTCTTCCAATCCCTTCTTCTAATGTGTGCACGTGCATGCGTGTGTGTTTGTATTGAGAACCTCTTCTAAAGCTGTGAGTACTTGAGTTAATTAAATTAGATGAGGTTTCAGAATCTGAGGTTTGAAGGCTTACATATGCAAGCGTTTAGTGTTTTATGGGGCATGTTGATTCGTGACCTTTAAAAATTTTTGTTGACCTTAAGGCTCTTGGATTTTAGCACATTTTTGCTCTTGAACTGAAACAGAACATCTGTCTAGGAGGATTAAACCTGAGTGAGGAATAACAAAAATCTGCTGCCAAGGTCATTTTGTCATTACAAGACGGAAATTTCAACAAGACACAAGGTAGTTATACTGCATCAAAAATGTCTCTCCCAGACAAAGATTTCAACGCAGAAACACAAAGAAAGAACCTATGTTGGGTTTTGCAGACGTAATGGTTGTTCGTAGAAACTTATTGTAGCAGATGTAAGACAAGTTAATTACTCTTTGAAATCGGATGATGTCAGGGCAATCAGCTCAGAACTTACAGAAACAGAATACAGGAACTATCCAGAGAAATCTTGCCAGAAGTGGCCCTCATAAAAGAGTTTCAGCCATATTGCCGACTCATATGTGTAAAAAAAATATAGGAACTGCCGTAGAGAAAAATGGTAGAAGGTGATCTGGATTGATAAGTCTAAATTTGCTGAGTCTCTTAGGAAAGCTGAGTCTCTTTCAACCTTTAAAAAGCATCTAAAAACATAAAATAAAAATAGAAGCACTGAACTTATCTGTAACAGCTTCTACGTGCATGCCTTAGGACTAATCTGACATTGTAACGAACTGCTTATGTTTATGAAAGTGTCTGCTAAATACATAAATGTAAATAGTGGCTGTAACAGAAGGCAGTTTCTTTGTCGAAGGGCAGGCGAGCGGTAAAACAGTGAGTGTCTGCATGCCACAGTGAAGCATGATGGAGGTTCCTTGAACCTCTGAGGCTACATTTTTGCAAACATTTGGCCAGGATTTATTATTATTTATGCAACAACATCTTAGATGCATATGATTAGCCCCGAATGTATTCTGCAGAAAAACATACATCCAAAGTCATTAGGAACTATATTACATGTAAAAAAAACCTGTGTGCATGTGTGCCTACAAGATTTGCAGCTGTTTTTAAGCTGCGGTCACATAAATGATTGATTTGATTAAAATTTCTCTATTGTACATTCGTTGCATTTTGTTCAATGATTAAATTAAATTATTAAAGCTTCCACTTTCACAGTTTACTAAAACGTTTGCTCAGTACTCTACATAAACACTGGCTAAATTTAACACTATATGAGTTGAATAAGTGTTACTTGGTTTATTTTGTTGTGTATTGATCTGGAGATCAGCAATGTAATGCTATATTGGTAAAAAAGAAATAAAATAAAAAAAACAGAAACGTGCATAATAGGGAGAATCTAATCATTTATTCTGTAAAAGCTTGATGGATATGGATAAAAAATAACGTGATCGTTTCAGAAAGATTGTGGATCCCGACATGCATGTTCTCCAAACTCCAGCATATTTAAAATTAAATCATCATGGTGTGCAACAGCCTTTGGTTCATTCATTCATTCCCTTTTTGGGGTGACAGGGGTCTGCCAGTGCACATTGGGTGAGAGGCGGGGTTACACCCTGGACAGGTCACCAGTTCATCGCAGGGCACACCTAAGGGGAATTTAGATTATTCAATTAATCTATCCACATGCTTTTGGGATTGTGGTGGAAACCTGAATACCTGGAGGAAACCCACACAAGCACAGGAAGAACATGCAAACTCCTTTCAATAAGGTCACCAGCGAGCCTCAAATCGACAACCTTCTAACTGGAAGGCCACAGTGCTACACACTGCGCCAACAGCCTTTAAGTTAAGTGAGCCAAATTGATGCAAAAGTTCTAACAAGTTGTATGTTGATACAGTATATCTCTACCATGTGCAAAGGTTTATTTAACCTCTCAAGAAGGTAACAAAGTTGACTCTTGAATGAATGCAAAGCTGTGTAATGAAGGAACATTGCACATGCAATAAACTGCGCAGTGAGAACGTTTGTGCTTGACCCCCGCTGAGTGTTATTCTAGCCCCTTTTTCTCCAGAATAGTCCTCTAATGATAGGTGCCAACCTTTAATAGCCCTCTTCCTGCTCACGTAGCTGTGAATGTGTCTGTGTGTGTTCACGGTGTGCAGAGCATCAGAACACACAGCAGGAGTCCAGTCGTATGCTTTTAGTGGAGGCCTGTGGATGACCTCTGCACACACTCAGCTTTGATCTTGCGAACCGTGAAGATCTGCTGAAGAGCAGCAACACTTCTTCAGGTTTAGAGTGGCAGGATCTACCACTGGTGGCTTGAGCATGACAACCACCATGATAGGAAACATACATATGCATGCAGAGTGCACTAAAGCCACGTATATGCTAACTCAAGAGGCCATAAATCTTGATTTGACACTCCCTACAGCTCTTCCACCAACACTAGTTGGGAATAGAATGTTTAGGCTCCACTCTGTGGCCTTCTAGGCTCATATTTGGATTTTCTGTTGTAGATCTCAACAAAGCAAGGTTTAATTTTTTTCACTTACCTCTATACGGCTAACAAAGGGCTGAAAATATACGTATGTAAGTTGAAACACCCTGACAAAACACCCCGATCAGCAAATGCATAACCCCTAGTATTTTTTTTCTTATAATAAATATTATTAAAATGAATAATAAAAATTCCTAGGGATTTGAACCCACAGCCTTTGCACAACTGAGCCACAGAAAAGCACAGGAATCCATTGTGTATCTTTAATGTTTAATGCACAGTGGGTAGCACTGTGGCCTTTCATTTAGAAGGTTGCCGGTTCGAGGCTCACCTGTGAACTCTCTGGAACGAGTTCCGAACTGAGCTGTAGATGCACCAGCAGACCTCCGTGACCCCGAAAGGGAACAAGCAGAAAAGAACATGAATGAATTTCTGCTGACTTTGAAAAACTTTTTAAATATATTTTCGCATTTTCAAAAGTTTTATAAAGACTATTCTATTTACATTTGTGTCTCTTTGGTCATCCCTTTGTTTTGAAGTGTAATCCTTAGGAATGTTGGGATAAACACCCCTTCATTGTAGCCCTTCATCAAAAAAAGATTTAGGACGCCCCATCATACTGCCCAATCACATGAATGTTGCAAAACTGCCTTGTGGGGTAGAAATGGAAGTCACTCTAATTATCAACAATTAGGGTACAAATCCATTGGTAAAATCTGTTTATATGAAATGTAATTTCACACACAGTGCTCTGCAGTAGTTCAGCTCAGAAGCTTCTCACATTCAAACAATTAAAAAGCCATCCTTCAGTTAAATAAATGTAATTAAATAACCAAAGACACAGTTTTCAGTAAGCAAAGACACCGCTTTCAAATTTCATTTGGCAAGAGAAGGATTGATCTCTGTTGAACATCAGGCTTTTGCTTAAAAAATGACAGTAAACATCTATGAAAACTCTAAAATAATCCAGTAATCCAAGTTCAGCGAATCCCAAAGCACTTGCCACTGCCCTCTGGCTCATACTATGGATACCAATAATAGCAGATTGGATTTATAACTGAACCGGATTACTTATGTGATTACACTACATTAATCAACACCCGTCAGCCAATCAGAATCCAGTATTTAGACGGACCATGGCATAAGTAAAAGATCAATAACAACTGTTTTCAAAGAGAATGAATATATTTTCTCTACCCGTATTCTAGTGAAGATGCCACTTTGACATTTTGCACATAGTGAGCCTATTCCCTGCCGTTAGATTACAAATTATGTTTGGGATATTTTGAGCTTCCCCAATACACAAATCCACACAGTTTAGAGTACTCCACAGAAGACTGTGTCATTTTTCAATTTACCAGTATCACTGATATTCTGGGAATAATTGGCTAATGAAACTATTGAAAAACAAATAAAAATGCTTATCAATGTGGACACTTTGCATAGACATTCCCATAAAGCTGAATGCAGAAACAAAGAAAAATCCACAGATTCCCTCCATTAATGAGATATTAAACAGATATACGATTTTGTCTTTGAGGATAAATAGTTTGACATCATTTTACTTCCCAAAGTGGAAGAAAACGGCAAATATCTGTTGCCCAGCCCAGAAAATATGTTTAACTCAAACTTGCCTCTGAGCATTTTATAATCAAGGATACAGATTAGTGCTCAGCACAGTCCCAAATTGAACCCAGGCAAGATTAATAACCTCAAACACTGCAGACGGGCAGAATAAACAGGCGCGCTGTCAGGGAGAAAGCAAATTCCTCTCTTAGCAATGTCTCAGCATCAATGTGCCTCAGTCTCTTTCAGCACAATTCATTAGCTGTGTGTTAATAGTAACACGGGATATTTAATAAACAGTCACTAGAGAAGAGCTGCAGGATGGCACCAAGAGGCCTCTGCATGCAGCTTAAATCTTTGTCATGATATTGCATCATCTGAGTTTTTCTGAATCTGGTCAGATTTTTGTTAACGAGTCAGAGTCCCAGTAAAGTAATATCACAAAATTTTTTTGTCATCAACCTTCATTAACATTTTATGATTGGTCCAATTTGTTTACTATTAGACGTCAATAATTGATAAGGCTGTTTGTGATTTAGACTGTTTACCTATGGTTCAGTCAGTAATGCATGATGCAAGAATGGTCACAACTATGTTTTGGAACCCAAGAGAAAGCCAGAAATTCTCAAATGTGTTGAATTATATGACACTTTTGGATAATAAAGCCAAATGCAGATATCAACCTAAATGAACCATAAAGAAGACTCCAGTAAAATGCAGCAACAGAGCCTTATTTTGTGGAGTCTGGAATTTTCCATTGCAATAAATTGCTTTTTCAATTGTGTACTTAAAACAAGCCTTGGTGTTATTCTAGACAGTAAAATATGTATACTTAAATAGACTGAGACAGACGAGTATTGTCACACACTATTTCACTTCCTCATTCAGAGCAGAATTTATCCCCCCTGCACCATGAACGAACTATAAACACAACTTGAACTTCCCTTTAATGAGACGAATTACCGTGTGATCCAACTGTAGATTTGGAGCTGAATGCTGTTTAAATGCATGCTAGTGATGCTTCATTGGTGCGTCAAAGTGCTCTTCCTGTTATATTGTTCTATCTTTGATCCTCAGAGGTGTGCAATGGGAATCTGAAGAGTATCCTGGGCTTGTTCTTTCTTCTGTCACGGTACAAGCAACAGCAGCAGCAGCAGCAGCAGTACCTGCAGTCGCTGGTGGAGCTCCAGCAGCACGTCACTCACCAAACCACAGGGACATCTCCATTGAGCCAGCACAAAACACACGGCATGCAGTCCAGGTACGGCTCCTCACACAGATCACTTACATGGCAATAATAATAAATACATCTTTTAAAGTTTACGCTGTTCTATATGCATTATAATCTTAGCTACTCTTTAAGTAATATTCAGAACTTAAACTTACAAAACAATGTCAAGGTGTACCTTGTTTATGTAAATTATTTTACATTTTGGTAAAATATGTCATAATGAATTGCATTTCTTTATGTTATGCTATGCTGTGCTAGTTTGGAATCTAGAGCACTTCACACTGCACTTAACTTTGAGTTTTAGCATTTGAAAAACAGCTTTTAACCCCAGGTAAAGATGTGTTTCATGTCTGTAATTTTAAAGCACCAGATTTTACACGGAGTTCAGAAACCCTGCTTCTGACAAGAGTTAGCGCTACAATTGCTGTTTTAACCCCACATTGTGGTGCTTAGTCTGTTCAGTGCTAAGAGCTTTGCAACAGACAGCCAATCAGAAATCAGCAAGGATTTAAATAAATGTTCACATACTTAGCTTGTTTGTTTCTTTTTCTTGTTCTTTTGTCTTTGTCTTCCTGTTCTTAGTCCCATAATGGGGAAATTGTCTTGGTTTCATAGCTCCGCCTTGAGTCTGACTCTCACGTGCCCTTCTCACATGCAGTCTGTTTTATGATTATTTAGTAATTATACATGATTACAGATGAAAACCCCTTAACATTATGATTATATTAGACTAACTACATTGTTACATAACGTTTCATTACATTACGTGAAATTCTGTAGCATTATGCTAAAATACGTCAACTGAAAAAAAAGCTCAAAACTCAGATATAAGATTTGAAATGCAACACAACACGTTTTTCGAGTTTTTTGGTTGTTTGTTTTATATTGACTACCACTGGAAATTGATGGCAACTGCTGTTGCTAAAAAAAAGAAATACAGTCATTGTTTTTGTGTGTTGTTAAAAAAGGGCGGCCATGACTGGGATGTAAATAGATGAGTAATCTTAGCAACAGCTATGAGCGGAGATGCCACACATGAATGTCAGCACACAGCCTTGTTCATGTTACTGACCCAGAATTAAGTTGTGTATGTGTCTGTGGGACCAGCTGAAAAACACAAGTGGGCAATTTGTAGTGCTGAGCTCTCTTTGCTGTCAGCATTCACAAGCGCAGAAAGCGAGAGCAAGAGAGAGAGAGAGAGAGGTGAGAGAAAGACAACAGCTGTCCCTCAGTCTTGTCTAGGGCCCGTGGGAGCCCTCTCAACTCCAATCCAACACTGACAGGTGTTCAGAGATCCTTGGACTGCCAACTTCATATGCACTCACACACAGCTTCAGCATTCCACGCACACACCAGATGACATCAATGAGCAGGATTTAGCCAGGAGGGCTGTAGATTGGCCACAATCCTGGAGGATGTTGTAAACGCCATCTCCTCAGATAACAATCACACTGCTTTATTCAGCTCCACACTGTCAGGGAAAACTAGGTGCGTTTTCTGAATGTTTGCTGACTGGAAGTTACAGGTGCTGAAATTCCTGACTGTCTGATTAGATTTGTGGGAGAACGTGTGTGGATTGGATCAGTCAGAGGGGTCTGGGAGATTCATCAACGTAGGGCTTTGGTGAAACACTTTAACCATTTAGCTTGATTTAGCTTACTTTCCTCAAAACAGAATAAACAGTTTAATGGTCATCCATAATTACCCATAATAGTTTTGTTGTCATATTCCACTGTGGACCTGGTCCAAACTCATTTCGTTAGATGATTTTAATTAGGAAAAAAACTAAGGAAATGTATGAAGGCAGTTATGAAGTAATACTGTCCAGTAAAAAAGATTTTGGTTCCCAGGAGAATATTTACACCGTAACATCACGTTATTTTTATATCTGAAACAAGTTCTCTTTTAAACCATTACTGTGTAGCTGGGTTTCCGAAAGACTTTATAGAACTGAGACCCTTAAAAATGAGGCTGTGACCTTTTTCCAAATGCTTGCTGGATTTATCCATAGGCACTGCTCCCATTTACAGCAATAGAGGTCCAGGCTTTCTATAGACAACACCTGTTGGAGTGCTGTTTAGAAAGAGAGAAAGCGCACGCGAGAGAGAGAGAGAGAGAGGGTGGGGGTGTGGTTGCTGGGCACTGCGGTGCCTTTAGGTCTGGCGCAGATATGGGGGGGTGAAGTGTCATCCTTCCCTGTCAGCGCAGCATGTCCCGAGGTGATCAGCTCGACTCAGTGGCCTCATGCTCACGACTGCCTGCCCCCTGCTCACGGGACAGGAAAAGCCCTCTGGCCTATGGGAGAAAGGCTGACAGCAATAGGTACAAGAGTTCTGCCTATCTTAGATAGTGTTTCTGAGTGACAAAGCAGCCTTGAGAGGAGTCACTTGCGTTTAACCTGAATTTGAATTTTTTTTGGAATCTAATCTGCTTTGAAAATGAGGTGTTTCTCTGTTGGGAGGTAAGTTTAAATTCATTTTAGCATTTTTACAAAACTGTGGTGCTGGATAGAAAGTTCTGCTTTTAACCACCTGCTTGTACAGTATGTAATCATCATTGACCCAATGCTTTTAATTATATTTAAGAATCTTAAAAATGACCAGTGGCTAAAATTGATCTGTGATTATTTTCCTTGCTAATAGGCTCAACATGTTTTAAAGCTGTTGCTGCTGGAGAATGACTGAGCTCATTAATCATGTAGACATGATCACATTCTCATGAGAGAAATACATGAGAAAAAAAAAAAAGTCTTTTCTTACACTTCTTGTTATACCGTTGCCTTGACAGCTACTTGTACAGTTCTCTTCTCTGAAGACTTCATTGATCTTTTGGGTATTTTATAATCTTTCATTTGACACTTGAATATCTTTGTCATGCTCTGATCATAGACTCTTGTTGATTTAAAGTATTCATGGTGGACATTGTGACGGCTTTCACGGCATAAAACCATCCCTTATCTTGGTATTGGCTGCATTAACCATCAATGTTTATATTTAAATGTGGTTTTACTCAATGCTTAAGTCACCAAAGACATCTTCGAATTCAACTTCAACTCCAACATGCGCACACAGGGACTTTAATCTACACTTCACCGGACCCTAAGCATCGGACGATAACGGACATTGTATACATTACATGCAATTGTAATTTAAAACTATACATATCTAGCTCTTAAACAGAACTGCCACCTCATCTACCCCCCCCCCCCCTCTTTTTGAACTCCATATATTCTACTTGTACTTGACACTTTATAGCATTTTGGTCTTACTATATGTTGCACTGTATTGTGAGATGCTCTTAATCTCATTGTACATATTATAATGCAAATTGTATATGTGTATAGTGACAATAAAAGTCATTCTATTCTATTCTATTCTATTCTATTGAAAAGAGTTGGATTTTGGAGTTTGAACAAAAAAAACCAAACACAGTTAACCAATCTAACAGGAATAGTAAAGATCTTGTAACAAAAAGCAAGAAATCACCCTTGACAGAATAATGTGCTCTCACACCAACTATGCTTGTGATGATCAACTGAAAAAGGACGACAAACAATTGGGGCCATAAAAAGGGACACTTATCAGAAGCTGTCTGATCTTTAACTTATTGATCGACAGCAATGAACCGATTACAACGCAAAAGGCTGGAGAAACAAAAACAAAATTGTCACAAAGAGTACCTAACAGAAAGGGTTGTGACTAATCTGTGATATTACTCTTTAAGAGAAATTTATTCAGAGTAGCAAACAATATGATAAAAATATTCACCATGGTTGAGATAAAAGAGCTGTACAAGTATGTCAGGTTATAAGAGTGACTAGCTCCACGCTACGTCCTGCTAAGCATACCAACTGTCAGGAACCAGCCCGTAACTATAAAGGAGGGACCAAAGTCATCAAAAAAACAAGTTGTAACACAGCAAAGAGTTAAGAACTGAAATCTTATCATGTCCCTCTGCAACAGTTCATCTTAATTCAGAGCTTGAAACAGACCCAAATCAAGCTGTTTGACACCAACTCTTTCTTTGGAGGGTAAGACGTACTGACTATGAACCCAAAACCCTGCCTCAACATCAAACATGGCAGTGGAAACTCAAAGGAAGCAGGAGTTGCAACACATCTGATGGACATTAGAAAGGGCTGAAAACTGTACATTTTTGGTTGAAAACAATGGCTTGCCATAACCACAAATTACAGAAAGCAAATGAAGATCCTTGAGTGGCCATGCCCAGAACTTATTGCAAGAACAAATCTGTTCAGGGAGTTCAAGGCTTGGGTTGCCATGTCTGCCTTTAAACCTTGATGATTTGGAAAGGGCCAAAATCCTTCCTGACATCTCTGCCAATCTAGAGGCCACTGTTTGATTTCAAATATTCGCAAGAAGGGTTAATGCCACCAACTACTAAGTTTTGTGGTATATGTTTTCTTATTCTATCCTTTAATTTTGAAACAAACCTACCAACACAGTGATGGGGTAACAATTTATCTTCTCTGTGGTCAAATTGGTTTCGTCAATCTGGTATGAGCATATAGTACAACATCCAAGGAAAGCTTTCTAAGAGCTGTTGTTTCTGTCGAGGCCTATGAAACCAATGCATGGGGATTTTGTAGATTTAATTCTTTCAACAAAAAACCCAGTGTCCTCCATTCGCTGTCTTCCATCAATTCTGTTATTTTTTTCCACCAAACAATAGCATGATAAATGTGAAACAGCTATCCTTCTCAAGACGCATACGTTGCTTGGACACGGCAAATCCAAACATATCTAAACACAAACTCACACCCAGATTCTACAAAGCCATTGTCAATCAGAGGAGAGAGAGAGAGAGGGAGAGACAAACAGACACCCAAATCTTGCTTTGGGCTGGCATCTTTGTGCATTGTAGCGAAAGTTCTTCTTGGGCTTCCATCAATCACTTTGCTTGATTGAATTCACCCTAGCCTCAGGTGGGGGATGTCTCTGTTCTCAAAGAGATCGGTTTTAATGACAGCACGTGTTTCAGAAAGTATGTGTTTCAGATAAGATTCATTATTTCACCAGAGAAAATGTTGGCATGTTTGTTTAATAATCTAAGTATGGGTTTTACATTTTGCATTATTTTTGTAGTTGAATTTCCTCCCACAGTCCAAGACCATAAAATAAAATGAAGAATCAATGAATATGGCCTAACAATACACTGGTTAACTGCTTCAGCAGAATCTTGTGAACCTAATTAGAAATAAGTGATTAAAGAAAAAAAAATAACATGAATAACTTAGTTAATTTCTAGGAACTTTAACTATTTAACAATTGGAACTTAAACTAATGATTACCAACAACTACACCCCATCACCAGTCTTTAAATGATGTTTGACCAATCTAAATTTGAGAAAAGATTAGGAGATTATTAGCCAATTTGGTTGTCAGCTGCTCCTACTCAAGATCATTCCAAGCTCTACTTAACTGCCCTCAGAGGCAATCAACAATTAAACAGTATCCCAGCCCATCACATTGTCGGCACTATTATTATTTTCTATTTTTATGATTGGAACAGTTTTTGAGCTTATGCATGTAGGGGGTTGGGTCCCTTGCATGGCCCCGTGTCCTCATTGACAGCTCACCACTTACATGCAAAACCTGCATGCATAATGGGCTAAAGTTGGGCACTTTTAAAATAGGTATCAATGGGAATCTGCTCACTCCTGACACCAGCCTCAAGTGGTTAGTCTATGAACTGCAGTTTCAGTTACTTAATTTTATTAAGGGAGGGAACATGAAAGGTTACCTATTGAGTTATAATGAGAACTACACTCTCCTTGTGTTAACAGACACATGAAGTTTAGTGGGGATGGATCAGCAGACCACAAAGTGCACATAGTTGTGGCCCCTGTCATGTGAATCTGAGTAGGCGCACACAGAGGCCTTGCTGTTTTGTGTTTGCCTGACTGTTACTCTCTCCTTAATCACATTAGTCAGATAGATGCCCAAGTGAATCAAGTCATTAACCTCATTCCTCTCTTTCTCTCCTATTCTCTCCCACTACTTCTCTACAGTCTCACCGCACGATACACAAGTCCAGCAGGCCAGAGTGGAATAGCAGCTCCTCAGAAGAAAAACACAAGGTAGAGTCTACAGCTGTATCTGGCCACTCACTTTCTGCTCTTAGCTTTCTAATGCTCCAGCAGTAGATCTGGCCTCATGGAAGGGCTGAATGATTTAAGTGCAGGCTGATTCTTCAGCTGTAGTTTGGCTTCATCAAATTTCACAAATCTTTCAGAGAATTCTAAGCTGGATGTCTCAGTTCTAGGAGTACGGTATAAATCTACCTGGAGGTTTTTCAAGCCCTTGTCTGGTACTTAAAGCATGTGCTGGTGTTGCTTTTCAAACTATGCTAGAAATGTGATGGACACTCTGTGTGATGTAGCACTTACCCCTTAGATAGCCTGGAGGACAGTGTTCGACTGACAGCACTGTTTGCTCACAGACCACATGCAGGAAGAGCAACAGCAAACATGAAGATATTTGGTATCTGCTTTCAGAGCTTTGGTTTATAAATAGAGTGGCTTTTGTACAGGACTGAGATGCTCTGGGTATTTTAATGCCATTAGAACTTCTAATTAAAGTTAATGAGGAAGTGGACATTTCATACCATGAGGTGTCAACGAGAGGATGAATGGTTTTTTTTAATTTGTTTGTTTTGATGTATTTCACAATACTGTTGATTTGCTTGGTGACGAGAGGCATATTGGGCAAGTATGGCACATACCAGGTGTGCGGTCCAAAAAAGGGCGTAGAGCCAGGAAGGGACCTGAGTACAGATACTCTCCATGGGCCAAGAGATCCCAGTGTGTCGAAGAGGCAGAAATGAGACTTTTTTTTTTTAAATCGTCAACAGACAGAAGCTTACCAGAGATATAAATAGCCAGTGGGAGCCAGATAGAGATTAAATGCCTGCAGCATGGTGGCTAATTAACATGGCGGCTCATCCTGAATTTCATTATTAAAACGCCAAATATAACTTAATAGTTCCATTCAGTGTAGACTCATGAGTTTGTTTTGTTAAAATTTTTGTTTTAAAATTAGCGCAAACCTTTACCTGTTCCAAATCGTGTCACTATGTAATTGAAGTTGAAAATAAAAACACAAACACAACAATGTTGAATGTTGATAAAATATGTCAAAGGTTTGTAAGTTTGAAATTTATTGCAAATTTCATCGTACATCAGGAAAACAACTCAACATCATTTTGGACAGTATCTGCTCCTGGGGTGGTCTGCAGTTGCATTAGAGAGCTGTTTTTGGAAGGGCTTGAGTAAATGGGTGTGACATTTTTGTGATCAGGCAAATTTTGACATTTTATCTCCATTAAACTTTATTCATTGTTTTGCATTAGTATTAAAATGTAAAATGAAACTATTTTCCAAATGTAATACAGTATAGTACACTATTTTACAAGTGACATCCTAGTTTAGTCATAAAACATGCAGCAACTTGTTTAAATTGGTTATTTTTATCAAAATATTGATTTGCAGGGCAGCACGGTGGCACAGTGGGTAGCACTGTGGCCTTCCAATTAGAAAGTTGTCGGTTCGAGGCTTGCCGGTGACCTTCCTGGAAGGAATTTGCATGTTCTTCCTGTGCTTTTTGTGGGTTTCCTCCGGGTAATCTGGTTTTCCCCAAAAACATGCGGTTAGGTTTATTGAATAATCTAAATTCCCCTTAGGTGTGAATGTTGCCCTGCTATAGACTGCGACCTGTCCAGGGTGTAGCCCCACAACTCGCCAAATGTGCGTTGGGGATATATAATAATTAATTCAACTTTCTAAAAAGAGGAACAGAGACCTTCCGGTATAGTTTTCAACCTCTTCCTTTATGCTTCACACATATATGAGCTGCAATAGTCTTTTTCAGTAGATTGATTACAAATAATGAAGCACTTCAAACATTTAAGCGCATGTAATTAATTTGTTTCTAGCTGTTTGTTTTCAGTTGCCTGTAAAGCACTACAGTACATTCAGTACAGTACATTGTTTTCTTCTAGATTTGTGTTATGGGTAGAAGCACAGGTGAATGCAAAGGTTAGTTTGATCTGTATATAGTGATAAAAAAAATCAAGTTACAACACAAGCTAAAATGTAAGAAAAAGCAAGGCCAAGATAACAACATGCGAACACATTTTAAAATGGTAATTAAATGTTAAGAATACATCTCCAAGTATTCTTATTGTTACATCCAAGATGTAACATCAGCACTGGTCTCAAATGATGTTGTGATGACTTCATCCTAATGCTCAAGTGTAGATCATGTTTATATTATAAGTGTGACCAATCCTCTAAAAGAGATTTGATTTAGAAGAAACATCTCTGTTTAGTTGATGTTAAGGATACATCTGACTCCTGCTGCTTTGTCCCTCTGTGACATGTTTGTTTTGTAGGGTCATGATTTTCAATTAAAACTGGCACTTGAGATTCATTAGAAAGCATTCTTTTCGAGTAGCTGGAAGAACAATACGACTATAAACAGAAGAATTGCTCATTAAAATCCCATTAAGAAAAGCTGACTTTTGTTTTGACGGTTGGTAGACAGTGTTTAGTAATACTTCAATGCTTCTTAAACACTTAATTTATTGCCTAGCTTTCAAAGTAATTGTTGTTCAAAAGTTCCCCTTTTGAAAGTTCATACACACAGAATTTAGGCTAGTATTAAAGTCTATTTGGTGAGATATTCAGAGAATGAAGGAAGGTTTGAGAGGTGACCCTAGGGCTGGGCGATATGGACCAAAAGTCATATCCCGATATATTTAGGCTGAATATCGATATACGATATATATCCCGATATTTTTATCAAAAAGTGAGAGCAATTGTTTAGTCACAGTCAAACCCAAATATGACATTTCACAAGTAGTTTTATTTAAACTGGCCGGATGAAACAATACTCAGCTGTTCCCTTGTTTTGGGGACTAAAATATAAATATATTTGAATACGCAAATAAAGTATAAAAATCTAAAGTTTGTATAATGCTGTACATTCATAAATTATTAAAATATTCAATGCTGTAAGCAACTTAGGCGATTGCATTCTTTTAAACTTTTTAAACAATATTTATAGTTGAACAATGTGTTACAAGTAAATTTGACATCTACGCGGCATATAAGCAAAATAAAAATTAAAACTTTTTCACGAGTAAACATTTTATGTGAACTCTCATTGGCTTAGTCTGTGTAATGACGTGATTGAATGCGCGTTCACGCAAGAGGGGAGTCGGAATCTGCCGGGGACTACGCAGCCTATATCGATATATGCGATATGGTCAAATTTCATATCTCGTTTAAAAATATATCGATATATGTTTTAATATCGATATATCGCCCAGCCCTAGGTGACCCTATAGTTCTAAGTTACCCCCTCGAGTGAATAAGGTTTAGTTTTATCTGAAAATTAGCATCTTTTTGTGAAGAAATGAGGCACTGTTTTGATTCCAATGATTAGAAGCAAGCATTTAATGGTAGATGCTTATATTTAAGGTAAGTATTGAAATATACTAGCAAGTTAAAGTTATATCATATCATATTTTAACATAAAATAATATATAAAAACATTGAATTATTAAATGACTTTGTACCACTCTCATTCAAGTCCACAACTAGTTCACTGCTCAATTACATTTCAAAATTTACTTTAGCCGCACTTGCTGGAGCCAACTCTAGTCTCATGAATACCATTTTATTCTTCTCTGGAGACATTTATCTTTAACCCAGAAACCCCAACCCAGGCCTTGTTAGTCTAAATGTATCTTCCTGGGTTTTTATTGTTGTAATGTTCTTGGTTTTTTCTATTCTATGGCTTCTGGATTTCACAGTGCCTTTTAGACATGAAAGACAACATCAAATTAAAAGTTATATTATTATTGAGTGGTGGATTTTGGACTTTCACACAAGGTAAGCTCATTGTGGATGAAAAAAAGAAGTAATTTTATTTTTTTTTTAATTATATTCTGATACAGAAAGCTGTTGATGCCTGATGTCATGCAACCAGAACCAGAACAGATTAAACGTTTCTCTGATAGGAAGCCATTGTAACACTAGCCCGTGAAAAATCAAACATTTTGTACAATTTGTTAATTACCTTTTACACAATGAGAATCTTGCTTTCACGATTGTGTGACTGACGGTGAAATACAATCTACTGCAGCCTCAATTTAAAGTTTGAGATCGGTTTGAAACAAGCTACGGTACTATAGTTTAATGAGTATCGTTATATTAGAGCAAAAGTGTGTACAGTTGTACAGTTCATTTTCAGTGACTGAAGCGAAAACCTGTTTACGTTGCCTTTTACAGGTTGCCAGGTCCGTCCAGAGCCCCCGCTGCAGGCAGCGGTACCAGCAGCAACAGTAAAGCCTCCTCAAACCTGAACCGAAGGAGCCAGAGCTTCAATAGCATTGACAGGAATAAACCATTGCAGTATGCCAGCGGCAACGACAGAGGTAAGCACACAGAAGCTTCGTCTCAAGTTTCTCAAGAAAATCATGCGTGGTGTATCCACCAGATGGTGCCAATTTCAAAGGAACACTATTTCTGTGTTTGAGATGCCATGTGTTTTGTTGAGAAAAAGAAAAAAAAAAAAACTATTATTTCATCTTCAAAATAAAAACACAATTAAGTATTTGCTAAACAAAGTTTACTGAGTTGTAACTTTGAATGTAACTTTGCATGGACTTTATCCTCATCTGAAAAAATTATATTTTCTTTATCGTCTTTTTCTAATAAATGTAGCACTGATGACAAAACCAACCAATCCTTGGGATCACTTCAGGCTTCTATTTTCTGTCAAAGCTGAACAATTATTCAAAGCTGACTTCATAAAACCACACTCTTGAGCTTAAATCTCCACCGTCTGGTTGGTTGCTCTATAAATCAAGGCTAGACCAGATGGAGTGTGTTGACTGAAGTCACTTGGGGAGTTCAAAGATGCGTGACCTGTACTTCGCCCTCTTCATCCTTCACAATGGAGATCAGTGAACAGAATTCAACCAGTTTCCTCTCACAGACTGTTTGTGTTGGCTGCACTGTCTGGTTAGATTTATATCGTACTTCACTGGTCCTTGGTCGCTGTTAGCACAGATGCTGGTGTTCCAAGACACTGGTTCATACAAAAGCAGACAGGCTCTCACATGAGAGACAGGGCTTTGATGAAAAAAGAGTTTAATAGAAGATGACGCTCTCAAAAAACCCCATAGCTGTCGTTTTCCACTGGGCCTAGCATTACTCAAAACCTTGATTTACTGGGCTAGTGTGCTAATAGCTCCACAGATGAGAAAAGCAAACTCCCATCAGGCTTTTTTCCCCTTATCCTCTTTTACTTCAGTCTAGGGTGTCTGCCGCAGTCAGGGATCATGGGAGGGGCTGTATGGAGAGAATAGAATTCAGAGTAAGCTGCCTACTGAACATTTCAAGATTTCATATGCTTACTGCTGATGAAATCCAATGTAAACAAAAGTTAGAAACATGTTGAGAAGTTGTGTGAGATTAAATGCTGTTTTAGTAGTTACTGACCTGCCAAAAAATACCAAATAACACTCATATTTTTCATATAAAAAACATGAATTAAAATAGTAAATTGTTGTGTCAAATAAGTTTTCATAACTTGTGGCAGGAAGTCCAGGGGTCAAATGTGACTAAAGTAGAACTTTTTGGTTTTAACTCTGTGTCTGTGTTAGAAGGAAGAAAATGATGAGTATAATCCTAATAATACCTTATACCTACAGTGACACACATGGAAACATCATGCTCTTGGGGTGTTTTCTGTACAGGGGACAGGATGACTGCACTATATTAGGGAGAGCCACGATAGCATGGTAATCCAATGCTTATTGACCTCACTGTATTATAAGCAGTATTCACATACAAATTCACCAAATTAATAAAAACTCTATTAACTATTAAATATGTAATTTGATGTAAAAGGAATGCTGGCAAAAGGAAAAGTAACATTTTACTTGACTAAAAGAAAAAGTGTGACTACTTAAAACATAATCACCCTTAAGTGTTTCTCTACATGTAACTGGGTAAAATCATTTAGTAATTACCGGTAGTTATTATCCACCTCTCTCTGCTGTTTATATATATAACTAATGAATTCACTTGTTTTGGAGCTGAGGCAGAATCAAAATTAATGTACAGGTCAAATTTTCTGAATCAACGTTTAGTCAAACCTCTGATCATACATAAAATGTTTGTGAAGCACAGTGGAATGATGTGACGACCCCAACAGCTCAATTGGTGGAAGAATATGAACGCAAGTCTTTAGATCTGACTTCTGAAGCCATAGCTGCTCTGCGTCTCCATTACTCATTATTTTACAGGGTATTGAAAAGTACAATCCATCCTCCATCCTTTTTCTTCACCGTAAATGGCAGGGTGCAGTATCGAGAAGTTGTCAGTTCATCACAGGGTAAATGTATACAGTCTTAAGTATGACTATTTTTTGCTAGCATTTACTGTATTCTGTAATATTTCACATGAAATACCGAAATCATTTAACTATTCCACCAAGATTTTTCTGAGCAGTTTATTAATTAATGGTTGTTAATGTTGGTTTGTTCTGAGGTTTTAGAGTGTAAATCTTCAGAGAGATGTTTACAAAGCAAGGCTTTGAATCTTTGTTTCTGAATGTGGATGTAATTAAAGGAGACGTTCTGAAATGGCATTTCACATTCAAGATTATAAGAGAAGCATGGTTGCCATGGTGACCACAATTCAATTGTTCGATATGTGTGTAGGAGATATGTGAAAGAAGCTGATATTTAAACGGCCGATATTTCCAAAATTGGGGTTAATTCAGTCGACAAGTTCATTGATGCCCAATCACTTGTACAGTGTCCCATCATTGTTCTATCCTATCCTTTTGAATCACATATCATTTCAGGTAAAACTGGGACAGTTGGTATAAATACCAAATTATGTTGTTGTAACAGCTCATGGGGGGGGGGGGGACATTAAATGAAATATAAATTGTGTCGATTTTGAAAATCTATTAAATTTGTCTGATATTAAAATTAATTGAGAAATGAACATTTTTTCATCATGTTTTAATGCAGAAGAAAGACAATAGTATATGAAGTTTGTCAAAATTCTTGTCTGTAATTCTGAAGCATTTCAATGGCCATCCATCCATGTTTGTTTGCATTTATTTTATTAGAATTTGTTCATGTTAAAGTGCTTGAATGTGCATGTTTCATATCATAAAAAAGCTAAAGATGCATTTGAAGGTTAATCTGTCAAAACAATCATACATTAAAAATCTTTAGGCACTTTCAGAGCACTTTCATGTATTTTGCTCAACTTGGAGCCATGTTACACATGACAAGAAAGATTTGATTTGCTAAGTCATCTTTTGAATTAAAAGAATCTCAATTGTTTAATAGGCATCTGTTTTTTTTTTATTTTGTTTTTGAAACATGTTGCTTTCCCACAATCTTTTTTTCTCCTATGATGGTATTAGATTTCTTCTGCAGCCTTTGCTTTTTCCAATCTATATATAAAATTTGTAAATCTAATGATCTAATTTGAATTTCCTTGTGTGACTTGTCTCTCTGGCACAGAATCAGTGAAGGGTATCCCTCTGCCAGGCAGTATGAACGGCAGTGGCTCTGTGCCCTCCAGTAACAGTGGGCAGCAGCTGGCTTCTGCCATCCCTTCCCCTACTGCTGGAAAGACCTGGCGTAGCAAGTCTATGAACATGAAGCACAGTGCAACCTCATCAATGATCGCCACTAAGCCACCCAGTCCTACCTCCTCCCCAACCCCTCCATTGTCATCTGATCGTCTCCGGCCCCCAATACCAGATGCCTCCAAAACAGCCCCTGGGAACCAGCGTTCCATGCTGGAGAAGTTCCGAATCCTCACCCCTCGCTCCACGTCCCGTACCTCACCATCTGTAGCTGAAATGGCTCTCCAGGAAGAGGATGACTTGTCAGAGTATGGAGATGAGGGAACCTACAGTCCTACACCAGCCTGTGGCATCACAAAACAACAAGCAAAGCCTGGCGCATCTTCGTTTGCAGCTCCAAATAAATCCAAGAACCACAACAATAAGTCTCTGCCACAACCGAAAGACAAAGAGGACAAAAACAAGACCAAGAGCAAAGCCAGCACTCCACCCAAAGAAGAGCCGTTGATACTAGAGCCCTCTAAGAAAGGCTCAAAGATCGCCAGTCTCATTCCCAAAGGAAACAAACCCTCTGCAGCCTCAATGAAGAAAGAAAGTGCAATCCCTGCCTCCAGCGGTATCCCCAAGTCTGGTCTTAAGGTTCCAACAGCAACAGCCAAACCTGCATCGACCCAAACTAGTGTTGCTGTAACAAGTGTAGCTGCTACAGGGAGTGAGAAGGCCAAAGCAAGTAAAGGGAGTCAATCTATGTACACGCAGAGATCTTTGGGAGGTTTAGAGAATCGCAAACCTTGCATGGTCTCATCAACAAGTACGTCGGCTCTTTCTGGATCCACTACTTCAGGGCTGGGATCTGGTGGGCCTTTGGGACTTGGAGGCAATGGAGCAGTACAGCTTCCCCAGCAACAGCAACATAACCACCCCAACACAGCAACAGTCGCCCCCTTTATGTATCGGTGAGTGATACCAGTGCTTCATCTGGGCTCTCCTTGATAAACATGCCTCATCTCTATGGATCCAAGTTTTACTTTATTTATTAAAACAGCTTACACGTAATGAAATTTGACAGTGTTCTTCAACATGTACCAACTACCTGTACCTTTATTTCCCTGAGCTGCAATGGGTTGTTCTCCCAAAGATGAGCAAACATATTGGATGTGTTTAACTGCATCTTTTAGTCCTTCCTGTGGTTTGTCCTTCGCAACAACACAGTACATATTTATTACCTCACTTATCCACATTAATAAATATTTGCACATTGCCATTGTTCTATTCTAAGTCTGAGACCAAAATAAGATTTTACAGTGGCTTGCAAAAGTATTCGGCCCCCTTGAACTTTTTCACATTTTGTCACATTACAGCCACAAACATGAATCAATTTTATTAGAATTCCACGTGAAAGACCAATACAAAGTGGTGTACACGTGAGAAGTGGAACGAAAATCGTACATGATTCCAAACATTTTTAACAAATAAAGAACTGAAAAGTGGGGTGTGCATAATTATTCAGCCACCTGAGTCAATACTTTGTAGAACCACCTTTTGCTGCAATTACAGCTGCCAGTCTTTTAGGGTATGTCTCTACCAGCTTTGCACATCTAGAGACTGAAATTCTTGCCCATTCTTCTTTGCAAAACAGCTCCAGCTCAGTCACATTAGATGGACAGCGTTTGTGAACAGCAGTTTTCAGATCTTGCCACAGATTCTCAATTGGATTTAGATCTGGACTTTGACTGGGCCATTCTAACACATGGATATGTTTTGTTTTAAACCATTCCATTGTTGCCCTGGCTTTATGTTTAGGGTCGTTGTCCTGCTGGAAGGTGAACCTCCGCCCCAGTCTCAAGTCTTTGGCAGACTCCAAGAGGTTTTCTTCCAAGATTGCCCTGTATTTGGCTCCATCCATCTTCCCATCAA
Source organism: Danionella cerebrum (assembly GCA_007224835.1). Taxonomy (NCBI): domain Eukaryota; kingdom Metazoa; phylum Chordata; class Actinopteri; order Cypriniformes; family Danionidae; genus Danionella; species Danionella cerebrum. The sequence goes on from SRMA01026893.1 coordinate 404,826, forward strand.
CTCTGACCAGCTTCCCTGTCCCTGCTAAAGAGAAGCACCCCCAGAGCATGATGCTGCCACCACCATATTTGACAGTGGGGATGGTGTGTTCAGAGTGATGTGCAGTGTTAGTTTTCCGCCACACATAGCGTTTTGCATTTTGGCCAAAAAGTTCCATTTTGGTCTCATCTGACCAGAGCACCTTCTTCCACATGTTTGCTGTGTCCCCCACACATGGCTTGTGGCAAACTGCAAACGGGACTTCTTATGGTTTTCTTTTAACAATGGCTTTCTTCTTGCCACTCTTCCATAAAGGCCAACTTTGTGCAGTGCACGACTAATAGTTGTCCTATGGACCGATTCCCCCACCTGAGCTGTAGATCTCTGCAGCTCGTCCAGAGTCACCATGGGCCTCTTGGCTGCATTTCTGATCAGCGCTCTCCTTGTTCGGCCTGTGAGTTTAGGTGGACGGCCTTGTCTTGGTAGGTTTACAGTTGTGCCATACTCCTTCCATTTCTGAATGATCGCTTGAACAGTGCTCCGTGGGATGTTCAAGGCTTGGGAAATCTTTTTGTACCCTAAGCCTGCTTTAAATTTCTCTATAACTTTTTCCCTGACCTGTCTGATGTGTTCTTTGGACTTCATGGTGTTTTTGCTCCCAATATTCTCTTAGACAACCTCTGAGGCCGTCACAGATCAGCTGTATTTGTACTGACATTAGATTACACACAGGTGCACTCTATTTAGTCATTAGCACTCATCAGGCAATGTCTATGGGCAACTGACTGCACTCAGACCAAAGGGGGCTGAATAATTGTGCACACCCCACTTTTCAGTTCTTTATTTGTTAAAAATGTTTGGAATCATGTACGATTTTCGTTCCACTTCTCACGTGTACACCACTTTGTATTGGTCTTTCATAAAATTGATTCATGTTTGTGGCTGTAATGTGACAAAATGTGGAAAAGTTCAAGGGGGCCGAATACTTTTGCAAGCCACTGTAGATGTTGTTCAATGAAATCAGTCCACTAATACCACCCCATCGCACCCCAGTAATGACAGAAAAACGTACGCCCATAATGCATTTCCATTGAAGTTTGTTTGAAGTTTATGCACTTTTTTTTCGTATTGGATAAAAAGTTTATTCTACTTGTGCAATTTTTAATGCATTATTCCAAAACATTTTTTTCTGATTGTTCACATTTTTTTTCTGAATACAATAAATAGCCTGAGTGGGATTGCTGCTTCTCTTACCTGAGAGCCATATCTGGTTTATTATATGATGGATAAAATAAGTGAATAGATTGAGTGGTAGATGAGGATGTGGGAATAAAAAGAGAAAGTGAGATTGAAATGCAAAAGGAAGTTTGGTTCAGTTTAGAATTTGTCTAAGAAAGTGAAATAAACCTTGAAGTAAAAGTTAAAGATAGTAGTAGCAGCGTGTTTCAATTCTCTCTCCAATTAATATCTCTAAAACCTATGACATTTGTCTGGCATAGCTGCACAGAATAAACCTTTAGAGCTTAACAAATCTTATAAAAACAAAGTCTGCCCTTTACAGGCCAGACTCCATTATTCAGATCTACACAATGCTGTTTGGCATTCTCCGCCCGTCTCATAAGGATTATAACCTAAAGTCCTTATGGAATTTTAAACTAGAGCCCTTATCATCACTGCGCTCTCCAGCTCTGCAGATCTTCCTCTTGAGAGCTTTGCTTGACTCTGTAAAATCCTGCAACAGACCGTACGCCACAGTTTCAGTCAGTCCAGGTGGTCAGCGTGCTCTTTACAGCTGAACTGTAGGTCAATATTTTTAGCATGCAGGGTTGGTGTGTGCTGAAAATGCTCCCTGTTGTCTTAGAAGCAAAAAGTAGATTTTACTATAATGTACCTCATGAGATTATCCCTGATATGTATACATTATACACATGTGTAGGTGAACCTGTTGGGAGCAGTGCTGTTTTAAATAATCTTTATGTGGAAGATCACGTGTGTTTGGAAACTAGATCTTTTATCTTCCTCTGTATTTTTGGAGTACTCCTCACTCAGTTCCCCCAGCATTCAGCTCACATAGCTTAATGGATTCACTATTTTCTAAAGTGTGGATAAAATGTTAGATTGTAAGCAGAAAAGTATTCTATCCTCATTCAGCCCACCTGAAGATTCCTGAAACTTTAAGCCATTTGTGCATATTTTACGTACAGAATGTGCATTCCCAGACAGTTTCTCAGAATCTTGGGTGCATGAAGGTTTTGACTCGAAATGCACCATTTCTGTATTTCAGTGGCAGGAGCGTGAAACGCATCCCAAAGCTAACAGTGTGATACGCCACTGAAATTTCAGACAGTGGATTGATTCTGTGTCAGGGAGTCTGGGTGAGAAGGAACAGTTATCTGTGCAAATGCAGGTTTCCCAGGATGGCTTTGTTGCCACTCAGATTTTTATAAAGATGTTGGCAAACTTTTGCAATGTGTGTGCATAAGTTTTCCTGCTTTTTCTGAAATTATGTGGTGCTCGATGACCTTGGAAATTAAAACAAGCTCTAAAATGTTTTGAGAAAAATGTCTTCACTAAGGTACGGGCCTGTTAACCTTTTGAATTAAAATAAAGTTTTGTTAAAATCACTGAGAAGGTCAAACTTTGCAGAATTGTAACTGAGAACCTCATAGAAACTTTAAACAGGCCACACTTGTGAAGAATATTATTCTGTGCAAGAGCATGCCAAGCTTTGTACAAAAGTATTTGAATCTTCTGCTCTAGAAGGGGTTACATTTTTACCATTGACTTTACCATTGAAATGTCTTCAAGATGAAACATCGTAGAAAAATAGGGGTTTGTTTTCATGAAATCACTGATGGCTCCCCAGCAACTAAACTGTTTACCTTAGCAACCACATTTTCTGAACTATATCTCAGCTTCGGTACATGATTAAGGTGTGGGGTTAGTTTAAATAACTTTTTGTGACAAAGGGAGCATTATATTATCCCTCGATGGCAACTAAACGTTCTACCTTGGCAACCATTCCATTTTGCTTATGAAAAACTTCAAAGCCAACGTTAAAGTTTTCGCACAAACTTTAGCCAACTAGTTATTAATAAGTTTAATTATTTAATTTAACTACAATTACAGCAAGTTTAACACAACAAAATTCACACAACATGTCTCATTGGTATGGACCTATATAAAAAAACCTCCCTGGTGTTTGATATCACACTTTGTGAGTTGAATAAACACTGCCGCTGTGTTAATGTAACACTATGCCAATTCAAATAATACTGGGGCATTTTTTTTTTTATGCAGCTCTACACTGTTGACAACAGTATTGTTTTTTTGAGTGTTTGTGATTTATCTGATTGATTGATGCAATCTAAATATTTCTGAAACTTTATTCTGTTTCTTCACCCAGCACTTATTCAGAGAACGATTGCACTACAGTTATCCCCTCCGAGCCATGTCTCAGTCCCACGAAAGACCTAGTCTACAGCAAAACCGCCAAACAGTGCCTGGAGGAGATCTCAGGTACAGACCCATCAGCACCTGCACACAGACACTGCAGTTACACACATAACTTGAGACTCCGGCCCATATTATCACTCTAGTCCTGCAGCACCATGTTGTTATCACTGTATGAAAAGGTCAGATATGACAGGTGGACAAAGGCCGACCTTGTTTGCGAGGCAGGGCAGCAAAATGTGTTGTTGATTTGAGCTTGTGTGTGTATCTCAATGCAGGCTGTGTGTGGAAAGAGATTTGATGTGGCAGGTGATAGCTTTGGAGAGATGCCTGGGGCTCGGCTCATACACTCATTATTACCAAGCAACACTGAGTAATTAGTGAGAATACTGCCCCAAATAGTAGAAATGAAGGTACAGACCTGTGTTTTGTTTTTATTATGTCTACCAGTTGTGACAGCATTAGACTACAAGAGAATCTGAGCATGTCTTAAAACTGTACTCTTTAACACTCTTAATAGTAGAATTCATGTTAAGAAAGTCACAACTATTTTAATAAGCAGCTGTTTGAAAACATGTTTCTCCATTATGCATTTCCAGTGTATGAACTGGACATCTGTGGGAGTTTACCCTAGTGAAAGCATTCAGTAAAAGCTTAAACTGTGTCGTATTTACAAATTCTATGCCAATTTTTGCTTTAGTAAATGGGCTTGACCAATCAGAGCATTGCATACTTCAGTATGAAAATGCAGTCAATGGGCTTAAATATGTTTATAAAAAAAAACAACTAATTAATCCAAGAAACTGATCATGTTCCCTGATATACTATATATATAAAATTACTATTGGGACTTCCACACACAGCAAGAGATCAGTAGACCTTACTGTAGTTTAATTTTAAAATTTTCATCACTATTTGTGCTTTGTAGACTCCAATTTATGTATACATTTTTAATAACTTAACAGTTGATGAAACAAAATAAAATAAAAAATTGCCATTAAGAAGAGTGATGTGAAACGGGCTGCATTTTTTTCATTCAGCTGCAAGGTTGGTATGTTAAGTCTCTTTTTACATGGGAGGCAATAGGCAGAGGAGTGACATCTTTTTACACCAACTTTTGTGTACATAAGTACCTTCCCTGTGTCGTATGAATTAAGCCTTCCAGGTGTATTCAGGTTGCCATAGCTACAAGTCACATACAAGGTCAGTACATATAAAAACTGTCCTTTTCTTATTAGTTTTCTATTATTCATTCATCCAGTATCTTCGATTGCTATTTCAGTGCTACCCACCCAAATGGCATGCTATATTGACCTCGCCCCTTCCCAACGTGTCCAAGTTTACACTCTATTTGATCTCAGATACACATCTTCACTCACATCGGTGGCACCCCTTCCAAAGTTTGTAACCATGGGTGCCAGAACCTTTACCTTGGTGGCCACAAATCTTTGAAGCACCCTTATCATTTACAACTACTTCTAAGAAATGCGTAAAAGGACACCTGCATGAGCTCTATATGTCTCTAAAAAGTCTCACGCTAATTTTTAGATTGGAATTTTATTAAATAGTTTTATTTGATGTAATTTTTGTTGTTGCTACTGTTGCTGTTATTGTTTCAGTTTGTTGCTTATAGTATTGCTGCTGTCTGTTGTTGTTACTATTGCTGTCACTGTTGCCTTTGCTGCTGTTGTTTTTGCTACTGATGTTGCTGCTGCAGCTTTGTTGCAGCTTTTGCTATTGTTGCTGGTGCTGTTCTATTTGCTGCTACTGTTGCTGCTGTCACAGTTGATGTTGCTGCTTTTACTGTTGCTGCTGTCACTGTTGATATTGCTGTTGTTAGTGCTGTCATTGTTGTTGGTGCTGCTGTTTGTGGTTTTGTTGCTGCTGCCTTTGTTGTTGCCTTTGTCATTGTTGTTAGTGCTGTTAATGTTGTTGTTGTTGCGGCAGCTGTGTTGGTTGTTGTAGCTGTTGTTTCCATAGAGGTTGCTGCTGATCCTGTTGTTGGTGCTGTTGTTCTTATTGATGCTATTGTCGTGTGTTACGGTTCCTGTTAATGTGCAATTTTTGACGTTCCCATTTTTTGCGGATGTTGATGTTTTCCTGATGTTTTTGTTGTTGCTTTTGCTGTTGTTTCTGTTGACATTGCTTTTGTTGCTGCTGCTATTGTTGTAAACTATTTGATTACTATGATATACTATAATGAATACTTTACATGACTATATTGCTTGTTTTATAGGTAATTCTTAGCTTATGTCATTCATAATCTTTCAGCCTAATAAATGCTGGAATCAAATACACCAAAATGGCTAAACGACTGGCACTCTCAGTCTATTGGATACCACACGACACGTGACAGTCACTCTTTTTTATTATTATTATTTTTATTTGTCTCTCATATGTTCTTTCGCGGTAGCACAAATGCTATAATAGATAACAATGCCTGTCTCCCGCCCACATTGGGCGAGAGGCGACATTCACTCACACATTCACAACTAAGGGGAATTTCAATTATTCTATTAACCTGATGCATGTTTTTGGGATTGTGGGGGAAACACATGCAAGGATGGGAAAAACATGCAAACTCCTTCCAGGAACATCACCGGCGAGTGATTCTTTAAATAAGGCTAGCTTTTGACACTGTGCATAAGTTAACAGTACTTTATTTCGGGGAACAACACTTCTATGTTACACATACGCTCTCTTCTATGACACATGTATTAACCAGGTAAACCACGATCACCATAGCGCCCTCTACTGGTCTTCAATGAACTACAATCACAAAACACAATATTATTCTATGCAGAAATGAATCTATGAATATATAATAATTATCCACGATACCGCAGTTATTGACAATTTAAAAAGATACAATAATTATTTACTCTGATCAGTTTTATATTTTAATATTTAGGACCACTGTTTTAATCACAAGGAACACGTTCATATTATAGAAGTCTGAAGCCAGACACTCTTGGACAACATGGAAACGAATAAATTTGGTGTTCCCCTATTAATATATGATCCCCTAAGAGATTTGATCTGAATATACTGTATGTTGTATATTTTCATTGGCTCAAGATATGGTGAAAGTGTTGTTTGTTCTCGGGAACAAAGCCATGTGCTTTCCAAGGGCATTATCTTATCGCACCTCGCCAGTTTGAAGACAATCTGAGAGATTCTACCATTCCCTTTTTTCACTGCACACAAAATAAATACCTGTTTCGTTAAGGTGTGTGCTGACAGGAAGCCAAGCAACGCTGTAAAGAGAGAATAAAATAAGAGAAAGATGCAGCTTACAGCTTGAGCAGGCGGACCCAGAGCTCACATCTCTGAATACGCACACACACTTACACACCCACACACACACACACACACACACCTCGATCTCTGCTGCCGTCCCTGCGAGCGAACCACATGCACTCACTACAGCCGGTAATTAATAGAAGGCGAGTGTGAAGAGTCTGTGGTTGCTGGGAGAGAAAGAGAGAAGAATGCTGTGAATTTGAGCATAATCTGGTGCAGATCGGTTCCCTCATGTATCCGTACTGCATTGAAGGCAAGAAGAAATAGAAGAGGAGGAAGACAGGAGGAGTGTTCTCTCACAGCATGCACCTGGATGCTGATTATTGGCAGCGACATGTGAGTGTCTGTGTGGGCAGGGTAATATTTGAAGCTCCCTAATGCAGGGGGCAGCTTTGTGACTAAGCATTGCTTCTTGCTGCCACCTGAAGCTCTCAGATCATGCAAGGAGGAGCAAACTTCAAGACAAGTTCGGGAAATTGTAAATAACAAGTGAAAATATGAAACGTGGAGCTGATTTTTCCGTCTTCCAGGGTGGCAGCCCACCTCGCAAGTCACCACAACCAATCTCAGACAACCTTAATCTTCGCAAGCAGCGGTCTCTTGGAAACCTTGTTCTGCTTAGTGATGGGGAGCAGAGAGTTTTTGCCTTTGAGCTGGAGGAACCATCTCAGTCATCAGCCTCGGGGACGTCATTTTCATCAACCTCACCTCAACATGGAAGAGGCAGTGCCCGCAGACACCCTGACAGCAGCGCCCGAGCCCGATCGCTCTCTCTATCCATCACTAAAATGCTCTCCCAGTCGGAACACTCTCTTATACCCGTTCCCTGCAGTCGAAAGTCGAGCCGGATATCACCTGCTCATCTGCAACATCGACCAGAGTTGGTGGATAGAGCAAACAGCAAGAAATCAGATAAAGAGCCCCAGACTGGTCCAGAAGGCACAGGAGGAGACTGGGAAATTGAGAGTGCCAGGGAGGAACAAGCACAGCTGGATAAAGAGGTTATCCTAACTATGCTTGGAGACTTGGAGCAGGTTCTGATCCCACAGACACACCGTAAGTGCTTGTGCACGTTGCCATGTCGGGTCTGTTGAATTGTTTAATACAGGATTTTGTTGTGACAGTACTACAGTTGCAAAAGTCATTTTAACTGTATAAGTACATTAGAGAGCTCTTTGAAGGATGACTGGGAGTTTTATGGTTTTATTATGCACTAAGATATCATTTTAAATCCAGATTCCACTTTGGCTGTGAATATGTGGCTGTGATGTCTGCGTCTGTGATCAATAGCTCTATTCCTTTTCCTATCTGTGTGATCCATGCTCTTATTCCTCTTGCATCAACCTTGGGGCTGTTTGTTCACTTGCACAGCGCCACGTTTTATTGAAGCAATTCATTTTTCTGTATTTCAGTCTAATAGCAGTTTTTCACATACAGCAATATTTGTCAGGATGTGAAATATCACCTTTTAAAAGTAGCAACCAACAAAGTGGTTTCAATATCAGCAAAACCAAACATTTTGGAAACTATTGCCAATGTTAAAAAGTAAAGTTTAACGGATCCTGGAGTATTTGTTTTGTAAGGCTTCTGATTATCCAACATTGTGATTGTGTTAGATCATATTGCCTGTTAGATTGGCATTATTTGAACAGCTTTTTATGCCACATTTGGGCAAGTGTGGGCAAGTGTGGGCAAGTTGGGCAACTTTAACTCCCCCTCCCCCCACATGGTTTCAAAAGTTATTTATACAGTAAACAAAGTTCATTAGTTTTTTTTTTTTTTTTTTGGTTCCTGATGGCTATGTCTTCCCCTCAAAAACTAGGTGGGACCATGTGGTTGACAGCTATGATTGACAGTGTGACAGTTTACAGCAGTGCTAGGTGCTACTCATCGGCCTGTGCGTGCTTATCAGCTGCGCATCATAAAGCTGCAAGCATTAAAATGCGACGCAGCCAAGGAGAGGAGTCACACTGTTTGGCGTGCTGGAGAGAGCGGACCATTTCCTTTAGCCTTCGATGGCCCAGAAGGCGTCGACCCATGGAGATGGCCCCACAGCTCAAACTCCAGGAACCGCCATTAGAGTCCAGCTACAGGAGATCCCATACCTCTGGCCAGGAAATCATGGGTCGATATACTGAACGGGGTGAAAGCATGGCTGATATCCACCTGTCAATGGCAGCCTTCAGTCCAGCTCTGAAAATGGATGTCATGTCTCATGTCTCAAAGGCGGTGTCACGTCATCCATTTTTTTATCTTTTGAGTATTGAAATACAAAATATTTAAAGTTTGGTAAATCGTTATTGTCTGAGCATGGTCTTAATTCTGAACCTGCCATCATAACGATATTGCATAATGTACACTAATCTCTTAAAAGTAACCTTTGTTCCATTCCAAACTTTTTTTTATCTAATTTTCTGTTTCTTCTTTGCCAAAGACCAAAGGGTCAAATATTTAGTCAAATAAGAATAAAATGACCAATCAAATAATTTACTCCAGTGATATCACTCCATTATTTTAAACAAAGCCATGCAACTCACTGGAACTGTGATGTAACTGCCTTTCTATAGACCATGATGTCCCTATATGTTTCTAATGGAGGGTTGGAGGCTCATTAATGGCCAATTGAAATTGGTGCATCTAGGCAGAGCAAGGAAAAAGCAAACAAGACTGAGTGGCTGAAATTTTAACCTTAGTATATTCTTACATTTATTAACATAGATGTTAATGGAAATCTACTCCTGTCGTTTAACAGTTGTCAGTCAATGAATTTCACTTTCTATTATTTTGTTCCTTGTGAAGTTTGTCTGTCAGTCTGGTAGCACCTAGCTTTGAATGCTGACACTGAAAGAAGAAGAAACACACGGCCAAAGTGAGTTTTCTCTGTAGGATGATTGGTCACTCAGTTAGGGGAGTGACAGCTGGAGGAGCTAGTTTAAGCTGTCCTGAACATCTTTTTCGGATGCCTCCTGCACATTTTCTCTGGGAAGGTGTTTTAGACATGTCAAGCCTGGAGGAAGCCCCAGGAAAAACACCCAGGACATGCTGGAATAGAATATATCTGGCTCAGAAACAGAGCGCTATTTGTATATTCCCCAGGGTCCGTGGAGAGGGAAGTCTGGACTACTGGACTACCTAAAACATGCCGACGAGAAAACAGATTAAAATGGAAGGGTGAACAGATTGATGTTTTTTGTGCTTAAATATGACGTTCTAGGAGGTGGAGTTTTATACATAACCAGTTATATTTTTCAGCTTATTTATCAGGTAATGTAGTGATATGTGATTTATAATTAATAAATATTGCGATTTTTCTGAGATATATTTATTACAAATCCCTACAACATATGAGAAAAAATGAGAACGCAATCAAATTTGAAGCATGGATTTGAGACTTTTAGTCTGGAATCTTTGAGCCTGGCTTAAGGGTTGAGATGTGGTGTCACTGAGCACAGATTAGCCAGTGCTCTATGAAAAAGTGATGAGCGTGAAATCTGTCCATTTATCCCATCAGCTTCACAGCAGGCTGTAACTTTTGCCTCTGAAATGCCATGCATGAGCAAACAGCTTCCACTTTCTAACCGCAGACCACAAACCTCACAAACACAGAGGCCTTTAGGCAATGCTAAAGTATATAACAGCTCCACTGACCAGTATCTTCTGTCTGTCCACCAGGGGAGGATCCAGAAACCAGACGGATGCGCACGGTGAAGAACATTGCAGATCTGCGACAGAATCTAGAGGAAACTATGTCTAGTTTACGTGGAACACAGGTTAGCCACAGGTGAGTGTTCCACTTTTGAGTTCTTTCAACAAAGATGTAAACAAAGTGAAGGTTGGTTGGTTCCAAAATTGACAGCTGCTCTTTCACTTTGCCAGTTTAATATCTTTAAAGAAAGAGACGATCTTGGCAGCCACAAACAATGCAGTGCATTATACTCTGCCAACTTCTGAGCTAACCAAAGCTCTCAACAATCTCATTCTGAAATGAAAATGGCTTTCAGGTTTTTGAGCTAATAATTCTGGAGTAAAATCCTAAACACCCAGTTACCGAGTATAATAAATAAATATACCCCTAAATAATAAATATACCCCTAAGCCTTTGTCCTGCTCTGGAATGGTCATACTAACCAGCTTACTCTTTATCTCGCTCACAATTTGAACGTAATTTCACAGGAAAGTGGTTCAGAGGCAGCGCTCTGACATGACAGATGGCCCTAGCCCTCTCTCTCTTACGGAGAACATCTTCTTTGGAAATCAATACTCTGACTTTATTTGCAGCACATTGCTTCTCAAAAGACACATCCTTTATTGTCATTCCAAAACTAATATCACAAATAAGTAAAAATCTCAGAGACTTCACAATTGTAAGTCCCTGAGGGTGTTACAAACAAATAATCAACAATGAGAAAAGCTCATGACCAACTTGGAGCATGATTTTATGCAGAATAATGTTAAAAAAATCTAAAACCCCTACTAAAAAGGAAAAATGTGTAGTTTCGGATAAATTGAGCAGTGATTTTGTCAATCTGGGAGTTAACCTGTGGTTTCCGGTGTAGATGTAGGTTCCTTCATGTCAAAATGATGCATCTGAATCTGAAAAAGTTTTGAAAAGATCTGTTATTGCTTTCTTGTGTCTTAACCTTCTAACCACAGTTTTAAGAAAGTGTCACCAATACATTGTTACCACATGATGTTACCACATACATAGTTCTGTGTGTATTTTCTTTTTATTTAAATGTTTTGGTGTAATTAAGTGAGAAAAAAATGATGCTCTGAGAGGAAAGGAGTGGCCGTTGCTATACTCGTATTGAGACATCTTTTCTGTACTGCTCTTATATGAAACCATTCTGAAATTCTGCAAAGTCTGTAAACTCTTTAAAGTGCAACTACTTAATAAAACGTGGACATTTGTGGAGAGCCCTATTTTCTATTGAGGACACAAGATGGTCCGTAATCAGATTCTATTCATTCTGATTGACGTCAATCTACATATGCAATCATAGCTATTGAGAAATGCATGCAAATACTCACAGATTCAGTCCAACAGGAACATATTTAGGAACATAATGCATCCGCCAGGGAACTCTTCAAACACATACTTAATGGTGCCAGAAACTCTTTAATTTTATCACTTACTAAGAGGGGAAAAATCCAAGTACAGTAATGTCAAAAAAATACTGGAAACAAAGAATCCTTTAGAAATATACAAAATTAAAAGCAAAAATTCTAAAGATTATAGCCAGGTGTATGGTCAACCAAACATTTGATCATCAATGTGATACTTGGGTCGAAATACAGCCATAAACAGGTGCATTTGAGAGAGACAGTTTCTTGTCATGGTGAGCACAACAAGAAGGTAGTTAAACTACATCAATAAGGTTTTTTGGTTTCAAAACAGACTGTGGTTTCAACATGTGCTGTTCAATTACTTGAGGATCATAGACATAGTGATGGAAACCAGTGGTAGCCAGGTACCACTATCTACTGTCCATTGAAGTATGTCCAGAAGTAGTCTACATTGAAGAGTTTCAGCCACAAAGCCATACCTGAAACATGTAAACAAGGCCAAGAGACTTATATATGTTCAAGAATAATGGTGCTCTCAATGCTGAGAAATACCTTGAGGGAGATGTATGATTGGCCCATGAGGGAGATGTATGATATGAAGTTTATTTTGCAGCAGGACAATGACTCCAAAAATGTTCCAAAACAACAAACCTGAAATTTTTACAAAATAACATTTTCGAGTATTACTTTTGAGATGTTTACTGCAAAATCTCAGAACAGTTTTATGTGAAAATCAAAAATGTTGAGACATAATAAAAGTTTATACATTCCCCAAAAACAAAGGCAAGGTAACAATTTTGAAAATTGTATGAAAGGCAAACCTCCCCCAAACCTTGTACACTGTTCCAACCACTTTGTGTGCCATTTGTATTGTGCCAGAATACAGGCCATCTCACAGGTCTTGTATTTCCAAGTGTTATCTCTTATTTTCACCACTAGATGCCACTGATGGCAATGATTTGGGGTCTGTAAAATGAAACTGAAAGATGATTTTCATTTGAATTACCTTGCAAAATATGTGTCATGACTCTTGTAATGTTCATTTAAAACATTTGGTTATTGAATCGAATACATTGATTGTATTTAAGAAGATGGGTGTTTCCAGGTTTGAAGGGATCTTTATATTATAAGCAAAACCGTAAAACCTAACTACTTAAAAAAAAAAAAATCATATCTGGGTTTTAATCATTTATCAGTTTAACATGTATCACTGAGCCGAAACAGTGTTTCCTGTCATTCACCAATTTGATTTCTGTCGGCTGGAGCAGGGTAGGCTTTCTGTACTCTTTCATTTTGTTTTTGAGAGCACTATAGCATGTTGCTAAGAGACAAAGGCTGTGCTGGGGAGTGGATATGGTGGAAGTGTCATGAGCAGTTTGGGGGGAGGTTTCTGAACTATTGAGACCAATATATCAGACAGCTTCTCCAAATTTATACTTACTCTGACATTCTTCAAGTTCCCTTTATGAAAAACCCTTGAACATCTCCCAGTTTTATTAATTATATGCACAAAGCTGAAACAAGCACTTCTCAAACTTAATCAAGAATCTTGAAAGTTCCATGGTTTTTAATCATTTAAAGTTAATGAAATGATTGTTAGACTACTTTGTGATTTTGAAAGTTTGCTCAAAGACAGACATTCACTTTATGTTTAGAGCACAGAATTGAACGGAAATACTGTATTTCATTTTAGTGATGATAAATTAAGAATAAAAAAAAAGATATATACATATACAATAAATACTAAGGCTCAAAATTTCTTATGTTTAATCCGACCTTGTAAGAAACTACTTATGTTTACTCTCGAACTGTAAGTTGCTTTGGATACATATAATGTTCAGAGGTGGACAAAGTACACAAAGCAAGTATTTGTGTAAAAGTAGAGATACACTGGGTAAAATATTACTCCAGTAAAAGTAAAAGTGCTCCCTTCAGAATTTCCCTTGAGTAAAAGTACAAAAGTATGCGTGGGTGTCATTCTGGGGCTCCAAAATTATTTATATGTAATAACCGTTTCTTTTAGTGCTACTGCTTTACAACACACAAATATCACCTGAAAAATATAATTATATATTTTTGACATCAACTGTAAGCTTTTTTTAATCCATGCTCTTTATAATAAAAATAATTATCGTAACAGTAACAATGCTGCTGATTATGATGAAAGCTAATGTTCAAATCTGATTGATTGGTTCTCTACACAGTTATCTCTTATTTACATAAAAGACACTTAAAAGAGAATGGCTGATCCTGGCTGTTCAGTTATTTCCAGAAAAAAGCCTGGCTGTTCAGTTATTTCCATGACTGCATTTAGGCATTGTTAGTTTAGAACGTATAAAAAAGCAAGTTCATAGTTATATTCTTTGTAAAACCATAACTTTATGACCTCTTGTCTATATAATCCGCTCCTGAATTGAGTGTTTCTTTCTGTATTCATCCTTAAGCTCAACAGTAAGTTCTCAGCTCAAAGATAATGTATTTGTATGTGCAATCTATGCTGAAACACTGGTCAGGCAAGTGCAAGACTTAGCAGTGATGCTGAGTCACATCTCTCTGGAGTATTCTAGATCAAGAGCAATCAAAGCCAGAGCTGAGAGCCTGACTATCACAGCATAACACAAAAATACAGAGGCCTTTTCTCAAAATGAGAACCTTGGAGTGTTCAATACCAATCAATACATGTGTTTATGCTCTACTGTTTCTGTAGCTTGCTTTTTATAGTGTTTAATAGTGTTTACTAGCGTACATGTTTGTAGATCAATAATGAGACTTTCTCCATTTGGACTTTGAAGGGGAGGATAGCCGTTTGCAGGGGCTGTAGTCATGACGACAATGCCTCATCACTGATGACTTGTTTAAGTGACACTCACTATGAGTCCCTGCTGTTCCACCCACATCTAAATATCTTACAATTACTGGAGGATTGAGTGGGTAAGAGTATAGGAAGTACACGGCCAATTGCTAGTTTTGGAAATATAGGTGTTAAGTAAAACTATGTATGAGAGTCACATTTTAGGAAGTTATTGTCTTTTAACATAAAAAGCTGTTTGTGTTCTTTGATACTGCCAAGATGTGTTTTTTCCCTGATCTGTTTTTTTTCATTTGTGTTCAATGTGAGTTTATTTAGAGAAATGGCATTAATAAGCTTTTCAGCAGCAGTTACACCTTTACGAACAGCTCAAGTGGTACAGTTCATGATGAGCCTGTCACATGAGAGCAGTCAGTCTGGGTTCTCCTAAGAACACAGATTCTGAGTCCTGAGAGATTTCAAGTTTCATTGTATAATAATGGTAAAATGTAAAATTAAACCATGCATGTGCGCTCAGAATGAAGCCACACTTTTTTCACACATGCAGATGTTGTAGGTTCTGCAATTGAGATTTTTTCCAACGCTGAGATTTTTTACAACTTAAATTAATAAGGGAAAATAGTGATTAATTAATAAGGGAAAATAGTGATTTATAATTAAAGTTGTATTGTTTACTTCAACTTGCTTTATCATGTTTAAATTATCTTTTTTTGTTGTTGTTAAACTAAAATATTAAATAAATGCCTCATTTCATTTTTATACTAAAAATACTTTCATCAGGCACAGCGCAACGTCAGACAAGCAGAAAATAGAGCAGAACTGTTGGTGTTTTTTTGTATCTTGGAATTTCTTTGCATCTCAAAGCAAAATATTTCCCTTGAGACCTTTCGTTTCTCAAACATTTCGTAACTCGAAGAATTCGTATCTCAAGGTACCACTGTATAATAACTTACTTGCGTCTTAGAACACGTAGACGTAATGCAATATGTGCAGTCATGTCATCTTTCTTTTGGAGACTGTGAGGTGATAATTCCGAACCACTTTGATGACTTTGGTTAAGGAATTTTAGAATGATCAAAACAACGTTTCAGGTGGAAAAAACACCTTTTTCCAGACAGAAAAACTAATTGCCATTGCCCAGCTGAAGTAACATCACATGACACTTTAACTGATAAAAATTATATCCTACCAGCAATTTTTTTTATACTCATTTTCAAAAAATTGCTTGCTGTTTACACCCAGGGTTTATTTTATGGGCTATACCAAAGTGCATAGTATCTGTGCAGCTATTGACACGAATGTATAAAGTATAAAGTGCTCAACTGATAGCTGGTTATACCTAATTTAGGCCTTCACCAGAAACCTATGGATTCACATACACTACATCCATGTTTTATGAGGTCTATGTTTACTTCCTTGACATAATGCCATTGATGTCACCCAGAGGTTTCCAAAGCAAACCTAGCACTGCATCACTACCGGATAGTTTAATTGGTTCAAAAAGAGAAAATGAGATCTGCTCCCCTTTAAACCAGACACAGGTGGTCTGTTTTATGCACTGGGAAAAAGAGACTATTTCACTTTTAAGAGCAACACTCAATGAGTGGTTTTCACACAGTCCTGCATCTTATAACATAGTCATTCCTTCATCCATATCCTTTTGGGGTCACAGGGTCTGCTGGTGCATCTCCAGCGCACTTTGGGCCAGAGGCGGGGGTACACCCTGGACAGGTCGCCAGTCCATTGCAAGGAATTCAGGGAATTTAGATTATTCAATCAACCTAACCACTTCAGTTAACACAGCTCAGATTTATATTCCCACATTCAAAGATATAAATGGAGCTTTTATATGGGTAAAATGTTAGGAGTGAGAGCGGGGTGATGTGCTAGTGCTAACACACGTCTTTGATTGACTTCTAGTTGATTCGACATGACACAATAGTTTCAATGTTAAAGAGAGGAGGAATCAAAAATCAAAGACAGAAATATTGGGAATTGTTTTGATTCAGCTGGTTCCTAAAGAAGCAACTTTGTTTCTGTGGAAATATATATATATATATATATATATATATATATATATATATATATATATATATATATATATATATATATATATATATATATATATATATTTATACAACCTATTTAAACTGACGTTTCATGCTGCATTGCAGTTTGCCTCAAACAGCCAAGAAATCAAGAGTGCACAGGTGGAGTCTCTTACTGTTATAATTGTGCAGTCAGCTCTTTCAGAAGCAGAGTATTGATCTAATTACCCAAAATCGGCATCATCTCCTCTAATATTCATTTTTTTTGCTGTTTCTTTGTCAGCACCCTTGAGACAACATTCGACTCAACCGTGACTACAGAAGTGAATGGTCGGGGTCTTCCAGCCCTCACTAGTCGATCCTCACCCATGTCATGGCGCCTGGGTCAAGGAACAAACCCTCGTCTCCAGGCAGGTGATGCACCTAGCTACGCAGTGCCCAGATCCAGCGCTGGCCCTGCTGCCCGCTACACAGACAGCTCACGACTGTTATATACAGCTCCTCTGAGGAGAGCAGCAGGTTCTGCACCACGAGGGTCAGAGCCTGGAGAGAAGACGGTAATCTCTGAGACTGTAACAGAGGTGGATGTTACCGGGTACAGCAGCGATGGAGACATCCTTTCCAAGAACACACATGTCGAGGATATCAGTGGGTAAGATGGCTTATTAGAATAGTTTACATTGTCTGAAGATTGGAGTAATGTTGATAAAACGTCACCTTTAACTTATAGGAAACAACAAAATGTATAAATGATGGGGTAGTGTTAAGGCCTCTACACATCTTCAGGTGGCTTCTCAGTCCGGTTCGTGGAATATTAATGCAATGACGCCCCTGCCTGAAGATGGCAACGGAGAAGATCATGAATGTCATGCAGTTTATTCTATTGATGGCTGATCACAGGGAGTTGTTTGACAAAAATGTGGAGAAAAAAGAGGATTTGTGGCGCACTATTTCTTTCCTGTTTCCTGTACGCACTCGGTATGAAAATGTAGGATGAGCACCACTAAGTGACTCTTTTACACCCTACTCACATCATCAAAGAGCCAGTTTTCGTTGGTCGTTCCCAATCTGTAACTCTTTTTCGTTGGCACCGCTTGTTTAGTCAGATGTGAGCTCCCTATGGTGCCCTTGATTTTCAGCTGAGGTGCGTTGTCGCACGAAACGTCGTAATGAAAATTCGGATTGGTGTGTAGAGGCCTTTAGGCTTTTTTGTCTATACTACAACAGCCTCCTTATTAAATTGTGATGATGAATTTTTACAACATTTTACAGAGCATAAGTACAAATATATTTAACGTTATCAGTCAATTTTTAAGGAAAGGCAGGAAAATGTGATGTTTTATTGCACATTCAATCAAAGAAAAAAGGCTGCAGAGTTGTTGCACACTATTATTTTCCAGTGCCATGGAAGACTCATGCGCATTCATAAGTCTCTGTTTAGCGGAATAGCTCATGGTCATGTATGCATTACTGTAACATGCGCTCTCTGCTGGCCTTGCTCTCTCCAGGCTGATGAATAGATCCGGATAAAAAAGAACTCTTGAAAAGAACTGCATGAATCACTGAGAAATAAAATGTGACGTCTGTAACTGAAGATACTAAAACTAAATTAGTACCTTTATATGCTCTCCAACGTGTGGCAGCATATATTGTGAGAGTAGTTCACATAATGACGGTGTTGGTAAAATGTGTGCACACTTTGATTTTGCTGCATTTAATTTTCAAAATAGATTATATCAAGTAATTTGTAACAATGAATCATTCCTTAAAGAAAAGGTTTCAGCTATGGAGGATTCGTTCTTGGAGGATTTGTTTTCATTCGCCTTAGAAAGCCACTTTACTTACCACACTAGCAACCTCTAAATTCAGTTAAAGGAAAATAATTACTGTGTGTTTAATTAATAAAATTTCGAATTTTATTTACTTAACCATCCAGGTATCACACAGATGGAGGTATTTACACACGTAACATGGAGCTATATTCTCGAAATGTTGCTCGTCCAGCTGAAATATCACCCCCTCGAGAGGTGCTTCAGAAAGGTGTCAGGGAGATCCAAGGAGACGACAGGTACGGCTTTGAGTTTTGGAGCATGTAGCAGTTCTTTGTGATTTAACTGTGTATTATGAAAAATGACACACCAGCTCTGTGTTTCAATGTTTGTTCATTTACATACTCATTTAAGCAGTTATAAAGTGCTGAGGAGCTTGAACTGAATGTTGATGAAAACATTGTATTGAACTGTTTGAAATAATTTTGACTAGCACATGAGCACTGCTTAGATTCAGTTAATCTCAGTTAGCCGCTTGTTGGTTTTACGAATGAGAGGAATTTGCATAATCTTCCTGCGCTTATATGGGGGGATGCACGCTTAAATTTCCTAAGGGCACTCTGGATTCCCCGACAAACTAAATATCAGTCTTTAGGTTAATTGCACTAACTATCCCCCCCCCCTCTTTCTCTTTTACAAGTGAATATGTGAGTGTTACCTTGCAACGGACTAGCAATCAGTCCAGGATGTGCCACTGGCTCTGACACTGTTGTATCTCTATTCTGCCACTTGATTAAATATTTATTTTGTTTATTGTTGTATTTTGAATGATTCCATAAAAAATGCTTTTATATTGGTGCCATGGATTTATAGCATTTTGTGAAAAAAGTGCCATGGAGGGATTTTGCGAAAAAAAAAAAAAAAAAAAAAAAAACTTATTTCAGTCTTTATATATTAAAATCTGTATTTGAATTTATTTGGTGCATTGTGAAAGTTAGTTTGGAAAAGAAAATTGAGATTTTTCCCAAACCACTTTTGTGTGTTTTTATTTTTTTTTTATTTTTTATGGCATTAAAAAAGTTAAATATTTAATTTAAATAGATCTGTATACAGTACCTCTGAACCTTGCAGAGAGTAGAAAGCCTGAATAATGACGCATATTTAATGGACTAAAAAATCTCTTACACTGACATTGCTCTGAGCCACGTTTTAAAGATGCACAAAAAAGCCCATCTGCTTGATTTTGTCACATTACTTAATCTATACAAAGTTTCATTACATTCAAGTATCACATTTGTCAACTTTTTATCACCACCCAATATCCGGAAAAATGAAACCTTAGGCTGCAGGGAGGGTTTGAATTTGAGCTTTCCCTCTGGTAATAGTCAGTTATTCAGTGGATATGGATCAGCTGTCTTGCGGCCGCAAGATTAATGAAGGCATCTATCCAGAGGGTAGGTGAAGGAGGAGAACTGTCAGCTTAGAGTCCCTCAGACTTCAGAACGACACTAGGAAAAGTACTATCACAATTTTGCTCTGTCCATTTGCTCTGTCCGTATTTAAAATCAGCCAAACAATTTGATTGCTTCGTTGTTTATTATTCACTCCCAACGTGTTTAATGGTTCATTTCTGTTGACCCCTGACTCCCTGACCAATTACAATCTCTAATTGGAAAGATAAATATGATCCCCGAGTGCTTGTTGATGTGCTGGTGAAGTGTGTGAGCAGAGGCTTCCAGAGGGACTCATTACTGATTCTGCTTTATGTCTGTCTGACTTCAGTCTGATTTCAGCTGTTTTGCAAAAATGATCCAAGTGAAGAAGAAAAAAAATGGTCTTTAAAATTTTATCTATAAAGATACACCCCCAAGACCGATCCCTAGGCTTATGTTTCTGGTCTGGGAGTTTCACATCTATTTAGTGGTATTTATTTATTTAGTGGTTGTGTGAGCGTGCTTTAATAAGTGTATCGCTAACATTAGGATGATATTACAAACAAATGTAATTGTGAATTCTTGCTCAGTTCCCTCAACCCCAGGAAAGAGCCAATCAGCATTGTGCCTGCTCACTTGCAGTGCACAGTAGTGTTATAGAGACTGTCATTTGCTCTGTGCAGCCATCTGTGTGTGTGGTACCTCAAAGAGTGGGGCTGCTGAGATTTGGCCATTTAAACAAAGCTCACTCCCTGTAGCTCAGTTTGAATCCCTCTGGCAGGGGAAAATTAGATTATTTCAATCTGCTCGTGCCCTTTAAAACCCTGACTGCTGAATAAGCAATGATTCAGCTTAGCCAACAAAAAACATGTCTTCGGCATTGTAATGTCAATGCTTTAGCATTTACGAAATGCAACCTAACATGTGAAGAGGGGGCTGCTGAGAGTAGATTACAATTAAGCAGCATTGATTTTGGTAATCTGGTTGGTTATAATGTTCATTAAGGAGCTAAAGAGAGAGTTTTGGCAGTCATGCAGTGGGTCACTGTCATGTAGGTTGAACGTTGCAGGAATTTGTCTGGATGATATGTGTCTAATCGTAATTATGTCTGAAAATCATTTGTCCTGAGATTAACCCAAGGGTGGCTAAATCCTACGCTATAAATACTCTAATCATGCAACATAGATGAGGCATAGAGGCCCATAGAAAAGAAAGCAGGAGCCGTCCGATAGCAAGCAGACATGAATTATTAAAAACCTTAGCTTTCACATTCAGAGAAAGAGGCTGTGTGCTTATGACAGCTTGTGCTGCATTTTTATAGTTGAAAGACAATGTTTTGGGACTGGTTGGTGTTTATTCCTGAGAGAAAATGGAGATAAGAAATTTTTGTGTAATATTGAGCAATAAAGATTTCAAAGAAACTATTAACAAACAAAATGTGACACCTGTATTTTATTTAGATTGTGTTGTTTGTCACTTTGGTTCCGTGCCTGACTCCCGTTGCTTTTCCTTCTCCGTGCATGCAAAACCATCCATCAAAGTCCAGCAAATAAACCTCAATCTGGCTCTATTCAGTTTGAGGTCAACTCACAGGGTTTTTTTCACAGCAGAATTGTATCCATTTTATCCTTATTAGGGATCTACAAAGCCTATTGGAGAATCAGTTAACTTTTGCAATTTCTTAGCCTCTAAGGGATTGTAATCAGAAGCTAAACAGCTGTTTTTGTTGTTCAGCACTTTTTAAGTTTAGAACTTCAGCCCTAAGCAGCTACCAGGCAAGAACTGCAAGAGTGCTGACTCATGTTTTTCAGTCATTTATTCCGTTTCAGTTCATTCCGTATCCATTCAATTTTTGGAATCATGTTTTATCAAAGCAGCTACAACAATTTATAGTGTGTACAGATGTTTAATTAGTTTAGTACCTTTATATTTATGCTTCTGGAGATGCCCTTTCTCCAAATAGCTCACAGTTGTGACCATAAGTTTACATTATCTTTATATTACATAATTTTTACAATACAAAACGTTTTTTTTTTCCAACATAGTTAGTGGTTGGATGAAGTCATTTATTGTCAAACAACAGGGTTTAGTCCTTTTAAATAATGACAACAGAACATTTCTGTTAGACCCTGATCAAAAGTTTACCAGCTCTTAATATTTTGTATTCCCTCCTTTAACATCAATGACAGCCTGAAGTCTCTTGAGGTAGCTGTTGATGAGGTTCTTTATCTCCTCTGTTGGTAAAGCAGCCCGTTCTTTTTGGACAAAAAAAGCCTCCAACTCTTGTTAATTCTTGGGCTCTTACATGAACTGAGTTCTCCCGAGAGTGGTTCAATGATATTTGGGTCAGGAGACTAGATGGCCACTCTAGAACATTCCCTTTGTGGCTGTGGTTTCACTTTGTAATCTTTGCCTGGTGTTTTGGATCGTTGTTGTGTTGGAATGTCCAGTAACGTCCCATACGAAGCTTCCGGGTTAATCAGTGCAAATTATCCTCCCCCCAAAACATCCGTGACCCGGCTAAAACGATCCTGAAGTTTGGATACTCTGAGCAGTAGTGGTTTTCTTCTGGCAAGTCGACCACGCAACCAATTTGCTTCATGTGTCTTTACTGTCCTCCTTGAAACAGCCACGGCACATTTTATTTTTTCAGAAAGCACTGTATTTCAACTACAGTTATCTATAGGATATCCCTCAAATTTGTTTCTGGCAGTTGCAGCAGAAATATTTGTTGTTCAACCTGGTTTCAACAGAATCCCTCAATTTCTACTTCTTTATCAGAGTTTGAACACTGCTGATTGAATACTTTTCGTCCCACTGTAATTTTTATTAGTACTAAAACTAGTGTTAGCATTTTTAATTAGTAGTATGCATTACTCTTTAACAATTTTACTTTAACTTACTTTTCATTACTCTCATTAATTTGTGATATCAAGCATGTCTAGCTCTATTTTTTTGTCTTTTGCTCACTTTTTTAAAATACAGTTTCCATTGTACATGACTATGGATATTCAGAAGTAAAGCAGTCACTAACTTATTGTTAGTTTTCTCATAAGACAAGCCTATTTTTCAGAACAAGGGTTGACATATGACTGTTTGATTTTTAAGAGAAGTTATTTGAAATAGAGTCCACAAGGTTTTGGTCAAACTGATTTAATTACATTGTATTTTTATTTACATTATTTTACATTTATTTCAGTCAGTTTTATAAGCTTTCGGTACAAAGTCACAAAGAGAAAGTCAGAGGCATGTCTCTGACTGTAAGATGGGCCCAGGGGATGGATGGGGAAGATGGGGGGAGGGGGAGGAGGAAGGTGGGGCTGGAGGTTGTTGCACATTTCCCTCTAGCCCTTGTTTCACAACCAAGCAAGTTAGTTTTTCTTCCCCTGTCTTCATCCTCCCATCCTTTGATTTTTCCTCTCCCCTGGAGCTACGTTGTAACTATATCTGCTGCTTGTAAATGGACAGCAGCTACTGGAGGGTGGTGAGTTCTATTTCAGTATTTTGACTCTATTATAATTCTTGTTTATGAGATGTTTTCTGTTTTGTTGTATAGGATCTAATAGGCCTTTCAAATTGCATTGGTGGTATGCATTTTTTTGGTGAACAACTGAATCAATAAAGCCTTTAAGAAGGTTAATGCAATGGATTGTACATGTGACTACCAGTGTTTGGAGATCACTGTCTTCTGGGCATCAGTGATTAGCAGATTCTGCACAGGAGAAACTCTTTTTTTTTTTTCATTTTTGGGTGTTCCTTTTGCCCTAGCAAATAATCTGCCTTCATCATACCCTATCTGCATCTTCCTTTGTCGTAGATATATATTTTGTACATGCCTGACATTCTAATTGTGTTTTTATGAGTGAAAATATTGCGTGCATGCAGAAATTATTTCTTATTAAATAGTTGTGCAGCCAGGCTTTGGTTAATTTCCTCTAAAATATGTTGCTTATCCATAATTACACCACAGCATGAAATCTATTTAACAGATCAGGAATGCAGCAAATTATCCCAAAATTGATGTGTTTTGATTCATGTAGGACAGCAAATGTGGTTTATTGTTGCAGTCATTCTTTAAACACTGAATATTGTATGAGAATATTACTGTACGCTCGAATGGACCTTTGCAGCACTCACTCTATCCAAAACAACACACGGCGGTGGTCACACTGTGGAGATTTTTTCATATATATGTAAAAATATATATATTCATCCAGTTAAACTGAAGTGCTTTACTCATGAACATGAAATCTAGCTCCATATTCCTGAACATGTGGATTTGGGGTGGATTTGGGATGGCTAAAGATTGCACCTCAGTTACTCAAGGGAAGGTAGAGCAGTTTAGGGGTGCTTTTTCTGGGTATTTTGGCACTGAGAATGCACCATGTCTTAAGATGTTGTCCAGAGTTCCAGAGTGGGAATTTCACTCTGATTTTGCTGTCAGTCCCATCACAGAAATGACAGTCTAGAAATGAATAAAATATTCAACCCCTGAAGGCAAGCTTCTAGGGCAGCTCTCTGGAGTGTTTAGCCTGCAAGCAGCATTAGGTATGACTTTTGTTATAAAACTAGCTTGGGTAGCTTCATGTTAAAAAAGACTTTTGCAAAATGCAATTTTGGGCATTTTTTCCCCAATTTGGCTTTCAGATTACACTGACTCAATTGCTATTGTTAGGCTAGCCAAGTGAACTAGATTGCAGCTGTTACTGGTGGACGAGTCTTCTAACACTTCCTCATATTGTTGTGGGATTAGACTGTTTTTGGAAATATTTGTGCTAATCATTGAGTAGTAGAATATCTAAAATGTAGAGACTCAACAAAGAATCACATTGGGTTGCATATTTATTGTATCAAACTCTTGGTTTGATTGGTTGCACAACATTTTCACCTCACCTATCCAGTACTGGCCTGATGGCACCTTGTTGAAACAATTGTCATGTGTTTGTATGCTTTGGTTCTGGGACAAGAGTCGTATTCATGTCTCAGACATGTGAACATGAACCAAACAATTGCATCTGGTTTAAAAAAATAAAACAAATCCCAGATAAACGGTGCCATTTTAAATCTACTTAGTAAATCTACTTTTCTGGGGAAGCACATCGTCATTTTGCATTTATTATTTAATTATTAAGGGCTGAGAAAACTACAAGCAACAAGCAGCACAACTACCAAGTCAGGAAGTTCTTTTCACTCAAAAATCTTTGCCACTTTGAACTTTCAAGTTGATTCAACTTGTTACATCAGTTCTTTTTTGTTTTCTTTGCCTTTATTGGACATTTTGGAAATAAGACAAGAAAGTGTGGACTGAATAGATGGAGAGAGGTTTGGCACTCTTGAGGGCGAGTCACCAATCTCTTACAGTAAAATAACATATCTTTAAATTTGCACTAAAATATGTATATTTATATAAAACTGTATATACATTGCATTTAGTTGAAAGTCTATAGTTTTAGCTGTATACCTCTCTCTGTATTGTATTGTCTTCAATTTACTACCTCCCCAATTAAAGATATGTATATAAGATATATATATATATATATATATATATATATATATATATATATATATATATATATATATATATCCTTTCTATTGAAAAAAAATATATGTCATTGTCAATGAGTAATGTTTATTTAAACTATTGTAAAGTTTATGTAAAGTGTGATAAATTAAGAAACAGTTTGCATCTGCGCATTTAAAAGGAAATAAAACACCTAAAAATAGGAAGATATCAATATTAAAATGTTGCTTTGGTGCCATGATTATGATGCCAAACCAATTTGGGAGTAATTTGGAACAAGGAAGTAAATAGCATACCATTGTGCGAAACCAAGTGTGTTGACAAGAAGTGTCTTTCTAAAAATTATAGCGCATACAAATCTTTTGCATCTTTATTAAGAACAAAATAATTGCGTAATGAATGTGGAAATGAAGTACCCTCTCAAAAAGTGGACATCCTCTGCGAGACTGAGATGTGTAGATTTAAAAACAGCCAAGGTGACCTTAACTAGTGCGCTCTTGCCAAAAAGATTCCCTTTGGTAAACTAAACACACCTAAGCTTGAGAAGCACCATTTTGCCTGCTTAGGAGGCAGATGAACAGATGGCAGAAAGCTCTAGGAAGCAGTTAGGCAGGTAAGGTTTCAGCAAAGAGTGCATTAGGGCCAATTGTTAGGTGGCCTGGAATTGGCTTTGGAGGCTATTGATTTGTGTAGGTGGTCTGTTCATCACTTTGCACTTCCGCTTGCTCTGATGTGCTTCATTTAACATTCGTCTGAGCTCATGAATAGTAGATCAGCAGAGCACCAGCGAGTCAAGAACTCTAGCCAGGTGTTTTTTGCACTGAACATTACAGTCACTGATTTGTATGTATTGTTATTGCCTTGGCACAGTACTTATGAGTACTATTGGTCAGAGTACTCAAATTTTAAGCGTAAACTTTTTGTTTCAATGTATTTGAATTTACACACCTGTATATAATTTGTATATTAAAAAAACTGTGTTCATCAGCTCTAATGTTTTGAGGTAATATATAATGTTCCCATGTTTTAGGCACTTGGTTGTAAACCCTAAAAAGTTCTAAACTTTTTGTGAAAATAGATTACTTTTTGATTTGAAAAGTCCATACTTTTTAACAGTTCTAATTAAGTGTAAATTGTCTTATAATATAATATAAATGTAATTGTTTATATCAAAAGCATGCTTTGTCAACAAAGTAAATAGGCACAGACGAAGCCTTCTATGCCACAAAACTAAAAGTATGTGAACTATAATAACGGAGTAGATTGTTTATTGATTGGGCGCTCATTGTTCTATTGAATTCAGGAAGTGTAGTGTTTTTGAGCTTAGTTTCCTGGCTTCTGAAGCTTATACAACACGATAAAAATGTTGTATAATTGCCTTCGGAGCTATTCATCCATCATCTTTAGTTTACAGCATTTATTGTATAAAAGCAGCCGATTCAAAGCAAAAACAGCTTTGAAAAAAGGCTTCTCCTCACAAGGCCCTGCATGCACTAAAGAGTACAAAGCAGCATCTTTACTTGCTTATCTGACAAAACATTCTCTGAGGTAGATGTGCAGTGGATTTCAGTGTTCTACAAGCATAACGCAAAAGAAAATGACTTTCATTAAAATGCATTTTGATTATTTCACTGGGGGTTGTCTGTCAGAGGACTGTAAATACCAATATTTTGACTTGTCTAATTGAATTTGCTCAGTTGTTAATTCAATCTGTGGGGCCGGTATCAAACAGCCACCAGTCTTCTGAGAGATTAATTCAAAGCTCTGTGATCTGAAGGATGCATGCACACATTCTTTATGATCAAACAGGCATCACAAATGAAAGCACTAGGTGATAAATATCTGCATAGGATTTATCTGCTGTGATAGGCTGATGCATTTGGAACATTTTGGACCAGGGTTGAAGGCATCCGTATCCTGATTTCCTGTTCAATTAGATCAAGTTTGTCAAGGGTCTCAAAGCTACTATTTAATATCCTTCATTGATACAGAGGAAAGTGGAAGAATAGAGAAATGATGTCACATACTGGGTTTATTAAACTAATTTTTATGAATCAGGGAGCATACACTAGCTACATGAGTAAAGATGTTGGCACATATCAGCCCTGGTGGTCACTGTAATAAATGTTTGACAGCTCTAATCAATCTAATATAAAGTTTTTATAAAATGTCTCTGGAAGATAAAGCCTTGAAAAAATAAATCAAGGAGCGAGTCAGAAATATAGTTACCCTGTGGCCATCTTGACCAATCCTAAATTAGGAGATGTTTTCAAGCCAGAAGTGATACAATTTCATAAAATAAAGCAAATTACAAAATGAAAACCAGGTAAGAGGTGCTTTGATTGAGACTTCAAACTATTCTGTCATTGTTTTGCAATAAATTGTCACGCATGCCAAATTTGGTAAAAGAAGTAAGATATCAATCTTAATTGAAAACTTATTTTCTTTGGCCACTAGATGGGGCAAAAACTGATACTCTAGATTGCTATATAGATATTCTCAGACGTGGACTGGTAATATATTTTGCGAGTTTGGGATTGATTAGCCTTTATCTGAGCTATAATAACTTCCTGTTTAGGAGGAAATTCGGCAGCTGTTCACACATAGTTTAACAAAGTCAAGAAAGTTCCACAAATTAACATCAATACCAACACATGCCTGTAGATATGACTGATGGACTTTGCAGATGAATAGATCTCTAGGAGGAGTTTGTTGAAGAATGACGAGCAAAAGTGGTCATTTTTCCAAATGTTTTTTTTCCAAAACAACCGACTTTCTGTCAGTTTTGTAAATCCGTTCCATATATTACTTAAATTTAAGTCTTAATACCCTACATATGTGTGCCGAATTTAATTTACCTATGCCAAACTGTACTACAAGCTTAAACATGCTATGTGGTGGTATAGAGCAACTGTGCCACACCCACTTTCCAGCTCCATTCAGGACAGTACATTTTCACCAGTACCAGAACTCAAAAATGTCTAGACATTCACAAATGTGCTGAAAGCAATGAAAGACTACTTCTCTGAGCACTTCAATGCACTTCTTCTGAAATTATTATTTTTTATTGTGTATTTTTTTATTGTAGCTCAGTATTGCTTCAATGCATATTTCCCATAAACATTCACAAACTACATTGGTCAGTTTTGTTGCATGTCATTCGGTTGTTGTTGTTGTTGTTGCTAAAGCATTATATTTTCACTGAGTACGGTTTAGCATGTATGCAGTCCAACTTGCATGAGATAAATGCTTAGGGAAGCTCACATTTCTCTTTTGTTTCTACAGCTGGGATGACAGCAGTTCGGTCAGCAGTGGTCTGAGTGATACTCTGGATAACATCTGTACTGATGATCTAAACCAATCCACATACTCCAGCATTTCCCCTCGCAAGAGTAAAACAGCACAGGTTGGCATGTTCTCTTGACTGATTTCTTATAAATAGCTAGGAATCAGCAGTCTGTCAGAGGGCCACAGCAGATCAAAGACCTAAGAGTTTGGGACACTTTGCTTTGGCAAGTAGGAAAAGCTTTGTCCATCTGTCAGAAAGTTGCCAGTGTATGCTGTATTCTGTGTGATTTTACAGTCAAATAAAGACAGGCACCGGCATTCTGAAAAGAATGCCAGCAGCTGGGCTGGTGCTGAGGATCTGAAGAAGGTGGATGAAGAGATGGAGCCAGGGATGGACCCTTCCTGCAAGTGGCAGCCCTCATCTTCCTCCTCTTGTCAGGGTGAGGATGTTGGCCAGAAGACAGGTTACCCCATATCACAAACTGGCTCCTGGAGGAGGGGCATGAGTGCCCAGGTTGGTGTCACACCACCACGGAGCAAAGGCTCATCTACCACTCTCAAAAATCCAGGTAAAAACGAAACTAGTGAACATTTTATTTTATTTTGACGTATATTCTACAAATTCAACATGTAAAATGTTAACTGAGTATGAGTACTTTTGGTATTATTCTACACTTAGAATATAAACTAGATAATAGATTTATTCTCAAAATGAGAATCAATAATAAAATATAGTTTTGTTATTGTTCTCTGGACCTATGAACCAACCTGTTTGGAAAAACTACATCAGGCGGAGAAAAAATGAACTGTACAGCCTGCTAATGGACCAAATTTACTTGATTGTTCTATATATTTGAAAAGTACACAAATTGTTCACCTCTAGTCAGCCCTGTTGGATTCATCTATGCCATCTTTCTGCTGATAGGTAAAACCGATGATGCCAAGGCATCTGAGAAGGGTAAGAGTCCAACGAAGAGCCCAACCATTCAGCGTTCTCCGTCTGATGCTGGCAAGAGCAGTGGAGATGAAGGAAAGAAGCCACCGTCTGGTATAGGCCGGCCCACTACTACAAGTTCTTTTGGTTTTAAGAAGATTCCAGGTCCTACTGGAACCCTCATCACAGCAAGTGGGGCAACTCTGGCAAGTGGCTCTGCCACTCTAGGCAAGGTCCCCAAGTCTGTTGTCATCGGGAAGGGCACTAGCATCAGTAATGGGCGGAAGACAAGTCTTGATGATGCACAACACCAAGATGATGGTTTTTTGTTAGGTTGTGGTGGATCAAAGGTCCCTCTCCAGTATCGTTCTCTACCTAGACCAGCAAAGACATCAAATGGAGCAAATAGTGTGGTGGGGCGCAGTGGTCATCGCTCCAGCTCCAGTAGTATTGATTCAAATGTCAGCGGGAAGTCTGCGGGAGGTGCTGGAGCTGTGTTAGGGACACCCACAAGCACCAAGAGAAGAGACACAGGCAAAGTTGGGTCTGGACGCTCTAGTCCTGTCACCATCAACCAGACTGATAAAGAGAAAGTGGCAGGGTCAGATCAAGAAGGAACAGGACTATCCACCTCCCCAAAATCCAGTCCCACATCTAACCAATCGGGACTCAGACAGCCAGGATCCAAATACCCAGACATTGCATCCCCCACATTCCGCAGGTAAGTAACTAATTTTCTTAACAATGTGACTGGGTTATCTTGAGGACAAGAAGCATTTGGCTAAGATGGCAGACAGTCAGCTGTGAGGAGAGATAAGACTAAAATATTATGAAAGGAAAGTGGGCAGTTAGCTTGAAATAAATTGACAGAGGCAGACAGTAAGAAAAGCAATTGCTCTTTCCGTTTTGGCTCACTCTAGAGATGTCATAACCTCTTGGTCAGTAGCCTGTTTCCTTGGTATGAATGTGAAATGACAGTGAGCTACCTCAGGCTGTGCAGCACTGCTGAGTTGTTTCGTTTGTGAAATCAGGTTTAAGTCAGAGGCATTCGTAATTCTGTGATGGACTACTGAACTCATTGAGGTGTTCATTCTTGTACTTCTCTGTCCAAGTTGCGTATCCCCTTCATCTACCATAAGAGCAGCTGAAAACTTGTCACCATCCCCATAGGGTCGAATGCACAGAGTAGTTCAAACCATTACAGCTATTCTTCAATAATTTTGCTTCAGGGCCAGATTGTATAACGGGCATTAAAGGAGGTTTGCAAAATCAGAAAAGTTCAACGTATCCCTCATGGCACATCCAGCTTGACCAGCTGATCGAAGCAGGTTTGAACCATCTAACAACCAGTTTAAGCAGCTACCATGTTCCAAACACGTCTTCAGTTAGTTAGATATTCAAGGGTGTGCCCAAAAAATAATATTTTTCAAAATATTTCCATTTTTATATAATGAACTAATATAAAATATGAGTTTTCCTGTTTTAAACCAAATTATTGCAGTATGTTGATTTTCCCACAATATTGACATTTTTGGCCAGAATTACAGTCTTTGGAACTGTCCGATTTCAGCAATTCACTTTCACATAAGAGAGAGCAGCTGCTCAAAAGACAGAAGAGAGTCAGACTGCCTTCTAGTGGTGAGGGCTTGCAAGTGTTTTGTTAAACTGTTTAAACATCAGAAACAATCAGTGCTTATTGAAGAAGCTGGTGGTTTCCGGTATGTTCATCAATGTTCGATTGATGCTTTTACACCCTTTTTACAAAACCACAAAATTCATGTTTGATCCAGCACTGGAAACTGACTCAGAACAATAGCTTTAACATTTACTTGGCCACTTATGTAAAAATTAGTTGTGACATCATCCCAGATTTAATGCTGAATAGAACACTCTTGTCATTTTTTTTTAGGTTGTTTGGCAGTAAAGCCAGCAGTAAAGCCAGTACCCCAGGGACACCTGACTCTAGCAAATGTCCTTCAGCACTAAGCAGTCCTCATGGCACATTGGCACGGCAGGCTAGTTTAGACTCCCCCTCCTCAGGAACCGGCAGTATGGCCAGCATGGGAGGGCAGAGTGGAGGCAGCAGCCCACTGTATGGTAAAACTCCTGACTTGGGCATTGACTCCCCTGCCTCCAGTCCCGCGTCAGGTCTATCTCTGCCATCTAATGCCCGGCCGTGGCCTCCAAACCTCAGCAGTTCCTCTGCAGGTAGCAAAGATACACTGAGCTGCCACAGTATGACCAGTTTACACACAAGTTCAGAGTCCATAGACCTGCCCCTACCACACCACCATGGACCAAAAGTCACCAGGACAGGAAGTGTCAAGTCCACCTTGTCTGAAGGGTATGTCACCCAACATATTATCTTCCAAATATGATCTTAGATCATAGAAATCTGTTAGATTTGACAATATATTTTCTACAATTTATGCTATTTTTTTTGTAAACATAATTTAGTTTGTCTTTCTCTTCTTTTAACAGCATGCCTCTTGACAGAAATACCCTTCCCAAAAAGGGATTAAGGTACTAAATATCACTTTCTGGCATTATTCTTCTTGTGTAACTTATAATCTTATTTATTCATTTATGTGGTAGTGTTGTTTTTTATTAATATATTAGTGTTTTGTTTTTTGTTTTTGTTTTTTACAAAACATTCTAACATTAAATTGGTAAAATCTGGTGTGAGTTAAGCTAAACCTAACCCTAACAATGTAATCATCCATTTGATTGCTAAGGCATGCTGTAATGCAGGCTGTTAAGAGCAAGCAACTTATTATTTGGATAGAGCAGAATGTAAAGCCTTGTTTAATGAATAAAAGACAGTGCTTACTAGCTGTGGAACAATATATCGGGGCAAAATGTCACAATATGTATCGTGGCGTTACTTCTTCTAAGAGCTGAAGTGTATTCGCTTCTTTCTTCTAGTCACTTCTGCAACTTGTTTAGCTTGTTTATTTATTTTATTTATTTTCTATAATTATCTTTAATAACATTTCAAATGAGAAACATTATAAAACAAGCTCTCTTGGCTCCCTTAGATTAAAAGAGAGGACTTAATGCAAACTTTTTCTCTGGATAGATGGAATCAAATACCCTAATTGTTTCTTTTCAGGTCAAATTTAGCTTTTCTATTAATGAGCCTAATGATTTTTTTACAATTCATTCACTGAACTGGCTTCGTAAGGAAGAATGGGAGATTATCACTTGGTTACAACCACAAATGACTTTCTATTAGTTTAGAATTGTTACATTTTTCCAGAAAATATCCAGAAAATAAATTTTTAAATACAGCTTTGCTTCTTTAAGGTACCCTCCTTCCTCACGACAAACGACCCATGAGGAAGGAAAAGAATGGTTGCGTTCTCATTCAACTGGAGGCCTGCAGGACACAGGGAGTCCACTTTCACCTCCAGGAACTCATAGCATCAACCCTGACAAATATCAGTATTCAAACTTATGTAGGTTTATTCTTTAAGTTCTCTTGCTTATACTGTCCTCCCTGCAGAGTTTTTAAATGAAAGGTAATGTCATGTGTTACAGTGAGCCCTGGCAGTTCATCGCAGTATAATCATCCCAGCAGCAGTATGAGCCGCTCAAATAGCATTCCTGCTCAGGACTCCTTTGAACTCTACGGGGACAGCCACATTCTGGGTGGCAGCGCCACCTCACTAGAGGATCGTCCCAGGGGCATGAGCCGCTCAGGCTCCTTCAGAGATAGTACTGATGAAGGTTAGTGTTCCAGATGTAACTACCTAGCTACCTATTTGAGCTTCAATTATTGTATAGAAAACTTACACGTTCACATATGTTTCTCCTGCCTCTTCCAACTCTCAGCGATCTTTGGTGTCAGTGCAATTGAGTGTTCAACATGTTTATTAGTAACATGCACAGACACGTGGTTAAAGTAATTGTGACGTGCAGGATCAATACAGGAAGTAAATAAATATTTCAAGTCATTTCCTGTCAGTTCACTGTTTCAGTGAATGTCACTGAATGTATATCTTTGCTCTCCTTTAATATAAAATATAATTGTGACGAGGAGAGACCTCACCCACTACACTTTAGATGCTGAGTGTAGAACGTGCAAGAAAGTTGCCAAAATTTGATCATAAAACAATGTTCCTCTAATGAAATGCCTGTTTTGTATGAAGGTGAAATTACACATGCAACATGTTTTTGAATTTTAGTTCCTTCTTTAATATGTCTAGACATTTGAAAGAGAATATAAGACAAATCATTACGCCTTATATAGAGATGGAAAGTATGAATGCTTCTAAAGGCAAATTGTAATTGTTTAACATAATTGTGATTTCAAATCTGACCAAAAAAACCACTTTTACTATTTTCTCTCTGTTTTAATTCTGTATCTCATATTTTAGAGTTAATATATACAAAGTTTGGTTTACTTTATAATAATATGGATGAGTCAGAAATTATAAGCCAATCGAATTACTAGAAAGCATGTACCTGTTAAGTCAACAGTCATCAGTTTGGTGTTCTATCTATCTATCTATCTATCTATCTATCTATCTATCTATCTATCTATCTATCTATCTATCTATCTATCTATCTATCTATCTATCTATCTATCTATCTATCTATCTATCTATCTATCTATCTATCTATCTATCTATCTATCTATCTATCTATCTA